>JACSVZ010000018.1:8137282-8662341 GCA_014706295.1 Lycocorax pyrrhopterus obiensis | reverse complement strand
GGGCACACACCTGGGCACACCTGGGCAGGGCCTCCTGGGGTGGTGCTGCGCGGGAAGGATGTGATTCCCAGAAACTGGGGGATGGGAAACCAAGGGCGATGTCATGGCAGAGGGTGATGATGTCATGGCGGGAGGATGATGTTGTAGGGTGATGTCATGGTGAGAAGATGATGTCAGCAGGATGATGATGTCATGGTGGGAGGAGGATGATGATGACGATGATTACAATGATGACGATGATGATGATGATGATGATGATGATGTCATGGTGGGATGATGATGACGATGATGATGATAATGTCACAGCAGGATGATGATGATGACGATGATGATGACAATGATGACAATGACAATGACGATGATGACATCATGGTGGGATGATGATGATGATGACGATGATGACGATGATGAGCTGCTGATGGCATGGTGGGAGGATGATGATGACGCCATGGCGGGAGGATGACGTTCGTCCCTGGGATAAAAAAGGAGCAATGTCCCGTCAGCTCGGGCCCACGGAGCAGAAGGAGAGGAAGGGGCAGCAGCCCTTTGGATGTTCCCGCGATCCCAGAGGGCACGGGGAAGAAATCCCACACTTGGGGTGTCCATGGAGCGCAGGTTCGTGCCTGTCCCCAAACCCCAGCTCTGTCCCACCTGTCCCCTCCCTTGCTTTTCCTTGGCGGCCCAAGGCAAGAGAAGGGTTAGAAGCGTGGTGCTTCCTTCCACGCTGTATCCCGGGAGATCCCAGTCCTGCTGGAGCGGGGCGTGCCCGGATCCCATCCCGGTGTCCTGCCCAGGAGCTATGGGGACTTCATTCGGGATTAGAAGGCACAGCGATAGCGCCAGTCTGCTGGGACCCAAACCCCTTCCCAGCCCTTCCCGGCCGTTCCCAGGCCCTTCCCAGCGGGCCGAGGGTGCCGGGACCCCGCCGAGAGGGAGAATGAGGCCATGCCTGGGAAAGCAAAGGTTAATCAGAGCTTTGCCAGGCTGGCCTTGAATGAGTCGAGCCTAAAATGCAGCGCGGCCGCAGCCGGAGCACAAAGGGGCTTTGAGCCCATTGTGAGCCCGGGCTGGGACCACACAGGGGACAGCGGCCGTGAGGAATGGGGACCGTCCCGCCGGGCTCCTCCTTCCCTCCCTCCTACTCCCAGCCAGCCTTTCTCCTTCCCTCCTCCCTTTCAGATTCCCTCGTTCCCTTCCTCCCTCCTTCGCAACTCCAACTCCATCCCAACCCCATCCCACCCCATCCCATCCCATCCCATCCCATCCCATCCCATCCCATCCCATCCCATCCCATCCCATCCCAATGCATCCCACCCCATCCCATCTCATCCCACCCCATCCCATCCCATCCCATCCCATCCCATCCCATCCCATCCCATCCCATCCCATCCCATCCCATCCCATCCCCATCCCCATCCCCATCCCCATCCCAATCCCACCCCATCCATTATTCACGGCCCAGGCATTTGTGGTGCAGAGGCTCTGGCAGCGGCTTTGATTAAAAACCCGAGCAGGGATGAATATGCAAAAGCTCCGAGGAACAGATTTGTCAAATTGTCCATCCTTCATCCCCAGAAAGGAAAATCTCCAGAGGCCCTGGAACTGAAAAACTTCCCCCGAATCCCAGCGTTACGGTTGGGATGAAATCCCTCTTCTTGCATCCAAATGGGAAAATATTTGTGTCGGGAAGCCGGAGCGAGGCCAGTGAGGAGAGGGGCGAGCACACAAGAGGAAATGTGATTTTCATTTGCATTGTGACTCCGCAGCCATTTAATTATTTTAATTAGGTTTAATTAGTGGTAAATTTACAATGATATGCTTGATACCTGGCATTAAATCTTCCATGCATAAATGTTTTGTTAAAACGGGAAAACAGGCGCGTGGCACCCTGCCAGCAATTAGTGCTGAACGCGCTAATGACAGATTAGGGCTGGGCCGTGATTCCCGGTGACAGCAGCGCCGGGAGCCGGGAGCTCCGTCGGGAATGCGCGGCACCACCGGCACCTGCGCCACCACCACCGGCCGGAGGAGCTCCCGGGGGAGCGCAATTCCCAGGGAAACGCCGGTGGCCGGCAGGGGACCGGCTCGGTGGCAGCCACCTGGTCCCCACCCCAAAACCACCCAGAGCATCCCCGTCCTTCCCAGCAGCCTCAGCACCTGTATCCCCTGTACTCCATGTCCTGTCCTGTCCACCCCCTGTACTCCGTGTCCTGTCCACCCCCTGTACTCCATGTCCTGTCCATCCCCTGTACTCCGTGTCCTGTCCAGCCGCGCGCCGGCAGCGCAGGGGTGACTCAGGACGGGGTGGCTGCGCTCCTGCGATCCCCCAGCACCCGGGGGCCTGTGGAGGAAAAGGGGTCGCTGCAGTCCAGGCTCCGAGGTGTCATTGGGAACTTAGAGGTGGCACAAGTATTAATTTTTAACAGTCTGTATTCTCGGTGTTGTAGTATCCTTTCCTTTTGCACCACCAACTTTTTGGGCTCTCCAGGGGTTTTCACGGAACAAGTCTGTAGTGTAAAACGGAAAGATCACGTTGCAACTTTGTATAAAAATCATCTTGCAAAACAAAGGCCTTTTTTTTTTTCTTTGGCTTGGGACTTTTGAGACAATTCCTAACATACCTGTAATTCTTGCTTTTATAATTTGTGTTAGCAGAGACTCTGATGCATTAGAAATGTAGATTTAATGTGCACTCCTGTGCTTTCTGCCAAGTGGTCATTCACTTTGGAGTTTTACTATGTTCAACCTGTAAATACAGCAGAACATCAATAAATGTCACTTCTGTAGCAATTGTTGCTGTAGGACAGTGTTTAATTGAGTTTTGATGTGTTGTTGCACCTGGTTATCGATGACAAACACAGATTATCTGGGGGAATTTCATCACTTTCCATGCAAGGCTTAACACAGATCTCCAAGGTGTCCATCATTTTTGTAACCAAGCAATGCCAGCCTGTCAGGAAATGGTGATTCCATTTTGGTTTTGTTTTTTTTTTATTTTTTGGTAGTTTCATGACTTACCTGACCCATGAAACTGGTTTTGGTTCACAGCTGAACTTCTCAAATGTACAGTCCCCACAAACAAGCACTTGGGGCTGACAGAGATATATAGAGGTTCCCCAGATTCCTCTTTTAACAGGAATAAGTGAACACAGAATTAGGAATTTTATCCTACAAGGCAAAATCTGCAGCATTGGGGAACTCTAAATCACATTTGCCCAAACTTGGTCGATCAGCCTCGTGTTTGCTCTCCTGGCATCTGGGCCTTATTTGGGCTTGGATATCCAGAGAACTGGAATATTTGGCATTCCTGTTTCCTCCTCCTCCGGTGGCCTGAAGCTGCAGGCACCTCCAGCTCGATGCTGCTGCACAGACAGAGGCTCTGGGAGCGTGGGGAGGGACGGGTGGCTGCCGGGGTCCGGAGAACCCACGCTGTGTTTGGTGTGGGCTCACAGTGACTCCAGGCTCAAATACTTGTTTTGGGTCTGTGACAGCTCAGCCACTTCACACCACGTAAGTGGCAGGGCTGTGGTCACCTGCAGTGACCAAGCAAACACCTCTGGCCTTCCCTGCCAGCCAGGCTGGGGATGGAGGCTTTGGGTGCTGGGGAGGGCAGACACAACTGCGGAGTTGCTGTGCTGTGGTGGGAAGAGATCTCAGAGTCCCCGGGACTATTGACAAGGGCATGGAGTGATGGGATATGGGGGGAATGGCTTCCCACTGCCAGAGCGCAGGGATGGATGGGATATTGGGAAGGAATTGTTCTCTGTGAGGGTGGGGAGGCCCTGGCACAGGGTGCCCAGAGCAGCTGTGGCTGCCCCTGGATCCCTGGAAGTGCCCAAGGCCAGGTTGAACAGGTCTTGGAGCAGCCTGGGACAGTGGAAGGTGTCCCTGCCCATGGCAGGGGTGGCACTGGATGGGCTTTAAGGTCCATTCCCACCCAAACCAGTAGGAAGGGCATCTTGGGATCTGATTTCCAGTTTCCATGAAAGAAGGAAAAGCAACCCAAGGAGAGAAGGCTCAGCTGAAGGGAGAGCAGCACATGCTGGAAGAAATCAGATCTGCCTGTGGAGAAGGTAGGGGCACCACAGAGGAGAGGAGTGGGGTCTGCCCATTGTCCGTACTCTTCTGCCTGCTCTGGTGGGAACCCCAGGGGAAATACTGGTGCGTCCTTGGGGCACTGATGGGTGGCGTGAGGGGCAGTGGGTGAGGGCAGGGTGTCCCCTGCCCGCGGGAGTCACCTCTGGGTCTGGAGGCAGCACGAGGGGCTTGGTGGCCCAGAACACCCCATGCCACAGTCACACAGCACAGGGACGAAGTAGGTGGCAGATCAGAGGAGCCATGAGAAGAAAAGTCCATCTTTGACCAGATTCTGTGTTTGTTTTTGTTGTTGCTTTAACCAAAGTGGCCGGAGCGCGGTAATTAAAGGCTCAGTGGCTCTAATTGGAGTAGGTTTAAACTCGAGGTCAAAATCCCTTCTGGCACTTCCTCTGCCTAATAACCATCAACAGAAATCAAACAAATCCAAGCGGCTCCAGCCCCTAATCTGTGACCAGCAAAGGTCGTGGTGGTGATAAGGGAGCTCAGACGGCTCCGCGTGGAAACGCGGCCCTGTGGCCCCACAGTGTCCCCCCACAATGGGGACAGTGCCATGGCTGTGGGTGGGTGCTGGGGCTGAGCGGGGCTGGGGAAGTCCTTGGCCACGGACGTTGGGTTGTCCCTGGTGCTGTGGGACAGAGCAAGGATGGGGCATCCTTGTGTGCGTGAGCGAGCGGTGCCAGTGCAGCCCACGGGACGGGAGCTCAGTGTCACCACAATGCCCATTTTCTCTGGGCAGATGAAGACACCGAGGCTGTGCCGGGGGAAGGAGGAGGAGTTTTTACAACCCAGTGCTGATTCCTGGGCGCCCGGCGGGTGTTGTCCCCCCCAGCCCACCCACGGCTGCCGCTTCCTGCCACCGCCGAAGGTCACTGCCCTCGCCAGGTCGCCACTTTAACTGCTTTGCTAGTTATGCCCTAAGCTGGACCTTTAAAGTGATCTGGGAGGAGGAAAAAAAAAAAAAGAAAAAAGGAAAGCAAAGGGGTTGCAGATGTGCAAAGGCCAAGCTCGGCGGGGCCGGCCCTCCCTGCCCGTCCCCACCGCGACGCCTCCGGTAACGTTTTTTGCCTGCAGATTGTGGCATTTTAAGATTTTTGGGATCTTTGTTCCTGCTCCTCTCTCCGCCAACCCCCGCACGCCATTGTAGCAGCTCGATTAAAGGGATCTGGGTGTGTTACTGTGCCCTGGGTTTCATTTGCAGGGTTTATTCCCATGCCAAGGCAGCCCCCGAGCTGCGGCCGGAGGGAAGTCGGGGCTGCCCCGAGGTTGCCACAGCTGAGGTTTGCCAGCCTCTCCTGCACGGGATGGAGGAGACACAGCTCTGGGCTGGGAGCGAGGTGCTGGCTCCCCTGTGCAGCACCATCCTGTCCCAGAACAGCCCGTCCTGCTGCGGGTGTCCGGGATGAGGGAGCTGAGGCTGCCCTGCTGCTGCCTCTGGGCGAGGCTCCGGTGCCGAAAGGAGCCCGGGGTGGTGCTGGGGGCTCTCGGGCATTGCTGCCACGGCAGATGGGACTCCTGCCACTGGCCCTGACACTTCCAACAGGAGCACGGAGCAGCCAAAACATCTCAGAATCCCAGAATGATCTGGATTGGGAGGGACCTTAAAGCTCATCTCATTCCACATCCTGCCACAGGACACCTTCTACTGTCCCAGGCTGCTCCAAGCCCCGTCCAGCCTGGCCTTGGGCACTGCCAGGGATGGGGAGAAGGGAGCAGCTGCAACCACCCCACCTGAGCCCTCAGTGCTCCCAGCTGTGATGTGTTTGCAATCGCTGCCCACTCCCTCCCACTGCTGTGAGTGAGTGGTGGTGCCCAGAAGCCCCAGCCCTGGGTGGGTGTTACTTGTTCCGGGTCTTCTGTACCTGCAGCAGGTTGTGGGAGCTTTCTCTGGGGGAAAACCTATCTCCACTGCACCCCAGCCCTGCTCTGGGACCCCAGATAAGCTGAAACCTGTGCCAACACCGTCCTTTGCCATGGGGTGTGCTCCTGGTTTCTTCAGGGACTTGCCAGAGTTATTGCTTGATTTCCCAGCTCACCGAGGTAAGTGAGAGCAGCACAAAATCCTCCTGCTGACATGGAGCACTGGGATCCATCCCTTTGCGTGGGACATGGTGTGGGTGGGGAAGCTCTTGATGGCGCTGGACAGGTCCCTGCTCAGACTGACCCTTGGCTTCAGGGTTAGACCTGGGGCTGGGCACAGAGGGACCACAGAGCCTGGGAGGGTAAATCCTCTTCCAGCTCCCTGAGGAGAGAGGGTTTGGATCTTGCACTGATTAAATAAATTTGGGGTTGGGAAGCAAAGATCCTGGTGCTGTTTCCTGGCGCCAGGGTGGTTTGGTGGGTGGGCAGTGAGAGCTGGGCCGGGGTTACCCAGCCCTAAAAGGGCTGCCCAGTCCCTGAGGGGGTCACCTGGCCCCACAGGGGCAGCTGCTCAGCCTGGGCAGGTGTTTCAGCTTTAAATGTCTCCTAGGGAGTGGTTTCCTGTGGCATAGGGTGCAGAACTCTGTACTGGGGCTTCTGGATGAGTCCCTTGTGCTTAATTCCTGCACTGTGTGCATGTTTATGTCGGTGTCAGTGTCTTTTGCTGGTTTTAGTCTGTTTGGAGCAAAAAAGCTCCTAAATTCTTGGAGGAATTTTACAGCCCTCTCAATCTGCGTCTCAAAGGACATAAAGTGGCCCCAAAACACTTGGGATAAACCTGGGGTGTGGGGACAGGTGTGAGGGGTGCCAGAGCCCCTTGTCCTTGGCACTGCAGCACTGCTGGTTTGTGGCAGGCTTTGATGAGACCCGGATCCACCACCCCAAACCTCCCAGCTGGAAACACAGAGGAAGAGGCACTTTACAGGCCCGAACTTCCTGAAGCTGCTGGGAATGACTCATCCATACGTTGGCAGAGCCTGAGCCAGCTGCCAGCAGGAGAGAGCAGGCAGGGCTGCGCCGGGAGGAGGAGGCAGGGAAAGGCTCTTCCTGCTGCTTTCCCCCCTCGGCCATCTCCTCTTTGGCCCAGTGTGTGCCCTCTGCACTGGGACAGGGTTCAAATCCCAGCAGGAGATTTGAAAGGAAAGAACCAAGGGGTTCTTTCACCCCACCTCACCTAAAGCAGGCTGTGGAAGCTCCAAAGTGCCAAGGGATGCAATTAAGGGAGCTGCTTTTTTTCGGAGATGCAATACTCCTATTAAGCAACTGCTCCGGTTATGTCCCTGCTAATTGAAGTAAATTGCTTTCTGCCATCAAATTGGGAAGTTCCCCTTCCGATCCTAATGTGAGTTTAGAACATGATTTCCAGTCTTTACTCTGCTTTTAGTGCTCTCCCTTTAATTAGTTCTCTGGATCCAGCTGATTCCTGCCAGCCTGCAGAGGTGGCATTTGGAGGACTCTGCTGCCTTTTGGAACCAGAGGGAGCAGGAGGGGTTTCTTTGCTGTGTGTTGCTTTTCCTCACCCGCAGCCTGTGTTCCTGGTGCATGGCTGAGGCAGAGCTGGGATAATTTTGAGGCTGGCTTCAACCAGGCAGTGGCCAGTGCTCCTGGTGTGGGCTGCTGCATCCCCATGGCCACAGGCTCAGCAGGAGGAGAAATATATTTAATCTGGTCCTGCAGTAAATTACTATTCCAGATTAGAAGTGAAGACCATGAAGTGGGCATGAGTCACTCTATTTGCTGTGGTCACAGTTTTTCCTCTCATTAATCTTCTGTCCTGTTCTCACCCCATGTTCTGCATGGGAGGGAAGGTGGAGAATGGGAATGTCAAGGCTGTCCATGGCTCCTTGGGCCCTGCACAACTGCTGGGACTTCTTATTTTAATTCTTTCTGTTCTGTGGAGTATCTCAGTGTTGTCCCAAGAGTTTTGCAATAGCTGTGTTGAAAACCAAGGCCTTATTTGCAAGCAAGCATAGACCATTTTAATTTAACCAGTGCAAAGCCATGTTTCGTATTATGTAGAATCCCAGACTGGTTTGGGTTGGAAGGGACCTCAAAGCCCATCCCATCCCACCCCCTGCCATGGGCAGGGACACCTTCCACTGTCCCAGGCTGCTCCAAGCCCCGTCCAACCTGGCCTTGGACACTGCCAGGGATCCAGCGGCAGCCACAGCTTCTCTGGGCACCCTGTGCCAGGACCTCCCCACCCTCACAGGGAAGGATTTCTTCCTAACACCTAAATCTGCCTGCTTTTCTCTCAGCTTGAGGCCATTCCCCTTTGTCCTGTCATTAATAAAACCAATTTCTTTTGGTTAAGTTTAAATTGATTTCTAACTGGCATAAAACTTAATAAAAGCACCACTGAAATAACAAACAGCTCAAAAAATGCTTTGGGAGGCAGGTGAGCTCTTGATCCTTGTTAGGAGCAGGTGGTGTGAATTGAGGAGTTTGGCTTGGTCTTGTTTCAAAGTCTAAAGCCAAATCCATCCTGGGACAAGCCCACTGCAGGCATTGGTGCTGATCAGGCTCATCCCAGGTTTTCACTTTCGCTTGTGGAATGAGCAGATTTGGGTTGCTTGTGGTGTCTTGAATTCCTGTCTCTGAGGCCAAGAGTGAGGAGAGAGGAGCCAGTGGTACCCTGGGCTGCAGCTCTGTGCTGTGATGACATGATCAAAACATTAAGGATCCTGCTTCTTGGGGAAATGCAAGAATCCAAAACATCTGGGCAGTTTGTTTGTGTGTGCATTGCCTTCCTTCGTGCCTTTGTTCATCCCTTCCAATTACTGCTGCTAAGTATAAACTTAAAACAGAGACGAGGCTGAGCTTGTGGGGAACATATGGACAAATGGAAAATAAACAGCATGAGGAATTCCTGGCTAATGAGCTCTTGGATGATAAGATACTACCAAAAAAAAAAAAAAGGCAAAAGGAGTCTGAGCTTTGCTTCTGTTGTAGCATGAGAAGAAAATTTCCCTAATGATGCCCAGCATCACTTTGATGCTGCACTGCAGCATCTCCTTTATGGGCTGCTGGGGACACGATGGTCTGTGTCCACTCCGGATCCACCCTTGGGGGTACAGCCCAGCTGTACTGAGCTCACAGAGGGGTTTGGGCCATGGCTGTGGTCTGCAGCCACCAGCTCTGTGAGGGGATGCAGTCACTGCCTCTCCCTGCCTCTTTCCCCCCAGCCTGTGGCACTGGCTCCGTGCTGCCTCTCCATGCCCAGCTCCTGTGTGTGTTTCCCATCTCAGCCTCTCTCGTTACACATGTGATTAATTTCTCCAGCTGAACAACAGGAACCGGCTCCTTCCTCCTCAGGTTCAAGGTCTGTGTCTCGTTCTTCCTGGCAGAAGAAGAGATGCTTCCTTGCTCTTGAGGCCAGAGTCACCCACCAGCTTTGCAGTTTGGTTGAGGTTTGGTGGCTGTGGGCTGGTTTTTGGTGGCAGGGTTTGGGATTAGCAATTGAACTCTCTGCGCGTCAGGACAAAGCCATGGAATCACTTAGGTTGGAAGCTTCTGAGATGTCAAGTCCAGCCGTTCCCCCAGCATTGCCAAGGCCACCACTGACCACGTCCCCAGGTGCCACATCCACATGGTTTTTTGAACACTTTAGCTGTTCATCTCTGCTCAGCTTCGGCACCTGGATCTGACCCTCGGTGCTGCTGAAGCTCCCTTGGCGTTCTCAAGGGGGGAGACAGGAAGGGAGGACTGAGGCAGCAGGGATCAGGATAGGGTGGCACAACATGTGGAAAGGGCAAATCCACCAAAAGTAAAATTAAAAATAAATAGAAATTCCTATAAATGTAGAAAAGTAGATAGAATGTGTAGGAAATAAGATCAGAAATGTTTCCAAGGAGTGTGTGAGTGCCAAGGAGTTTCTGCCCTGGCAGGGCACTGTCAGACTGTGCTGGCTCTGGTGGGTGCTGGCCGTGGGCTTGGGCTGGGGGTGTTTGTATTTCAAGCTGCTTGTGTGATCCCAAATAGCCACATCCAATAAATGCAGCAGTGGAGCGTTTCCTTCCAGAGGGCAGGAATGCAGTTGGAAATGCCTCTATCACACTCGTCTTCCTGGCCAAAATGCTATTTAAGCATCAAACCACATGGACCCAAATGAGGTGGCAGGTTTCGGTTCAACTTGAAAACAATTAGTTAAAAATCAAAGAAGCAAATGCATTGTTTGTTACTGGTTTTTGCTTTTTTTTTTTCTTTCTTTTTTTTTTTTTCCAGGGGAAATTGGGATTCTTTAATTGGCTCAGCTGGAGCAAAAACCCCAGATCAAACAGCGAGTGAGCTGGAACAACAAAGGAATGTCCTGGTATTTCTTTTTCCAAGTTTAGAAATGGAAGTCAGGGCAGCCTTGGGATTTGTGGAAATTCCTCTGTGCATTGTTGGGAGGTAGAGGAAGTGGTTTCAAGTTGAGCTCCTGGATTGTGCCTCGCGGAGCGGGGCCAGTTTCCACTCGCCCGACTCCCGCTGTCCCGGCCCGGCCGGCGGCTGCTCCTTGCAGCAAGATGATCCTTAAACATTCACCCCTGGCCACTGCAGGCACCTGGGGGGGCTCCCTGTGCCCCCGCCCCGGGCTCTGCCGTGGCAGTCAGCCTAGGAAAATACATGGGAACGTTTTTCCATTCCTGCTGGTATTTCTTTCTTGCAGCTGCTTGGCACAATTGGAGTCGGAAAAGGTTGTTTTCAGTCCACTATCAGCTTCTGGAAGAGCTGTTCCCATTTCTGTACAAAGCTGTTCATGTATAAATCATAATTTCAAGTTTTGATGCCTGTTTCCCACAGCCACTGGGGTCATTTGATGACAAAAAGGCTTTCAAGACCCACTGGCAGATCATCAATGTATTGAGAGGAGAGAGGAGCACTCCTGGTTTAAAGCGTGTGCTGCTCTCGTTCCTGTTACAGCAGAGAGCTTTTGTTGGTGGTTTTTGGTAGTTTTTGGGTTTTCCTTGGTTTTTTGGCCGGCACAGCCGTGCAGCTGGAGGGGAGAGCCTGTTCTCCAGCCGGGCGGCAGGACATGGATGGGATGTGCCGTGCCCGCAGCCCCGGGGTCCCTGGCGGGGGATGTCCCCCCGTCGGGCAGGAAGCGAGAGCCCCATCGGCTCCTGCCAAGAAAAACCTCTCCAGAGCGTCCTCCCGGCGCTGCCGAGCCCGGATGGTTTTCCCTCCGCTCTCCCTCACGGCACAGGGGTTATTTTTCAGCGGGGGCTGGCCCCAGGCTGGGCACGGGGCCGGGCTGCTGCTCGGTGCTGTGGGAGCTCCCCGGTGCCTCTTGCTGCTGCCAGCTGCTCCCAAAAAGTGCCCTCTGTGGGGCACAGCACCGGGCTGTGGGGCGGGAGGGGGTGACGGAGCCGGCCATGGGGTGCAGTGGGATGTGCAGGGCTGTGGTGCCAGGGCCCAGCTCGCCCTGCTGCCCTCACTGCCCGGTGCCTTGTGGCGCCTCGGGATGGGGAGCGATGTCCCGATACCCATGGGGGGGACCCAGTGGCTTTCCAGGGTCCTGCTGTGGTGATTTCAAAGGCAGGGATGGATTCTGGATGTGCTGAAGCTGCAGCATCTGGCAGCTGCCCACGGGGATGCCCGCAGAGCAGCCCTGCCCAGTGCCCCACTATCCTCCCCATATACATGTATCTGTTCCCCTCTTACATATATATTTTTTCCATATGTGGTTGATTTTCTTTTTTTTTTTCTGATGTTTTAATGCAGTTTCTCTCTACAGTCACTGAAGTGCCTTGGATGTTAATAGGAAACAGTATCACATTTTTACGTGTTTTGGGTTGTTTGTCTCGGCTTTTATTAGGCTTGTCCTGCAAGTCATCAGGCAAAAATGTAAAAGAAGAAATTATGTGTGTGTTTGTACTGGGGACCAAACCCAAGACCCATCAGTACATGATGCAGGGAATTGTTCTTTGTTTTCCAGGGAAGCCGGGCCCCGGTATGAGGAAGCCCTCGGGGCGATGAGTGGTACCTATTGTTTTATTCATGGTCTCTGTCAGCGCTGCCTTCCCGGCCCCGCCACATGGGCTGGAGGTTCTGCCATGGGGATGAGCAGATGCTGTGTGTGACAGGGGCTTTGGGGCACATCCCACACCGGCGTTTTTCCACTGGGTTTTATATAAATCTGAGACTCAGGGGGCGGCGGCTCCTGGCTGGAACGAGTGTCCGTGGCTGCAGCGCTGCTCAGTCTGAGCACCAGTCTGGGTGCTGGGGCTGCCTCTGCAGTCACAGGAATCCCCTGAGGAGCTTGGCAGTGCACATAGGAGGGAAGGAGAGTTTCAGAAAGTTGTTCCCTTTGTGTCAATAATGATTGATTAAATCTGAACAGAAAATCCAGCTCCAGGCCCCCATCTCACAGAGGCACTGTCCTTTCTTTGGGTGCATCTTGGTGCCCACAAGATGCTCTGCTCCTTCTGCAGCCACTTGCAGTGCCACAATATAGCTGTAAACCCCTGTTTTGGTTCCACTCTCCCTCTTTTGTAGTTCAGAATCCTTTTTTTTGCTGGTGTTTTTGGCCTTGTTGGCAGCAGGGTCCCTGCCTGTCCCCCGGCCTGGGGCTGCTCTGGCAGGGAGATGTTATTAGTGCTGAAAGGGGCTGCTGAGACGTGTCCTTAAGTCGGTGCAAACATCAAATTATAACGCTCACAGTTGGCATTTCAGGGTTTTTAACTCCATTGTTCCTTCCAAAAGATGTAATTTTGGGGGTAGCCTTTTTGTTGTAGCATAATCATTGCTATAATAATTTCATTTCCAGTGCTTGTGGTGCAGAAACCAAGGAATCCAGAGGGAGCAGGAGCAGTGTTTTCTGAGCTGACAGATGGGATCATGTGAGCTGAGCAGAAATGGCAGCGGAGGTGTTGCTGAGCACTTCCGACTCATGGAATTGCTCCAGGCTGAGGAAGCTCCTGCTCCGCTCTCTCCTTCCATTACTGCTTGAGAAACCACACAGCCCATCAGTGGCTGGTGGTGTTCCCTCAGGAAAAGGGCAAGGAAGGAGCTTTGACAGTAAAGGACAAGGTTTTGTCTCCCCTGAGCTTTGGGCAGTGTTTGTCATGCCGAGGTGCTGGGTAGGGCTCTGAGCTGCCCTCCCAAGAGTGGGTGCTGGGATTTAGTATCAAACACCATTTTAGAGCATGGAATCCCAGACTGGTTTGTGTTGAACAGACGTTAAAGGTTATTTCATTCTACTCCTTGCCATGGGCAGGGACACCTCCCACTGTCCCAGGCTGCTCCAAGCCTCGTCCAATCTGGCCTTGGGCACTGCCAGGGATCCAGGGGCGGCCACAGCTGCTCTGGGCACCCTATGCCAGGGCCTCCCCACCCTCCCAGGGAAAGATTTTTATTTATTGTCCTACAATCTTGTTTGTATTTTTATCTCCACATGTGAGGTTGGTACTGAGAGTCCCTAAATGTGCCAATGTGTAGCCAGTGCTTTACTTGCAGATTGGATGAGCTGTTCAGGGCTGGCCCTGGTTGAAGTGAGCCTGGGTGGCTTGTCTTGAAGCCGTCTGAGATCCTGTTGTGTGAGGTTTTCACATAAAAATCTCTCAAAACCCGCTGTTCCTGGTTCCAGTTTGTGCATTCCAGTTTTAGCTGGGGTGCGTGGGCTGAGCGTCCTTCCCTCAGGACACAGCAGGGTTTGCACAGGCTCTGTCTCACAAAGGGCTGATGGCCCTTCCTCCTGGGAGCACCTGGGGCTTGAGCTCCTGCCCTGCCCGAGGGTGGGACTGCAAAGCCCCAGCAGCCTGGAGGGAAACCTTGGCTCTGAGGCGATCACAGCTCAGGGTTATCACAGAATGAGATTGGTTTGGGTTGGGAGGGGCCTTAAAGCTCATCCAGTGCTACCCTCTGCCATGGGCAGGGGCACCTTCCACTGGATGGTGGTGGTGGCCGTGAAGGTGTGATGCACTGGTTGGTGTCCCAGTGCCCTGGCATGGTGGGGCAGCCTGGGTGCAGCAGAACAGACAGGCTGGGAGAGCTCCAAAATGCTAAGATGGAAAAGAATTAGATTTAAGAGAGAAAATCCTCATTTGCTGAAGGGTGCAATGAAGGAAGATGGGGAGAAGCTCTTTATTAATAATAAAGAAGGAGCTCTTACAAAGACCTCGTGTCCAAAGCTCTTTAACTTTTCCTGGCATTTCCCATCCATTCCATTGTTAAGCCCTTCACCGTCGGAAAACAGCGCCGGGCCAAGGCGCTCGATGATCTCATCCCCGAGGCTTCTGCACTCGCCTCTGTTTACCCGCCCCACAGCATTTGCTCCTCAGATTTGGTTTCCTACTTTGAAGAAAAAAAATAAGAAGGAAAAAAAAAAAAATCTTTCATTTGTGCAGCGTCTTCCCCCCGCCCCTGGCGCTGGGCTCTGAGGAAAATAGCACCTCGGTGGTTTTCAAGGAGAGGATGGACCACAGTGCATTCCCACAATTTATAAGAGGAGACAGGAAGGCCTCAGTGACTCATAAACACTAACAGATTCTGTGTATGAGCTTCTCTTTGTTGTTTGTTATCCTTAATTTCATGGCTTTCCTTCTTTTGAGCGTGTTTGTGTATTTTAGACGATGCCATCATTTTGTCAGGACACTTTGTGTGTGGTTCCCACACAGGAGCAATGTTGTCTGCCTGATGGCTGGGCTCACAAAAATAAGACAGCAGCCAGTGGAAACCCTTGAGGGCTCTATTTGGTGCCACATCCTGACATGTGGACCCTGGGACAGTGAGGCTGGGCGGGAGGGACCCTTCCCTGGTGCGTGTCAGTCGGTGCTTTGCATGGAACAGGGTCAGGGCCTCCTGCATGGGAGCAGCTCCGAGGGTTGTGCTCAAAGCTCCCCAGTCCAATGACCCCAAATCCATCACTCATGAGGTGCTGGGAGGGTCAGGCCACCGTGGCCACTGTGCCCTGGGCAGTGAACTGCCCTTCTGAGGGTGGCTTTGCCCCATCCTGGCTCTCGGTGCTCCCAGCCATGGTTCTCTGAAAGTTGGGTGCACCTCTGTGTGCTGGTTGTCCCAGCAGTTTTTCCTGATGTAGTTAAAAACAAGCCTTTGTCAGAGGGCTGGGATGAGTTTCCTTGAGCAAGGAGGTCTTTAGTGCTTTGTGTGGACACTGGGTTCGTCTTGCCTTTGTTTTCCCCTTGCCATCCCACCAAAACCTCCCCTCTTGCTATTGCAGAGGGCATGAGCTGGCACCCACTCCTCACCTCAGAGCTGGTTAAATCCTGCTGGGAAGCCAACATGTTGTAAGGCACATAGAGACCTCTTCAGACAAGGCAGCTCATTCATGTAGGGTATTTTAATTAATCATGGAATGGTTTGGGTTGGAAGGGACCTCCAAGATCATCCATTTCCAGCACCCCTGCCATGGGCAGGGACACCTTCCACTACCCCAGGTTGCTCCAAGCCCTGTTCAGCCTGGACTTTCAGTTTAGTTAAGCCATGGAACCATCAGCTGCTGGGATTGCTGAGCAGTGATGGTTGGATGAGCCAGGAGCAGCCCTGGGCTGTGCACAGGGATGTCCAAGCCCTCTTCCTGCTCCCCTCTGGGTCTGGGGACAATACCAGTGCAGCTGTTTAAATATGCTCAAAAATTCAGAAACACAAGTAAGCACTGAACTTTCCCAAGGTGGCTGAGTAATTGTGTTTGCTTTAGCATTTTAGTCCCCCAATTACCCAAGCCAGGGATATTGCCTCTTTAAACAGAGTTCAAAAAGCCCAAGAATTTTTTATAAATAGCTCACATCCTCTTGATAACAACCCGGCTGCTATTTATTGCCCACTTCCCCTCAGACAGACAGGTCAGAGGATTGAAAATCGCACTTCCCATGAAATCCAGAGGAACTGGGGTTTTCAGGTTCCTACAATTGTTTGTCGTTCTGGGTTTCCTTTGCAGCATTCAGCCAGGCTCACCCTGCGAAGGAGGGATCATTAGGATATATTGCTGCCTCCCTGGAGCCCTAAACCCCATTTTCTGCTCCCATCTTTGGGACCAGCAGGAAATCCCATTGCTTCCCACCAGCATGGTGTCCTTCTAAGCCATTTTTTTAAACTCCACACTTCATTGAGCCCTCTCTGGTCTTACTTTACACCCCCACCTTCCCTTCACTCCAAAGCTGCATGGCCAAAACTCTCTCCTGCTGAAAGCAGGTGGGAGCTGCTTCCTGATGCTTCCTTGGCACTGTGGAGGGGGAGCTGCAGGCACAGGGGCAACGTGGCTGCAGAGGCTCCTCAGGGAGCTGGGATTTGTCCTGTCCATAACTCACACTAACCCAATGCCACTGGCTGTGCACCAGTCCTGTGCTTCAGTCACTGTGAAATCACAGAGTCAAACAGAACAGTTTGGGTTGGAAAGGACTCTAAAGATTATCTAGTTCTAACCCCAATAGAGCTGGAGGTTTCTTAGCAGGGGATGCAGAGACTCCTGCAAAGAAAAAGATAAATTTAGTTGTATTCCTAAGGATCACTTACAGGAATATCAGGAGATCTGGTTTGTGCCAGCCTTGAAGCAATTTGTGATGGTGCAGCAGTGGGATGAGGCTGCTGCTGAGGAAAACAGAACTGTAACTCCTCATCCTCAGACATGAAAGATGATGAAAAGTTGGCTTTGGTGGGACTCTAGACCTGTTAGACCATAGACCCTGTAGGGCTGGAAGTGGAGGATCTGTGCTAATGGCTCACCCTCCACATGGAAAGCAATTAAATACTGTACCAACGAGGATGGAGTTTCATTAATTCATTCTTTAGCATCTCTTTGGACATGGTGACTTCTGTGAAGGGATGTGAACCATTTCCTTGCCAGCCCAGAGCAGGGCATTTCTGGGTGGAGGATTTTGCTGTTCCACACGTGGCTGGAGGCTCCAGAGCTGTACCTGGAGCGAAGGGATGCGGTGCGGAACGTCCCAGATTCGTGCTCCGAGAATGTTGTGTTTGTGATTAGGAACACCCAGTTACATAATGGCATCATAATCACAGACATACCTGGCTCTGAGCAGAATGGGGCTGGATGATTTATTCATAAGAGTTTCTTCATGCAGAAACTTCTATTTATTCCCTGCTGTAAGGGCAGGAAAATGTCAATGGAAGCTGCAGCGGTGTGGTGCTAATGGGAATCCACGGTTCAGTCTTCCCTCTCTTCAGGAATACTGAAGAGTTAATTTTTTAGGCTTTTTATGGAGAAATTCCTGTGCCTTTGTGCTTGGGAGCACAAACCTTGCTTAGGTTTGCAGAGCCCAGCTGGCCTGGGAAGGGAGCAGGAGGTGCTGGGGGGCCCGTGCCCTGCCCAGTCCCTCACTGCTGGTGGAGGTTGATGTGGCAAGAGTCTGGCAGAGTGATCAGAAACCTTAGCACCTTAAAATCTTGGCTGGTTCTTGGCTCTTTTCTGGGTTTAACAGGCTGTGGTGGGGTCCTGAGCCCTCATCCAGCCCAGGCTGCTGAGCCCACATGAAATAAATGCAGCTATTTACACCAGAGAGACCCAGAGGTCTGAGGTTTGGTTTTTTAATTTTTTTTTTAAACATCTTTTGAAGAATATCTCCTCCAGTCCCACCTTTGGCTGCTGTTTCTCAGCTTGCTGGCTGTTTGTTTGTTTCTGCAGCAGCAGAAGCCCTGTTGTGTCCTTGTTGGGTGTCCAGGGCTGTGATGGGCTCTGCTGGCCTGGGCACGGTCAGAAACTTCTGTGAAGCCCCTTCACCCCTCTTGTGCCTCAAAACCTGATGTCCAGCTTGGACCCTGTGGTCTGCTTGGGATGGCTCTGTCCCAAAGCCTGTCGAGGCTGTGTGGGTGCACGAGGAGGGCTGAAAGGCTCTGCCTTGACCTCTGTAGCTATCTCTTCCTTCCCCTGAAAAGGAAAGTTTGCCCCGTGTGGGAACCCCCTCTGAAGGGCTGGGGCCATTCCCAGCTCCCTGAGGACATCCCTGAAGTTTTACGGTGCTCAGCAGGGGCCGGAGCGGGAGCCCAGGGATTCAGTGCTCCCACGGGAGGTTATTGCGGGGAGGAAGTAAAACAAAGTGCAAAGGCAATTTATCTTCGTCCTGGCCATTTGTCTGCTGCTCACAAAGAGGCCAAACTTCATCCCTGGGTGCCATGTGCTGGTGTGGAGCTCTGTGAGGAGCCAGCTCTGTCTGGCTGGGGAATGGGGCTCTCCCTCCTGGTTCCACCACCCCATGCACACAGCACTAATCCCAGTGAGAGAAATGATTCATTTCTGGGAAATGGCACTGTGGGAGGTGGTGCCCGTTGGGAGCAGTGCAGCCCCCTTGCCATGCTCACCCATGCAGCACCCCTGGAAACCCAAGAGATAAAAGAAAAGCTCGATTGCCAGCATGATTTGATAACTTTTAATAACCCTTTTTTTTGGTTAAAGATAGACCAGCCCTTGAATCCCTTACCCTGTTCCCATGTAAACACAGCAGAGGTGCTCGCTAAGGGCCACCAAATAATCCCGCTCTGGCTCCCTTTGTGCACCTGTGCCCATGGTGGGGAAATGTGTATAACGGCAAAGAATTGAAAAAAATCCCTTTTCTGGAGAAGCTTGGGCAGGTTGGTGTCATGGGCGTCACCGAGCCGTGTGCTGGGACAGCCTGCCGTGGCCCAGGGTTGAGGGCCAGGGGGGCTGTGCAGGTGGCCTGGGGGTCCCACCCTGCTGGCCCCCGTGGCGAGGTGCTGGAGCCGCCCTCTGTGCTGGCAGAACCCCGGCTCTGGAGCGGGGCGCTGCTGCCGTCCTGCTCTCCCTGGGTCACTCCGGGGCTATTGTTCCCCTGGCTCCGGCAGGGGCGGCTCACCAGGGAGGAATGAGTCCTGCTCCCCGGCCAGAACACCCACCTCGGGCTGCCAGGGAGGAGAAGTTAGGGTTTATTTTATTTGAATTGGTTTAAAATTTATTTTTCATGTGAAGCTGTATTATCACAGTGTTTGCCTTCGAGGGTGGGTGCAGCTTGTGCCCTGCTGTTTGCTCTCCCCATCCCCTCCTCCCATTGCTGGCAGTGCTGACGAACCTCACATCTCATCCAGGGTGTTTCTTACACCTTTGGGAAAAATCTCATCATGTTTATTAAGTACATATTTTAGAAAAAGAATTTTAAATGGAATTATACATTAGGTTTTAATCTCATTTTGTAGAATCCCAGAATGATTTGGATTGAAAAGGACCAAGGGATGCAACCTGCTCGATCACATGACTAATTTCTGTAATTTTGTCATTTCTGTAAGTTTCAGCCCATTCTCTCACAATTAATACAGTGATTCAGGGTATTTTTAGGGTGCTTTGATTCACTAGAAATTCCCTTTCAGGTCTGATATCCAAGAGCTGGGCTTGCTTTGGGGCCTGGGATGTCTGTTGTACTCTGAGCTCTGTGCATCTCTTTGCCGTTCTGTAACTTGTGCCTGGGGAGTTGGAGTTGGTTTCCTTTGATGGTCAATTATTGAAAATGGTGTAAAAAAGGATTAAAAAAAAAAGCTGATAATTCTGATCAATTTGAAAAATATTGCTTTAACATCTACTACTCAAATCAAGCAGAGTGCTCTGGTTCGCTTCCAGCAGCAAGGCATGAGCGTCGTGTTGGTATTTTTAAAGCTTTATGTGCAAGACATCAGTTGGTGTTGCCAAACTCTGATTTAAATTTATACATCCTGGCTCAGCCTGTTTGTTGAAAAAAAAAGAAAAACCACCACCAGCATAACAAATTCAGTATCTTTTCCTTATTGCAAATTTTTTGGCATCAGATGTCGTGATCTGCACAGTGTAGTTATTGTCTCTTTATCTGATCCAGTGACTAATTCAACATTATTGTTTCAATAATATTATTTCAGGCCAGGTAACACACTCGGGTTACCTCTGTGATGACACGAAACATGGCACGGCTTCCAGTGAGTCACAGCTCCACAGTGTGTGCAAATAAATAACAGGAATGGTGAAAAATAACCCGGATCCTGTATTTTTAGCAGTCCAGTGTGATGCTGGTGACACATGAGGAGCTGGGGGCAGGAAGGGTGGTGGGTGGGAGCCCCAGGATGTGGCTCAGGGGCTGGGCAGGGTGAGCAGGGACCCAGGGAGTTGGTCCTTGACAGCTTTTTGCCCTTTTCCAAGGAGGTGGGAGAGTTCTGGCTGCCCCATGTGGGGAGGGGACCTTGGGGTGGTCTGGCTGGGGCTGGGGGATGCTCTGCACCCACCCATGGCCCTGGTGGGGCTGTTTTGGTGTGGGCAGCACAGCTCTGCTCCTGCACAGGAGAAGCAGGAGAGCTGGAAGTGGGGCTGGAATGCCGAGGGAGGCTCTGTGGGATGGGGTCGGCACAACCCCTCTGTGTGGGGGGGGGGGGGTTCTCTTTAATGTCGATCCCATTGTCACACTGAGGGCTGAGCCCCGTGGAAGGAGCAGCCTGACTTCCAGGCTGGCATGTTTTAGAGGTGCAGGGAAGGAGAGGATTGATCCTACAAGTTCACAGAGCAGGGTATTCCTGCTCCCTGAGGAGCTGCCCCTTCCCACTGCAGGTGATTTGAGGGATAATTAATTGATGAGCCCCTGATGTGCCAGGCCGTGGGGCAGAGCAACCCCAGCATCACCCTGCGCTCTTTGGCAGGGCTCGAGAGCACCAAATAACCAATTGTGGGCTCCTCTCTCCTTGTATTTTTAGAATAATTGCTATAAACATTCTTGGGATTTTTTTTTTAAAGAACCACAACAGCCATTTATATATTTAACAATAT
The DNA here is from genome assembly GCA_014706295.1 of Lycocorax pyrrhopterus obiensis. Lineage (NCBI taxonomy): Eukaryota > Metazoa > Chordata > Aves > Passeriformes > Paradisaeidae > Lycocorax > Lycocorax pyrrhopterus. The sequence goes on along the minus strand of JACSVZ010000018.1, from coordinate 8,641,637 downwards.
ATATTTTTATATATATATAATTTCTAGATCAGTACATTCATCAGTACTTGTTTTTCTTCACAAACAGAAGAACTCTTACAATAGTAGACTTTCTAAAATAAATACTATTAAAATAGAGCTTCAAAATAAATATTCTATACAAAGAAAAACCTTCTGTGGTAACTTTTCAGGGTGTACATGTGAGGGGGTGGTAAGAAGAGAAGGGACAAGTATTTCTCAGGGTGTCTGGGCATGGGAGGGGAAGGGAATACCCAGTGCTGGGAAGGGTGAGGGCTCATCGGTGTGGCAAAGCCAGTGCCCAGGGAGCACCAAATCTGGGATCTGCTCCTGGCGCCCGGCGGGCACTGGCACAGGGCTGTGGTGACGGTGTGTTTGTCTCTTGGGGCTGCTCTGCTCCCGCTGGGAATGTGGTGTGGCATTGCCAGCACCCTCAGGTCCCCCTTCTCGATGCCTGGGCCGTTGTGTGGGGCAGAGGGCAAACCCCGGCATGAACCTGCTGCAGCAATTAGCAGAGCTGCAGCAATTAGCAGTGCAGGTGCCCTGCCATCCTCCTCTTCCTCCGAGCATGGCACCTGTCCCAGGGGCGCCTGCCCTGCTGCCTCCGTGGCTGGAGAGCCAGCGGGGTTTGTGCTCGTTAGCAGCTGTCCCTTCGTTAGCAGGGGCCCCTGACCCGTGGGACGATGGCAGAGCTGTGGGCTGGGCCATGGTGACACAGCACCGTGCCCGTGGTACAGCTCTGGGGTGGCAGGAGCCCCGAGTACATTCAAAGGGAACGGGGGATGGAATTGTTGGGATGGGGAAGAGCGGGAATGACGACGTTACTGACGGGAGCCGTTCCCTCTGGCAGAGCCCTGGCTCGGGCCAAGCCTGGCCCTTTCCCAGCACCTTCCTGCCATGCCTTGGGCCGGGAGCCAGGGGAGGAGGGAGGGTCACTCTGCTACACTGACCACTGCTCTAACACATCCACAACGCTTGACAGGCTCCAGCATGGCATCACCGGCTTACAGGGCTTAGATATTAAAACAAACCAACGGAGAAATAGTTTACAGCTATGTACAATGAGAGGAAATCCGTCTGGGGTTGCTGGGAGTATGTACATGAGTGTAGATTGGCACAGTGGCGACCACTCCAGCGGGGTCTTTGCTCACGAGGACCATGCAGCCAAGCCTTGGGCTCTGCCAGTGTGGATTTTCAGCACAGATTCCCCAGGAACAGCCAGGGACAGAGGGTCAAAAAGGCAAAGCAGCCATGGGTGGAGACCATTTGGACACATGTGGTCCCAACAGAGGAGGGCAGCAGGTAAATACCTCTCCTGCTGCCTTTTTTAGCTTGCTTGTATCTTAGGAAAATGATTTCTTATTAAATACAATATCTTATACATTCAACCAACAGTTCAGCTAGTTTGGGGTTGGTTTTCCTTTTATCTTTTCCCCTCCAATTTGTGCAAGGTAATAAATACAGCTCTGGATCCCCACGTGCTTCCTGGTGCCCACATACAGTTAACACGAGGCTACCCTACAGGAATTGGTATCTGGTAACAGACATTATGCCCTTTTTTCTATGATTCAGCATGTACAAGCTAGCAAATGTTAAAAATATAAAAGTTTGTTGGGTTTTTTTTGTTTGTTTGTTTTCGAACTCCCCCATTCACTAAATATCTACAATTCAATTGAGCTAAACCCCAAGTCATCCAGCTGAGCTGAATTCTGAAACCCAAAGCCACCAGAGTCCCATCACGATGCTCCTGCCAACCCCTACCCGTGGCTGCGTCGCAACCAGGCCAACAGGATTCCTGGAAATGCTACACGAGCTCTGCCTATTGCTTATCTAATTAGAGATGACATTTCACTGTCACTGCTGTGCATTTACTGAGGAAATCTCCTCTAATTAAAAACACCAAGAGAGACTAGGTCAGTTTTCTGCATGCAACAAGTACCTACCTACTCATTAGAGTGTTGCATGTTTGGACCAAGATTCTTGTTTAGCACCTTGTAGTTGTCAAGAGAGAGGGGTTACAGCATCCTTGGGGAAGGTAGAACCAGCCCTAGGATGAGTGCACGGACAGAGCCAATGTTTGTGTGCTGAAATCCACGGGCCCATTCGTTAACTGCACTCTCTTCCTTCCCCTGGCTTTCCCTAGTGTGTGTTAACACTAAAATAAACATTAAATGCATTCTTTACATTTAAAAAGACACTTTTGTACAGAAGAGGCAAAAGTCAAACAGCAGCAATAGGGGTGGGGGTACGGGCTGTACTTCAAGCAAATGCCATTCACCCCCAAGACAAAAACAAATCTTAATATTCAATGAGCAAAGAAGAGCTTGTTCCAGGAGAGGAGGTACTGGATTGAGATCCCTAGAAAAATACACCTCTGTGCATCGTACACTTAGGTTTGTGTGACTTCTTACCAGAGCTTAAGAGGTTTAGAGAAACAAACCCCGCCCGTCTTCGCTTTGTGGCGTGAGTTAAATCCCCTTTGCTCCGGCCTCGGGGAAACGGGATCAGCCACCATCCTCCTGGAGCGGGGCTGTTCTGGTGATGGAAAATTCATATTCCATTGAGTGAAACCTGATGCTGTGGGTCAGCTTACAGGCAGGAGGACCCAGTGTTGGTACAACGGCCTGAACGCATCCTGCTGCAATTCCTCCAGGGAGGAGCAGCCCTGCTACCATCTTGTTTTAGAAAGAGTCCAAACCAGTGGGGCGGGGTGGGATATGCCCAAAAGGCAAAAGACCCTCCAACAAATGAAATGTAGCTTCACTTCTGGTTCAGAAATCTTTGAGGGACACAGAAAGCTTTTGAGAAACACGTACTTTGTGTGCAACCAGCCCTTGGAGTGGTGTGCAGGAGGAAAGAAGGGTGGTGGGAGTTCCCCCATTACCTTCAACAGGCGGCTGGGAGCAAGCTGGCGTTTGGAAGGAGAGAGGAAACAAGAAGCCTGCCCCGAATCCGAATTGAGAGCAGCTTTTTGCAGCTGGGAATGGGGATTGGTTGTGAGGCGGTGCCTGCCAAGCGAGCAGTTAATGGTTCCTGTGGTGTGCAGGCCTGGTAAGCAGCCGTCCGTCCAAGCTGGGAGTTTTTCAGCAGCTGTACTTCATGATGTACATGGGTTTGTAGCCTTCACTCTGCATTATTAACATTCCTCCTTTGGCCCCATCTATTTAAACTGTGACCAGTTCCAAAAACCCTGAATAACCCAAAGTGCTTCAGTTTGTGGAAATAGTTGCTTCTGCTTTCTCCGAAGGCAAGAGGCTAATGCTCTCCTCAGAACACAGGTTATTAAAAAGAGCCAACACCACCCTGCTCCGCGGAGCATCCTCCCACTCCGTCCTCCCAAACTATTAGAAGGGCTTTTCTGCCCCTTTGCTCTCGGGCAATGCCTTGCAAATGACACTGTTTGTGTTTTTGCATCTGCATCCGGGCCGGCTCACTTGGTCGTAGCATCTCTGGGACAGCTTGACGCAGCCGGTGGCTGGCAGGTAGCAGAGCAGGCAGGGCAGCACCAGGGACAGGGCGCTCATGAAGGACCAGCGGGCGCAGCAGTTGGAGTGGGAGCAGGAGCAGGGGTGGTCGGCACACGTGCCCTCGTCGTCCTCGTTGGTGCAGTGGTAGAAGACGCCCTTGACCAGGCACATGCAGGTGGAGTAGTTGACCAGGTTCTGCGCCGAGCAGAGGCACTCCTGGTTGCACACCCAGCACGACGGCAGAGTCCGGGGCAGGGCACACTCCTTGCACTTGCATTTCCCGCAGGCCTCGCACAGCAGGAAGTGCTTGTCCAGCTCCTGAGACACGGCGCCCTTCAGGTCCAGGGGTTTGCAGTTGATCACCTTGGGCTGGATGCGAACGGCGCGGGGGGAGGATTGCTCTGCCACGGGCACCGGGGCCATGTGGTCCAGGAGCCTTTGGTCTGAGGATGTGCTGCTGCTGCTGCTGATGGAGCTGGGGCGCCCGCTGAAGGAGATCCAGGGGTGGGTGACATCCTGCTCGCAGCGCTGCGGGTGCTGGCTGCTCAAGCCCAGTTCGTGGGGGGCTCGGGGACGCTTCTGGGCTGGCGGCTGGGAGGCGCTGGGGTTGTCGGTGTAGTCGTTCTCGATGTGGGTGGTCTTCATCTGGTCGATGGGCAGGATGGTGAGCGGGTGCTGCAGCCGCCCGTAGGGGATCCGACTGTCCAGCAAGGGCTGCACCATCACAGAGTTGGGGACGACGGTGATGTTGTGGGGAATCCGGGGCTCCATTGAGAAAGCAGGCTGACTACTGGGGCAAAATCTGTGCTTAAGTGTCCTGGGGGAAGGGAAGGGGTGGGGGGGGGAGAGAGAGAGGGCATCGTTATTGAGGTATCCTGCAAGCCCAGCCCAACAGGGCTCCTCACTGAGGCTGGTTATTATGCTGAAGGTCTTGTAAGGTAAACTCCTGTCCAAGGGAGGCAGAGCACAAAGTGCCTCACTCCTCCTTTGCTACAGTGTCCCTCTCCCTCACCTTGGCCATCTACAGCTCCTTCAGCACTGGGGGGCCTGCGGTCACTGCAGGCTCCTGAAGAGCCACTCGTGGTTTTACTGAGGGAAGGCACATCTTGGGGCTATGGTGCAAATTCGCATGTGGTTTTGTCAGCAAACTGCCTGAAATGACTTATCTAAACTTTGGAGGTTTTCCCCAATTGATCCCGATCCCTAAAAAACCTAATGCAGGACTGTGGCTTGTGGAAGCACTGGCCTGGTACAAAGGTGCTTCTGAGCGTGGGGCTGAGCACCTGCCCTTGCTAAGCAAGGATCTGCCTGTGGGAGGATGCCTTGATTTTGGTGCGGAAGTGTCCCCTCTCCATGGGGAGCTGCTGGTTCCAAAGGCTCCTTTATCCCTCCCGTGGGAGGTGGAAGTGCTTGCTCAGCACCTTGTCTGGTGGCAAACCAGGGTGGGAGCCAAGGGTGCAGCTCCCAGGAGAGCACCCACGTGACTCGGGCTGGATGCATCACCTCACACAGGTAATGAGACACTCGTGCAGCCCACTAAGTGCACTAATATTTAGCTGAAGTGCTGTTTACCAGCCGCTCTGGCTGAGCCGTCATTGCCGCAGTTTCTAATTTCATTGAAAGAGTGCAATTTATCCTGGAGTCAATCCAAAGATTCAGCAGTGGCGTAGGACAAGAAACCACAGGAAGTAACTAAACTTAAATCAAAGAACGGAAACGACTCAGTTCAAATTTAGAAAGTGCACATTGTTTTCTAGTAGATGTGCCATTTCCTCACGGGGTGACCTTTATTCATAAATAATATAATGCTGGAGATCAGTTGAAAGAAGGGGTGAGTAAAGCTTCGGTCGCAGGAGGGGAAAAGCTGCTGGTATCAAGAAAAAGGAAGTAGTGAACAGCTTAAGGCATTGCCAGTTGTTTGTGTTCAACAAACAAATTAACCTTCTCCAACAGTGTGAAAGATTTGGACTTGGCAGCGCTGGTTTAACAGCTGGACTTGATGATCCTAAAGGACTTTTCCAACCTAAATGATTCTGTGATTCTATGACTTTAATATCACAGCAGTGGGAAAAAGTCAGGAAAAAACTGCATCCAACTGCAACCAAATAATGCATGAGAAGTGTGTGTGTGTAAATGTGTGTGCGCTTCTGCAAGAGCACACCTCCCCCTAAAATTAACACAACACCTCAAAAATCAGAGCATGAACTGATTCCGCATTTTTGGAAGGAGAAGGGGAAGCCCATTTTTACCCCCTGAAAAATGCCACCAGAGTCCACTCTTATATTTGTGAATCGTTGCTTTGATGTATCACTTGGCATTTGGGGTTGGAAATGTGCCAGTTCTCCCGGGATCAGGAGGAGGGAGGGCGGGCTGCGGCCGGAGCGTGGGCAGGACAGCACATGCCGGGTCCAGCACCGCGTCCGGCCCGCCGCGCCCCCTTTGTCCCCCGCACCACACCAGCAGGAAGAAATGCTTTATTAGCAGTAATGATGATTATTGTCATGCAGCCCTTAATGCTGCTTCTCTTCCCCGGTTAAAATTCTCTGCTGGGTCTTAGCCATTCATTTGGAATTTTTTTTATTTCATTATTCATAGCTCGTTGACATCCTGACTGGAGGAACAAGACAGTTTATAAAGCGTCTATTCCTAGTTACTGTATGTAAAAAACAAAGAGAAGCAATGATTCTGACAACTGTGGGGCATGCAGAGGGAAAAGAACTTGATTTTCTTTTGTGCATCAGAATCCAGTGTCATGATATAAAAAGTATTTGCTGCAAGTCAGAGTTTAGCAAAATCATCAGTTCTGTATCGGCTGTGTGTTACATTTGCAGGGAGACTTTGATTCCACTGGGTTTTTTTGGGTTTGTTTTTTTTTAAGGAGAGAGATGCAGCTGTTTTGGTTGCCAAGAGTAAGTGCAGCAGAGCTGATCTTAGATGGAAGGTAGCTGGAGGAAATGGTGGCAGCGCTGCAGGGTGTTACCAGCCTGGCTGCTCCTCCTCGGCCCTGCCAGCACTGCCCTCGTGGCCTCTCCAGGGCTCTCTGCTCACTCCCACTTGTTACCAGCTCTCGGGAATCTGCTTCATCCACCGGATTTCCACTGGATCCATGGAGCACCATTTATTTTAAATAAACCCAGCACGGTTGTGGAGCAGAGCTGCTCAGCCCGGGCAGTGCCCTGGTGCTGCCTGTCCCCAGCACGGCACCTCTGCCCCAGGCTGGCACATCCAGGGTGTTCTGCATCGCTGGTGGCACCGCGTGGGAGCCCCCGGAGGTGGCACTTGGGCTTTACATTAACTCTGCAGTGGCCCAGTCTGCCATGGTGCAGGGCCAGCGATGCCATCACTCGGAAGTGGTGTCACCAGATCAGTTTGGGGAAGGATTAGAGCCAGGCTGCTCCTCAAACACCCAACCCCCCGTGCACAGACGGGGCCCCACGAAGGCAGATGTTCAAGATGGCTTATCTGAGATAATGCTAATCAAGATTTCAGTTAATTACCATGGAAAGGAGATGGACCCTGGGCTAAACACCACACTTCAGGAGAGTTAATGATGGAAGTTTTTCATCCTCTTTTTTCCCTGTAATACAGTTTCAAATTGTCTTTTTAATAGACAAACTATTTCTGCAGGACAAGGGGAAGGGAAGCCTGGCATGGTGAACTCAAAGACCCTGAAGATATCTGGGCACAGGACCTACTTGGATGAAACCTCTGGAGGGAAAACAGCTCTCCCAGTTCCCAGACCCCTGCTCTGGACACAATGTCCCTCTGGCTGAAGATCACCTTTAAACCACCACAGCTGTGCAGCCTGACAGGTTTTGGTGCTTGGACACGTGGTCCTTCACCTCCTGCGCTGCCCTATCTCTCCTGAGCAGAGGGTTTCCACAGTTAACTGCTCTTCCCTTTCATGCCACTCTTAAGAGACAAGTATTTCTGATATTTATGGAATTTTCCAAGGACCATGACCACATTGCTGCTGCTGGCCCTGTCACCAGAAGTTCCAGCAGTGCAGCGAGATCGCTGATGACAGATCCAGGTCAAACACCTCGAGTGCTGAACTCAGAGTGAGCTGGGTGCTGTTCATCCTGCCAGGAGGCTCTTCTCCCCCGGGATCTGCCCAGATGACAACCATGGCAATATTTCATGGTGTAGTTGCTCCAGTTTTTGTCAGTGTGCTGTGAGCACCTTTCCCTCAGCTGCTTGTGCTCCATGTCTGTGTCCCAGGACAGGGGAGGTTTCGGGGAAGGGCCCTGGGCAGCTCTGTGGGCACACAGTGCCCCACCTCTGCTGGCAAAGAGGAATCCAGTCAAGTCCTCAGGTTAAGGATTTGTGCAGGAGCAGAAGGATATCAAGAAGCCAGACTGCTCCTGTGGAGTGTCACAGGCTGAGATGTGCCTGCCTGGGTACCTGATGGGTCCTTGTGACTTCCCTGGATCATCCTCCAGGACATCACAGCCTGACCTTTGCTGGTTGATGTGTGCCCAGAGGCAGGGCAGCGTTTCCTTCACCTCCCCCCAAAACCCCACCACACACGTGGGGTGTTTGCTGGCAAGGATAACATCGCCTCAAGCGCCAGCACTGGTATCTTATAAACTGCATTTATAAAGCTTATCCCAACCAGATCCCAAATCAAAATGAATGTTTGGGGTGACCTGGCAGAATTTTAGACCTTGAAAGAGGACAAGAGCTGAGGGGTGTAACCTTTGTTGTCCACTGCACTGATCCTAACTGTAAATGGCATTTCAATTGAGGGAAAAAAGCCATACAGCACACAAGATTAATTAATTTTCGATCATAGGTAATTAAAGATATATTACAGCATTAACACAGGCACAAATGCACTGGTTGCAACTTACAGATAATTTTCTTAAAGTAGACAACAGGAAGAAAAATTCACAACCATGTTCTTACATAGGGAATTTTTCATTCTTTAGAGGCAAACAATGAAGTTCTTTTCAAGGCAGACGTGTCAGCAAACTCCCATGTAGAGAAAAATTTCTCTTCCCCCATGACTGTACAGTCACTCACCACATACAATTTTCAAGTCAAAATATACTTCCTTCCAAGGGAGTAAAATTGGACTCAAAAGTCAAGTTCATACACGTGTTGCAGTGTTTGTTCCTTCTCTTCATCAAGATCTGGCCAATTTAAAATTACTGTTGTACTGGATAATTGCAAGTCCTAAAGTTGTAGGAAACCAACTGTTATTGTAGTGTTTTGGTGTTATTTCAGACTCAGAAGTTTCGTAGCATTTTGAAATCAGATGAAATTAAAACAAAAGGCATTTTATGCTTTAATAGGATTTTGGACTTGCCTACATAATTTTAGAGAAAGCTACATTCTTGTAGGCAATTCCATGAGAAAGTCACATAAACCCTCAGGAAAGCTCATTCTCATTAAGGTCTTCAGAGCAAGTTTTGAAATAATAAGGTTCTGATATCTTTATTTTCAGAGTGGAGTTGGACAACAAATCTTCCAGTTACTGAAAAACAAAATGGATCTTGACTTAAAAATCCAGTGAGTGCAGAAATACATGATGTTCATAACTGTCAGAGTCACCCACTGGTTAATAATCTTAATAAGTTCTTTCTCACATGTTTAACAACATTCAAGATGTTTGTGGTAATAAAAGAATAATGAGAATAAGGGACTTAAGTCCAGAGGTGGGTCCCATGTGAAAGCAATCCTGGGCAACCTGGGACTGACCCATCCCCAGTGCAGTTGGCAGGAAAATGGGAAAAGTTTCCATGAGCTCCTCCTCTGCAGCCAGCACCAGGTACAAGGTCCCACAGTTTTGCCCAACCCTTTTTGGACACGAGATGCTGCCATGGAAATGCCTAAAGGGAACCTCCAATGTCACAGAAAACCAAAAAGCCCCAGATGTGCTCTTGGGGTGAGTTTGCTGAGAGAGACCCCGGGGCGGGCAGGGAGATGATGCAGCCACCAAACCCTGCTGTGCTTTGTCAGCTGTGTGCACCAGATCAGGGGCCACGTTATCTCTTTCTAATTAATTACACCTTAATTACACCTCATGAGCAGCCCGTCCCTTCTGTTGTGTCTGACAGCACCAGTGGCGGGAAGAGCCATTTGCCTCAGCAAACCAAGATTTCTCCTGGGGCTGGTGGCACTGGATTGTCCTCTCCATCTCCTGTGACAGCACTGGTGGCTCCTTTCTGCAGCCTGGACTGTGCCTTGTAACATCAGGGAGCTGCTGGACCTGCCAGTGGTGCCGTGCTGCCCTTTGCCAGGGGCTGCTGGCCAGCTCTAGGACCATCATATATATTATATATCTTATAAATTAAAGTGGTTATAGTGGTGCTGGGGGCATGGAGAGCACTGGTGCACAAAAAGCCACCTTCTTACCACTGAATTGTTAAGGTTGGAAAAGACCTTTAAGATCATCAAGTCCAACCATAAACAGAATAAAGTGAATTTGGTATTTCAGCGTGAATTTTCAGTCACAGGTTTCCAAGAATTTTCCAACTACTGAAGCATCACAAGCTTTTGTGAAGAAGGGATGGAGAAATTGCCATGGATTGATGAAAGGCTGAGCCCTGCACTGGGATGGGGTAAGACCTGAGCTGCTCATCTGGAGATCTGCTTTGGGTCAGACCAGACAGCTCTGAATCTTGGTACCTACAGAGGGATCACACCTTCTCTTGGTTACTGATATTAGACCTAGATTAGATTAAGTTTTAGGAAGGAATCCTTCCCTGTGAGGGTGGGCAGGCCCTGGCACAGGGTGCCCAGAGCAGCTGTGGCTGCCCCTGGATCCCTGGAAGTGCCCAAGGCCAGGTTGGACATGGGGCTGGGAGCAGCCTGGGACAGTGGAAGGTGTCCCTGCCATGGCAGGGGTGGCACTGGGTGGGCATTAAGGTCCCTTCCATCCCAAACCATTCTGTGACTCCATTTTCAATGCAAAAGCTGAATTAGTCTCTGGAAGAGTTGTGACAGTCACTCATTAACACTGACACAGAGGCAGCAAGAGTTGCAGTAAATGCACTGCAGAACTTTGCATGAATTTCTGAAAATACAGCGCAAGGGGCAGAAAATGAGAAAAGCAATAGAATATTTAGTCTTAATGCGAGAAATGATCATAATTGAAAGCAAAACACTTGGAAGCAGTATCATGCCAGGGTGGGCAGATACATTTCAAGGCCTGTGCAAGGCAACACAGCTCAGAATCGATGGTAACCAGTGCAAAATCCGATCTGTCACGGCCAGTCTGTCTCCTCTGGTGGCTTGGTTAAAGAGCTCCTCTAAAAGCGTTGGGCAGAGCTGCACCTGAGCCTTGGGCAGGGCAGGGATGCTCAGGGGACAGGGCAGGGTGCTGAGGGGACAGGGCAGGGTGCTGAGGGGACAGGGCTCACTCCCACCCAAGTGATCAATAAAGGATTTGCTCCCCAAGGCCCAGCAGAGAAGGAGCTGGAGATAAGGGAACAAATTCTGCCCCTGCCTTTGTCTGGGATTAAGGACATCCTCCTGTCCAGGCCTGCCAGCAGTGACAAGGGACTCGCTGCTCCCGGTGCAAGCCAAAGGGTTCAATTAAAGCTTTTAATGAGGAAGACTACACTCGGAGGTAGTTAAAGGAGACCTTGCACCAGGCACATGTTTTTAATGTGGGATTAAGAATAATTCATAAGGTTGGAGTTAATTAAGACTGAGTTAGGCTGTCTGGATTTTGAGTCGAGCTGTAAATGCTTCAAAAAAGAAAAAAACCACCTTTTTTCCCCTGAAGTGTGTATTAATATTGACAAAATATTGATTCATTCATTGTTCATTCTTTTTGTTCCCCTCCTTAGAAGCCTTACCTAGCTAAGGGCAGCTAGAATCTTCTCTACAAGTAATAAGGCAGGAAAAAAATTAGAAAGCTTATTGGGGAAACCTGCCATTTTTAAAACGAGACACTAAATTCTTGCCAGAGCGTGAAAATTCAGGAGCTGGGAAATGAGACCTGTAGACTTCCAAGAAGCTGTCTCTGTCCAGCTAAAGTCTGTTCCTATGGTGCGAGTGAATAAAGCACATTTTGGCCCACTAGCATTCAGATCTCTGGGGACTCGAATTTCTCAGTCAAAGCCTTTTACTGGACAAAAACATTTATTTTAAGGGAAGAAAACTAAGCTCAGATATGATCTATTAAGCTAATGGTACTAAATGATAACGTTATTAGAAGGGTTTTAGATTTTCTTGAGGAAATGTATTGCATTTAAAAAGGATAAAAAACAACACTTGTGCAACTGTTTGCCTGTAAAAACACAGTTTTTAGTACTGGGCTGAAGCTGGAAAGTTGTATAGCAATATGATGAATGAATTCTTTTCTTTCACATTTAATTTTTTGAAAACTGTCAGAACTGGTTATTAATTATTGCTGTAGCGTTGTAAGGGATGTGAGTTTTATTTCACCGAAGTCTGATAGCAGAATTTTTTTTTTTTTGGGAGGGGGTAGGAATTGTTTTTGAGATGTTGCATTTCCCAGTATGATTTGGGAATTAGTCATGATTCCAGGAAAACAGCTTTTGTTTTGCTGTTTCAGGAGAACAAATAATTTCTCCCCTGCACATACCTCATGGAGAATTTCAAAAGGACTGCAGTATTCAGAAATGGTCCTTTTAATTTTATAATCCCAATATAGAGTCCCTTCCAGCAAGGGAAAACACAGTAGCCCATGGAAAAGGGCACATTTATCAACGAGACATCCCCAGTGGGGTTCCAATAACTGAGAACAACCCCTCCTCCTGCTATCATTCATTTTTATATGGACAAGGGGGAAGCCAGTCATCAGGATCATTGTGATTCCGTGCACAAATTGGAGCTTTATTCTTTAACCCAAAATAAAGGCAGAGAGGGGAAGCTTTAATATTGGGAAAGCTGCGCTTCTCTTTACCTAATTAAACAGCAATTCCTTGCCATACTGTCCCCTTGGCGTGGTATGGAGGAAAGGCAGCAGCTGGAGAAGTTTTAAAGAATCTAGAACGTGCCTTTCCCACTCTGGATAAGGCAGGGATGCTTTTCCGTTTCTCTTTCTTTCTCTCCTTCATCCCTTAAAGAAAAACTTGGGGCTATAAAAGATTTAAATGAAGAAATCAGACCCTTGGTAACTGGAGGTAAAAGAGGGAAGCCTTTTCCCCCCGTGATATTCCTTTGCACTGCCATTTCCAAGCTCTGCATTCCCAGTCCTGCTTTCCTCTAAGACCTTTGTGCCTTTTATATGCCCCTTTCTGCTTTTTCCATTCCCCTCCTGATAATGAATTTTCAGAACATGTCGTCTCCAGGCTTGTCTTTCTCCTGTGACGCCAGGACTGGTACCAGAAAATAAAATCCTGGCTTATCTTTGCTACGCAGTTGGTAGAAAGGAGCAGCCAGCACAGGTTTTTCCTCCATATATAAAATATTTCATATATCAGATGAAGTTATTCCAGGTACACATTTTTATTACTCATCTGGCCTTTAAAATACATCATCCATCCGGATTTAAAACAAGTGTACAGCAAGACAGGGGACAGAACAGCGATGGAATAAGGCACTGAGGCCAAAAAAATGAAAAAAGACTTGTATGAAATAAAATGCTGAAGAGCAGAGGTCATGCAGGAAGGATCTGACACACGAGTGGCTGATTTCTGAAGTGTCCTATTATGGAGACAGCTAAAAACTACTTGACACTCACAAGACAGGGATTTGGAAAAGAGAGGAAATGAGGATAATCCATTCCCAAGCAAGAAATACCCAATTCTGACTTGTCAGCCTAGGTGACCATGTATTTATGCTCCTTTTTGGGGATGGAAGAAGGGATGAAGGAGAAGACATCCCATCGGCAGAAAAAAGCCCCTCATTCTGCTGTAAAAGCCTGCAAACAAACCCGACCCAAGTGTGCTGAAACCTGCCTGCCATATATGTACAGCAAATGCAGATGTTGATGGGAGAACGCAGAAAAGAGGTATAAATCAGAGACGCAGGGACACAAATGGAAATTCTGCAAGAAACAGGATATTTCTCCAGAACGCCAAGTCTCCTTTAGGCTGGGAAGCACCAGGCAGCTCTCCCCTGTATATAATTATAGCTAATCACTGTTAGAAAAGTCATAGCCAGAAATATGCTCATGATCCGTGATCTGTAAGGAGCAGCCGAACACATCTAGAACGAGCGCAGGATTTTCCCTCGGGGAGCAGGCTTGGCTTTTTCTACTTAAAACATTTAACAATTGCTCGCAAGCACCGATCTCGTACTTACTTTAAATAATTCAGCTAAGACCATCTCTCCATAGGCGAGTTAATCCCAAATGCGAGGCGGACGAGGGGGCCGGACCTGGGAGAATCCTGGCAGGAGCGGCTGGAGCTGCGGGCAGGGACCTGCGAGCGCGGCGCTGTCAGCGGCGGCCGCGGCGCTGCACCCGCCTGCCTGGGAAAATGGCTATTTTATGAATGGGAGGGCAGCGGCCGCTCCTGCGCATGCACGGCCGCCCGACTCTATGAATGGGTGGGCACCGCGGCGGCACCGCGCATGCTCCGCTGCCTTTTATGAATGGGGGCTGGAGGGGAGCGCGGATGCGGCTCCCGGGGTTTTTTTTCCCCCCCTTTTTTTTTTATGAATGAAGGGCAGCGGCAGCTGCGCATGCACCGCGCCCCCCGCCCGGGGCTGGAGGTAACGGCGGGGGTGGGGGGCACCGCGCTCCCGACCGCCCGGGGGGCACCGCCGAGCCCCCTCCTTTGCGGGCCCGATCCCGGGGAGCAGCCGGGAGGGTGCCCCCGGCCCCTCGGGCATCCCCAGGCGCCCCCCGGGCGGCCGCATCCCGCCGGGAGCGGGGCGAGGGGCGGCAGCGCGGGGAGCGCTTCTCGCCGGGAGCCGAGGGGGGGACAGGGGCACGTTCGGCTGGAGGTTCTGGCGATCCCCGGTTTTGGGGTGTGTGACCATGAATGAAAGGGTGGTTCTCCTTTAGCGCTCGGCTTCGTTTCCCGGTGCTGAGAGCTGCGGCTCGTTCCTGTCACTGCAGCACCGTCACACACCCGTGTCCGTCCCCTGTGCCTGGCGGCTTGTGGCAGTGACTGGGTGAAAATGCGAGCACAAACCCCACTGCGTGGTGTATGTGCAACCTGTGGGTTTATTCTATGGCTCTTATCTCCTGAGGAGGAGAGGAGGTGGAATAGAGTCGCGCAGGTTACCCGCACCCCCCGAGCGCCAGCAGCCGCTCCCGTTTCATGAGGCCATTGATGTGCTGCTCTCAGCTCTGCAGTTCTGCCCCTGTTCAGCTTTTGGGGCGTCCTGGGGAACCTCTCCCCGCGCTCCGCAGCTCCTCGGGGCCGGACTTTCCAACCATCCTTAGCAAAGCGCTGCTGTTCTTCTGCTCCGTGTCGGGCTTCCCTCAAAGCCGTGCCCGAAGCGTGTGCCGAGAGCTCTGAAATGTCCTTCCGTGCTTCAGTTCCGTTCGGCAAAGGCAGAATCCGCTCCCAGCTGGCGCGGAAGCGGCTGCAGGTGGGGCCTCGGGGCGTGCGGTCCCCCAGGAGCCTCCCAGACAGGTTGCTTTCCTGAAAATGCATTAATGATGTATTTTAATATCTGTGAAGAGTCATCTGCAGAGTACAAACCAAGGCCCTGCTCATTTCCTGCCGTATTTACGGCGTGTATATTTCAAAGCTTGCACAACACTGAAAAAACCCCCGTTATTTATTTATTTAGTGCTAATACAAACAATGTATGTTGCCGCAGATACAAAACAAGGGAGATTTCTTTCTCCAGAGGAGATTTCTCCCTCCAAGAGCTGTGCTCCGAGGCTGATCATTCACTTACTTGTGTTTGTCTCTGAGGGCAGAGGCGTTTCCGAGTGGGAGCCGTGTTTTGGGTCATGGGTAAATGCAATTTAACAAGGAAAGGACAGAAGACGGGGACGCCCTAAAGAACAGCTTTTCCAGAGGGTTGCATAAAATATTACTGGCCTTCAGATCTGTCAGATGGGTGCTTTTGAAAATAAAGAGAAGGTGGTTGGTGAAAGTGTTGCTTTGTTACTGGTTGTGTTCTTTGCAGTGAAATACTGCTGGAAGGACAGGCAGGCAGAGAAATTCGATGTCTGTGATTTTGGAAATTGGCACATAAAGAGATAATGGAAGAAAATGCGATTTTAAAAAAGCTTGTATAGAAGAAAAAATGAAAAAAAAATCATCATGCTGTATTTAGTGCTGGAAACCAGCCCGAAGCTGAGAGACTCAAATTCCTGAGCACAAAAATCTCCGATCCCATCATTTTACAACATTGGCAGGGGATAAATTCTGCACCTTGATTTGAGTGCTGCCAGTGTTCTGTAACGTTGCAGCAGTGGGAGAGTCAAGCGCCTCTGAATTCAAGGCTTTTATCTCTGAATGCCGAGTTCTGTGTTCCAGGGCCACGGGCACAATACCCGGGGGAAGTCCTTTGTTGCAGTGCGCTGAGCATCTCCCCACGAGCCCCCGGCAGGTGACGGCAGAGCTGCTCTGTGCTGGCCGAGGCTGTAATCCCACAGCAGCCCCAGGCACAGCCCTGCCACCCCCTGCCCTCCTGAAACCCCCCAGCAATAAAACCGAAAAGAGGAAACAAAAATTATTATCCATGTGTGAAGGGGCGAGGCGGAAATGGAGTCTGGCTGTGCGGTTCTAGGGAGAGAAAACTGGGAATATTGCTGGTATGGCTGTGGATTGATGAAACCTTTTCAAGCAGAGAATTATGAGACTGTAAATCTTGGCGCTAATTCACCTCTTCCTTAAGACGTATTGAAAACATTATTTGACTAATTCTCCCCTATGGACAAAGGTGTTTCTTGCTAGATCTTAGCCTGGTTGCTGTGCTCAGGCACGCAAGGCTTTGGGTTTGGGATTGTGTGTGGATTTGGAACTGTGTGTGGATTCCTCTGAGCTGCCGTTCCCGTCTGTACCAGCGGGCTCTGCTCTGGCTCTGGGTCAGGATCCCGAAGCTGAGCTGGGGGCCACTGAGGCAAAAGCCCAGCGTGAGGGTGGTGGACGCTCGGCACTCTGGAGTTCCCTGGCTCCTTTGGAATCCCTCTGCAAACAGGAGGAGCTGGAGATGCCTGCGCTGCTGTGCTGGGATGAGCAGGGGAGGGAGGAGGGATGGTGTCTCCCCACCTCTGCTGGTGCTCTGTCTGCTTCCCACATCTCCTCATGCCGCTGTAAGAAGCAGGTCGTGCCTGTGGGGAGGAGGCTCCTTGTCGTGAGGGCTCTGGGGCTGCTGCAGTGGCAGGGAGGAGCACTGTGCTATCACCGTGGGATTCTGGAAGCTGAGGCTTTAAGGGAAGTACCGCTTATCCCAGGACATGTAATAAGTTTATACATGTTGGCAGTGCTGCTGATACTGAACTCTGCACTCCTTCCTCATGCAGGAAATTAATTGCTCGCTCGTTTCATGCCCGTTTAAACCCTGAAATGGCTGCAGATTTTTGATAGTGATTTCTTCGCTGGGGTGAACTGTGGTGCTGCCACACTTGCATTGCCTCTAAAGCTCTTTAATTTAGTTCTTGTACATCCTCGGAACAGCCTGCCTGGCCCGGGAGAGCTGGGTCTGTGTGAGTGCCTGGCAGTCACCGGCTGCCGGGCTCCCCTCGGAGCAGCTCGCACTGGAACGTGGTTCTCCGGCTCTGCCTCTGCTGTGTGGGCTGGCAGAGCTCCAGGCAGGGCGTGTGTGTCTTGGCCCAAATCTGGCGGTTTAAGGAAATGCATGGTTCCTAATCTGCCATCAGAAAAAAGCAAATATGCAGGCAATTTAGGAAAGTGAAAGTGCAACCCCCTGGGGAACGCGTAACTCGGGCTTCAGAGGCGTTCTGAATGTGGAGCCATGTTCTGTCTTAAATCTTGGGCCGCTTGGCATTCTGCTGTCTTTAAGCTGGATCAGGAGCAGATGTGTAGACTTTATCTGCTGAGGTTTTCGTGTTCCTCCAAATCCTTTCTGGCTGGCGTCGGAGCCTCACGGTAACTCAGCGTGGAAGCAGCGCTGCAGCGTGAGGAAGGAGCCCATTCCCTGTCTCGGCTGATCCTGCCTGTGGAATTTTCTGGTTTGCTGGCAGTGGGTGCAGGTTGTTATGGAGGAGGCGGTTTGTAACCTTGGCCTGGCCTCTCGGAACCAAAGGATGCCCACGTGGGTGGTTTTGCCATCTTTGGGTGATAGAAGAACCTTTTCCTTCTCATTATTTACTTGACCATTCTCGTGCATGTTACAAGGATGGAAACTGTAGATTAAATTTTCCTATTAAAAATGAAAAAAGAGAATTTCAGATTTTATCACCTCTTAGAAATAATTGATAAAACCTGGAAAACTGAATGTTTCTCTTTTAATCCACTGACACAATATGCCCCTTGCATTGTTGCAGAATCCGTCTGGGGCAGCATCCCATATTCCCGATGTGTTTGATGCTTGTAATGCCTCCAGCCACAGGCAGAGTAGGAAGGATTATTCCTACTGATAAGTGCTGGGGGATTGTGCCAAATATTTGTCATACGTAAGTCAGAGAAATTGTTTGGATGTTGCTATAGGAATTCTCCTCCCCTTGTGCATTGCAACCAGCAGTTACTGTGCTGCTCTGTCATGGAGATGAGTGAGAGCGGGTTGCTGTGGAATCACAAAAGTGTTGGGAAAACAGAGGGATCGTGGGCTCTCGGGCACAGCCTGAAATGGGAACGTGCCGAGATGCCAAACAGAAATCAGGTGCCACAAAAGAGGTGCCAGACAGAAACCAGCAGTACCTGCTGAGCTGTGGAGGTACTGGGTGCAACTCTCACAGGGCTGAGCGTGTGAGATTGGCACAATCTGGGAGAATGGGAATTGATCGAGCCTGTGGCTCCCTGGGAAACACCACCTCTCAGGAGCTTCCTCTGGATCTCAGCCTCTGGGAAGTGAGAGAGAAGCCCGGTGCTGTAACCCAGAAAGGGGTGGTTCATGGCTGGATGTCACCTCACTGCAGCTCCTGTGGGTGGAGGGCAGTGCTGGGCTCATCCATGTGGGGATACTCCGCGGAAGTGTTCCTGAGCTTTATCTTGCTGCCTTGAAGTGCCCTGGCACGCAGCAGGGGCCTCTCCCTGGCAGCCAGGCCCCTGACACGGGCAGCACATCCCCTCCTGTTACGAAATCAGCTCATAAACTCTGCAAACTGCCCTGGGGGTGACTAAGAATCATTATCTCTGTTCCCGATGAAGCCCTTGCAGCCGCCGCTTCTGCGGCACAGATGAAAGGTCTGGGCTTCCTCCTCTCTTATCAGGCACCTGTTGTTGTATCCAGACATTACTCACATCCTTGGAGTCACTTCTTGTTTTGCATAATTAACACCAACTGCTTCGTTTCCTTCCTTCCCTTGTAGTTCTGCTCCGCGGCCTTACCTGGCTGCGGAGCCTTCGGGGTTATTTTGGGTTTTAACACAAGCGATGGAAATTTGGGAGCACCAGCTCGAGGAAGGTGGGAAGATTTTAGTCAGGGGGAAGGGATGCTCTTTAGTCTTGAACTGGTGCTGCAGCCACGGTCTGTGGTGGGGAATTCTGTACCAATTCCTTATGAGTGGTATAAAAAACCTGAAGCAAACCTAAACAAAAGTCTGTGCAGCAAATTTGGACTCGGAAAACGGCAAATCATAGAATCCTGGAATGGTTTGGGTTGGGAGGGACCTTAAAGCCCATCTTGTTCCACCCCTGCCATGGGCAGGGACACCTTCCACTGTCCCAGGCTGCTCCAAGCCCCGTCCAGCCTGGCCTTGGACATATAAATTATATGAGGGTTTTTTGAGGGTTGGGGTGTTATAGTTGTTAATTTTTTGCAACATATCTGACTTACCTGGCAACTTTAATTCCACCTGAATGCCCCATCTTTTGCTCTTGCTTTTTGGAGTTTTGCTGCTTTGAAAATGTTTCCTGACTAATGTTTGCTGTGTGCTGGCTGTGCCATCGTCTCAAAAGCTGAACTCAGTATATCAGAGCAATTTGCCTTTCACTGGCATAAAAAATTCCACTGAGATAAATGCAAATTCTGAAGCTGGGACCTGACTAGGGCTGGGATTTTGGACTGGCTGCTCTTCAGAACTGTGCTTTGCACAGGTAGAACTCCTCAGGCAGAGAGCAGGTCCAGCCTGGTTGTGATGGATGAGCAGGGTTCTGAGGCTGCTGGGATGCTTCCTGCTGCCCAGCTGGCAGAGCAGCAGTGCTCGTTATCAGGCAGAGACTCTCAGTCTGAGATAAGGATTTTCCCATCATGGGTTCCAGGTCTGAGACTGGACCTGCTGCTCAATCTTCTTGGAAGGGCTGTGGGTTATTTTCCGACCTGCAGGACTCAGCCACTTGATGGTAGATGAGGGAGGGAAATATTTCACCTGTTTCTGATTGACTCGATCATCTCAAGGACCATAAATTGTGAATATGCCCATATTATTTTCCTGAATATTTATTTACGGTTCAGGTCAATAGTCTCCAGAAACACAATTCCGCTTACAAACGAAATTCCTGGGCTGCATTCCCAGGCGTTCCCATGTGACTCGAGCATTTTTAGCAACTAAGTGAACAAATGCAAACATATTTTCAGGGCAGGGGAAGTGTTGCTATCCACATTCCCTCCGAGTGCCTGGGAGCCCTGGATGTGACCAGGCAGAGGTCCCTTCTGTGGGGCATCCCTGTCTGGGGCCCCTGGCAGGTGTGCCAGGGCAGGCACAGGGACTTTGGCCATCTGCAGCTTGATAATGCCAATGGAATGGCCCCACGCTCTGCCCCGTGTCCCCAGGTGTGGCCAATGCCCTGGGTGGAGGCAGGTGGTCCCCTGGCAGGGAACAGCCCCTCTCTGCCTGTCTGGAACAGCTGGGAATTGTCTTTCCTGTGGATTTCTGGGCTCAGGATAGGTGGATATCTGTTTTTAAATGCCAGGGAAGAACTGATGCCAGCAGGCAGCACCTGCAGGCTTGGGGCTCTCAGCAGCCATCACTTCACCTGGGACTATGAAATGAATTTTCACAGGGAGGAAATGGTGTTCCCTGGCAAGCAAAGCAGCACTGTGGAAAAGTCCTGACCTTAAAAGTAATGCTGACCATGCAGCAGATCTTTACAGGTCTTTTGGTGTCTGCATTGCTGTGGCAGGCCAGTCTGAGCCTGAAAAATCCGGGTATTGGGACTGTTCTCACTTCTCCAGTCCGTGGGCAGAGCTACAAATTATTGACAGCAGCCTGAAGAAATGCTGCATCCACCCCTGAAACCCCAGCTGATACCCAGCTGTATTTTGGTCAGAAAACCCTCTAATTCCTTCCTAAAAAGCCACATAACTTTTCACTGCATGGCTCCATGCTGTAATTAATGAACAGCAAATGAGCAGCAAAGCAAACACTTAAATATCAGCCGATTTTTTGCACATATACTGAAGTGATCAAAAGCAGACAGCAAATCCATCTTTATTTTGGCAGGAATAAGGTCTGTGTCTCCCACCTGAGATGGACAGGGACGCTGATGAGTAACAGCCATGCTGAATTAGTGTATCAGCATAAAAGCTCAAATAAATTACTGTTACATTCTTATTTTTCCTCCTTCTGTAGAATTGAGCTTTCCTCAAAACCAAACTATGTCCAAACGATCTCTGAGGTCTCTTCAGTTAAATAATCTGTTGTCAGCTTTCAAACATTTTTTGTGTCCAATTAGTTTTGCTTTGCTGGGGAAGATGTTGGGGCTGTTTCTTTAAAAAAAGCTGAAGTCCTGCAATGCCGGTGGATAAATCCTGGGGCTGACAGTGGTTTGATCACCCAGGCACCGCCAATGTCTTTTTCCTCTTGCATTTCTGGCCTGAAGTTTATGAAACTTGGAACCAAAAGGCACATATTTAATCCCAGTGTAGCTGCTGCAGTAGTTAAAGGTATTCCTGTGGAGTAATTTCTGTTTTTTCTGAGGTTAAGGTTTAAAATGTGAAGACTTCACTGAGATGATGGCTGCGTGCTGTGGTGGCAGGGGCTGTGCTGGTGGGAAACGATTGGCTTGGGGTTTTTATGCTGTAAAATCATTCTGGGTTGTAGCTCTTTGCTGGCTCCCCAGGATGGGTGAAGATTAATTAACTGCATGTTTTAACCAGAGCTCCTCTGGGCCCTGTGACACTGATATGGTTTGTGTGGCTCCTGTCTCCAGCCCCACGCCGTCATTTCTCACTCGGTTTGGTTTTTGGTGGATCTGTAACACACATCACAACGGAAAAGGCTGGAATGTAACATTTCATTCATGATTTATAACTGCTAAAACAAACTGCAAGCGAAAATACTCCTCCAAGTTAAAGTTCCTTTAGGGAGGTGCCGTTCCTTGAGGAACTGGTGCGAGTTTGCCCCAGATTAAGGTTTGGTGTGAATGTTCCAGGGGGCTGATGGAGCTTGTGGGGCCCTGATGGAGCTTGTGGGGGGCTTGCACCTCACCCCAGCCCCACGTGGGCGAGGGGGAATCTGTCTCTCCCTGCAAGATCAGCTCTGATTCCCCTGGTTTTCCATCCCTCATGTGTTTACTCCTCCACAGGCTACAGCAGTAGAACAAAATCTACCCGACCCTTCCCTCTTTGAAGTATCACTGGGTATTACAGAGTGACATAATTGTCTGTAATTACCATATTCTAACACTTAAATATTTTCCTGACTAATTTCCTCCTGTCTCTGCTTTGAAAATACCCAGATTATATCCATTAAAAAGTTACAGACTGGAAAATGTGCGATTTCAAAGGAAATTTTTTTTTTGCACTTAAACCC
The DNA here is from genome assembly GCA_014706295.1 of Lycocorax pyrrhopterus obiensis. Taxonomy (NCBI): domain Eukaryota; kingdom Metazoa; phylum Chordata; class Aves; order Passeriformes; family Paradisaeidae; genus Lycocorax; species Lycocorax pyrrhopterus. Next base: position 8,619,467 of record JACSVZ010000018.1, on the reverse strand, counting down.
CACTTTTCTTTGTGGCCTTAACCTGTTGCCTTTGACAGAATTATTGGGGTTTAGTGTTCTGTTGTGGTTTAGCTTTTTCTTTAAAAGCCCCACCAGCCCACAGCCCTTCATGCTGTGTATCAGGATGTTATGACAGCTCTGCTGGGCTGAGTCCAGCAGTCGATGCTCTGTCAAAATATCCATCATTTCCTGTAGTTTTGCCTAATTAATGGTGCAGTAATGTGGAAACTTAGAACAGCACCAGAAGGAAAAGTAAATGTTAAATGATTTGCCTTTAATGGATCTCAAAAGCTTTTCTTTTTTGCCTTTTTTTCTTTTCTTTCTTCCTCATGAGCTCTTTTTCAGGCACTTTCTTCCTCTCTGCTGTTCCTGGTTCCCTTCAGCATTTTCTTCCTTCCTACAAGTGGGGGACTCGCCAGTGCCAGGGACTCGCAGCACGAAGGACCCCAGCTCAGCACCTGTGAGGGGATGCATTCCCTGAGCACAGTGATTAGCCCTGGCTGCTGGGGAGCAAAAGCAGATAGCGTTTGAAATTAATGTGACTAATTCAAATTCACTTGATAGCATCCTTTTGTTTCTGTCCCTCCTTGGGTTTCAGATCTTTAAACAGGATCTGGGTAGTTTGGTTAAAGCATCTCCAGAGCCTCCTTTTCCTGGCGGGGTGGGGAGGGAAAGTGAGGCTGTGTGGTTGGAACAGGTGGAAAGGTGGGCATGGAATGACAGGACACAGGGAATGGCTTCCCACTGCCAGAGGGCAGGGATAGATGGGATCTTGGGAAGGAATTGTTCCCTGTGAGGGTGGGCAGGCCCTGGCACAGGGTGCCCAGAGCAGCTGTGGCTGCCCCTGGATCCCTGGCAGTGCCCAAGGCCAGGCTGGACATTGGGGCTTGGAGCAGCCTGGGACAGTGGGAGGTGTCCCTGCCCATGGCTGGGGTCGGAATGGATGAGTTTTAAAGTCCCCTCCAACCCAAACTATCCTTGGATTCTCTTGCGTTTCTTTTCAAATGGGAAGTTAATTAAACCATAGACAATGAGCAGGATCTAATTGATTCAGGAAAGGCCTGTGCAGTGCAGGAGGGTTCCTCACCTGGGCACCCTGCAGAGCCCTGCTGGGGTCAGGGGAGCCTCCCCAGCCGGGGTGAAGGGCACCAGCTCTGCCAGGAGCCGGGAGGACGCCGGGCCGGGCACGCGGGGTTGGCCGATCCTGTTTTACGGTGTTTTGGTTCTCTGAAAAATATTTTGTTGTGAGAAACACCAGATGGATGTGAATGTTCTCAGGGGTGGAGGGAACAAGTGGAGGGAGAAAGTTAGTCATCGTCCTGGCAGGCGAGAGCCAGCGAGGACAGGCACTGGATGATGCACAGGGCAAAAATAGCCCAAGTTCCAAATGGAATGGGATGTGACGGCCGAGTTCCTCTGAGGGAAAACACTCCCGAGCCCTTGGGCACGTCTTTGCTGGTGCTTGGTGCAGAGCAGTGCAGGGGCTTTGCTTATCTGTGGGACAAATGGGAAATGCTTGGGAAACGGAGCACTAGGGAGGAGAAACTGGTGTGAAAATAGGTAAGGCCTTATTGGTCCGGAATTTTGGGAATTTCGAGATTTATATTTCAGTCCAGTCTAAACCCCCACTTTTCCAGTTCTAAAGCAAAGTCCTCTGTCCATCTAATGGATGGGAGCACTTCCCATGTCCATGGAGTTATGTCCAGTACCCTTTGTAAGGGTTAATGTTAGAAGGGAAAAGTAATTTGCACTAATTTTGACCTGTTTGTCCTTTGGTTTTGTGAATTTCTTTTCATTTAAGCATGTGTTGAAAGAGACTTGAGATTTCACCTCAAAACTTGTCTCAGTTATCGAAGTAATTAGAACCAGAATGGATAAAGTTTGGAAATGACCCTGAATTTTCATAATCAAATCGAATCTTGGCCCCCAGAATTGTCAAGAATGTTAAATTCTGATAGCTGATCTGTGAGTTGATATCCCTGACAGGAACTTGGCAGCCAAAGAGGCAGGGAACCCTCAAAATTTTTTGTCCTATCTCAACAAATTCAGTGATATGAATAATGAAATTATGTGGATTTGTCCTACCGATCTGACCCTGGGGGTATTTTAGGCCAGAGGCTCTGGTCCAGCTCTGTGGGCTCTTCTGACGGGCTCTGAGGCTGGAAGCTCCAAAGGGAAAGGTTTTGCTGTCTTTAGGAATTTTAGGGAGATTTGTAGAGCAGTGAAACCACAGGTTGAATGGAACCCCTCACCTCAGTCCACTTTTCCTGTATTCCCCATCCCAGGCACTTTGCCACTCAAACCACATTTTTTTCATAAAAATATTCTCCAGGGAGTGTCAGGTGTCCCTTTTCTGTCCCAGGCTCTCTTAGGAAGCCCGAGGAAGCTTTGGCACCTTTGACAAGTCAGTTTTGCATTGCCCAGCAGGAAAGCCGTGAGATGATTTAAGGACAACCTCAGCGAGGGGCTGCGCGCTCTGCCCACGCTGTGGGGTCTGTGTTGGTGCCGGGGCGTCTGTCCTTGCTCCTGCTTCACCACCTTGGTGCTCTCCAACGGGGACAGTTTGATGTCAGTGCTCAGGGTCCCCAGAGTGCCCCGTGTGCTGTTGGCTGTTTGTGACCGGCGTGTTCCGGACGTGGCTTCTCCCTGTTTGGGGTTGTCGTGCCTCAGGGCTGGATCGACTGCTCTAATGGAACAGTGTGTATCTCCAGTGGAAGTGTTTTTGTTTCCAAAGGCAAGCAGCACATTGTGGACACATGGAAGTGTGTGGCTTTCAAAAAACCAACCACTATTTCTGGATGCTCGAAGAGCCGGCATCGGCCAGTTTGGGGTGTTTTTAGCAGCAAGGACTTGACCATTTGATATGGAGGGATCAAGGTCTGATGATCTGGAGGCTGGAGATTTCAATTTCAGGTGTTGTCATTTGTTCCTTGGAGATGGAAGAGCCCTGGGCTGTTAAACTGCTGTCTCTCTAGCCCTGGAACAGCAAGTTAAAGTGTCCCAGGAGAAATTAGGATCTGGTGCCACTCAGACAGGCTCAAGCTATTGCATGGCAAGCTGACCCTAAGCTTGATCTTAGCCCAAAACAAAGTCCAGTCCTAGCCTTTGGCCCAGTCAGCCACTTGTGAGCTATGAAAGGGGACTGTTGAGGTTGAAAATCTGTCTAATAAAATGTACTTTCATTAGAATACAGCAATATTAATTAGATAAGTAATGCTATTATTACTTTAAAGAGAATGTGTGCCAGCAGTTTCTTCATCTGCTTCTCTTTGGAGGACAAGCTCACCCTCCTAATTATTGTGTTCCTGTTCTTAGGCAGGTGAGCAGTCAGAGCATGACAACAGCCTGGGATTTAATGTATGCACGGGTTAAATGAATGTGTAATTTTTGGGAGAGCGGTGAATGAGTATCAGAAGCCCAGGAGACAATTTCCTACGTGCTGCTCGCTCTGGTTGCAGGAGGACGTGTTGGTCCTGGGCGAGCTGCTGTGAGCACAGAGCCGTGTGTGACAATGGGATCCCTGTACAAACAGTGCTGGCTTCTCCACGCGAAAAAAAATGCTGCAAGGAATTTTTAGCACGTTGTCATGCAGCACTCTCTGTTTCCTGGCTTCCACATTCAAGCTGTGTAATAATATTTATATACAAATGCTGACTGTGATTTTCCACCCCGGAAAAAGGAGATGTCATTTAAAAGTGCCGTGTGTGATGTAAAGCAGGGATTTGACTCGCGGCCTTGCACATGGTGTGGGCGTGGATTTTAATTGTTTGAAAAGAGATCATTTCAAAAAATGTAACAGTCTTGCTACATAAGCACATTCCCCTGAAGTAAAGGTCATTTTGCTCTTTAGAAGTTGCTTTTGGAAGGGAGGGGAGGGTCCTGCTCTTGCCTTTCCTTGTTCCTACCTTTTGAAACATCCTGGAGAACATGGAGTCTTTCATTATGGGGCTGAAGCAGCTCTTAGACCGCGTTCAAGCTGGGATCCAGTACCAGGAGAGCTGCAGCCATCACTGAACGTGCCCCGGCACATGGAAGCTCGTTCTTCCCCTGAGGATCCATGCTACTCCATGTCCCCGGAACCAACGCCCGTGTCCTGGTTCTCCTGTGTCAGTGATCACACTCAGTCTCTTAAGCTTTTCTGGAGCTGGGATTTATAAACAGTTCCAGGCAAAATCGCTGCTTTTTGGCTCCAGCCAAGGAAACTGTTCTGATATCTTGCCAATCGCCAGCACATTTCTAATCCTGGTGTCCTGGGGCCTTGGTTTTCGTGTTGAAATCCGTGCTCCTACCAGGCTCTTGGTGGACTGAACACACAGAAAATAGCGACTTGCTGAGCTGGGATGTGTTTGCTCATCTTCTGATCCACACTTGACCAAAGAAGGTTGGATCATGGCTTTGTTTTATCCTGCTACACTGACAGAATCCAGATGTGAGGATCCTAAATCTTCAGCATTCCCAGTTCTCTCCTTCATAAACCCTTTGAAAGCAGGGTTGTCACCCTGGCTGTGCAGCCCCTGGTCTGGCAGGGTCCTACACCTCTCTGACTCTGTAATAATGGGGTCATTGGGCTACAGGTGTACCTGTGCCCAGCTGCATTTCAAGATATTCTCCATGTTGACAACAAACCAGAGGGCTCCAGAGAATGACAAGGTAGTGGAATAAACAATAGGTGGCATAAAACTCATCTGCCACCATGTCATGAGAGACTCTCACAGGAAAGGTGCTGCAGCTGAAGTTTGGTTGGCAATTGCTGTGTTACAGTTTTGCAGGTTGCTCGATCCTGACTCCTTTTGAATGGTATTTCTGGAAGAAAAAACATAACTAGTTTTGTGTGCTTTGTCTCGGGGTGGGTGTTTTGAGCCGAAGCAGCAGCTGCCCAGGAGAGGGATGCTGGCTTTGCACAGGCAGTGACACAGCTTTAAACCCCTGGGCTGGACAGGATGGTGAGAGCCAGCACTTCCTCCCCTAAAGCATTCAAAAGCAGTTTTAAATCGGATTAGGATTTAACAATCGCTTCATGGTTTGCTCACTGCAGGGAGGATCAAAGCCCAGCGAGGACTCTTCAGCTGTTTGCTTTTCCTTTATGTAGAAACTTCACCATGGCTGCCCTAAAAACCCCACTAAATACAATAAAAAACCTCCTTTCTCAGAAAAGCAAATTACTTAACCACAGCCTAAAATAAGGTGTTCATTATCTGGTGACGCTTCTTTCCTCTATCTCCTATTTTACTAAGCTCCCATTCTGAGGCAGTGCAGGGAGCAGGTCTGCATTCCCAGCTCCAGCTGGACCAATCCTGGGAGATCCCAGAACTGGAATATGGATTTGCCTTGATGTGCTGTGTCATCACAGTGCCTGGGCAAAAAAAAGGTTCAGCATTTGCTCTATTGAATGATGGTGTGGTGTCTCGGGGGAGCAGGGACTGCTGCAGTGCTGCACAGATGCTGGAGGGACTTTTCCTTGCTATTTGGTGGGAATGTTTTAAAATCCGAGAGGTTTGTGTGCATTTTCCTGCTCGAGATGACCAGGGGTTTATCCTGCTGGGAGAGGCTCAGAGCAGCAAGGTTTAAAAAAATAGTGATAATGGGAGAGGGAAAAGAGTTTTGTGGTTAAAATAGAGACAGTTTTGTGTCTGGCCCTCTGGCTCCTTCCTACTGTTGTAATACAGATTTGTCTGAGGGAGATCACCTTGGCTCTTTGAATATGTACATGTGGCTCTTGGGGACTTTATTTAGGGGTGGCTTAATGGTTGGACTTGATCTTGGAGGCCTTTTCCAACCTAAATGATTCCATGATTCTGTGGCATCTCGGAGAGCTGCACCCTGTGGTGCTGAGCCAGAGGTGCCCATGATTTATCTGGAAGCTGATGCCCGTTTTCTCCTCCCCATGTAATGTGGTTTAGCTCAGAAAGGGAACTAAATGCAGAATGAGGATTAAACTGTGTAAGCCTGATGGATGTTTTGTAGGTGATGCTTTGCAGAAAATCATTACTTTGAAATGTTGGAATAGAAAAGAACATTTTTCAGGCTTTTCAGACATAACATGTTGTGGAGAAGGAACTTGGAACAGATGTACTCACAGTTTATTCCATTTATCATATTAAAAATAAAGAAAAGACAATTTCAGCTCATTTACTGCTTTATTAGTTCAAATAAACAGCTTTGCTAATCAATGTGTATGGCAAGCACAATGCTTTCATAATTGGCAGTGGTGGTTCCAAAATTAATGAGACTGTCCTTGCTTATGGTCTGTAACAAGTCCCACAGTCGATACATTGGTCTAATCCAGCCCTTACCTCGTTTTAGCACAGGAAAAATTATAATCTTACTTTTAAATTTTAAAGCATTTGAGGGTTGTTTTTTTCCCCCCATCCTTTTGAGAAAGTGCAGTTGGAAATGAGCAGAGCTGCACAGGAAACGGTCCCAAGGAGAAGGGCTCAGCTACATCTAGGGGAGTCTTATGCTCTTATTTATCTAGAGGTATTTATTGATTTTACCTTCCTTTGCAAAAATACTGATTTAATTTATGAGGTGATAGAAGAGGCTGGGAGAATAATTTTACCTGTAAGAGCGCAGAACTGTCCAACTAATTGTCCAGGAAAAAGAGAAAAGATCTGCTGATCTACCCCTGCAGATGTTTCTCATCTGGAATACAGACCAATTCCAGACATTTATTTTTTTGATTACTGTTTATTTTGATGCTTTATTACACGGCCATTGCCAGGAAGGAAATGGTGCTCAGAAATCCAGCAAGATGTTTTTTCTACTTTGGTACTATTTATTCAGTAACAATTTGGGGTTTAACCCCTTTCTCCCCCTTTTCTTTGTCTGATTGTGAGCCCTGACTTCCATCCTTCACAGGGAACAACAAAACTCGCTGGTCCTGGGCTGAGACCCGTCATGGTTGTTATTAAACTCCCGGAATTTCATACAGACATCAATGCTCATTTTCAGATTGTAACTAATAAGGACCTGTTGGCTTTTTTTGCCACCTAGTGCTGCTGTCCCTGCATTACTGTGGAGGGTTGTGTGTGTGAGGAGTGAGGAACCATATGGTGCTGCAGCTCCTCGGCCAAACCCTGTTTGGTTTGTCAGAGGAGTTTCCTTGCACGAGTGGAATAAACTCAAACCTTCCCTGGTTTGCTTGAGACCCACCGAGGGCTGTGGAAAACCTTCTGTGTGCTGAGTGGGGGAAAACAGGGAGCACTTCTTGCTTCCGGAGTCATTGTGGTCTGATTTTAAACCTGGTGATCCTTCTCCCTGGAAGATGCTGGGCTTGCTGACGTTTTGTGAGTTCGATAGGATGGTGCATGCTCCCACTGTGGACAGAGCTTCAAATCTCATGGCTGGACACACAGAGTGCCTCTGTCCTCTGGGCTGGCAGCAGTGATGCTCCAACACCCCTAAGCTGTGGTTCCATATGATTAAAAATGTCTGGAAAATTAAATATATGCAAAGCCAACAATCCCATGCCACTTTATTTCTCCAGATTTCCCCTGTAGCTGTTGGTGTGCCAAATCTGCCTCAGGCACTTGCACTTACACCCACAGGTACATGTGATTCATAATTTAAGGTGATGCTGTGCATTATAGCTGAAAATGGGCTACACCTGGATCCAAACTGGGTGTTTGCAAGAGCCCCAGTTGGGTTTGGGGGTGTGTTCATACTAAGGGATGTGCAGCCCCTCCTTTCCCTGTGCAGGCTCTGCCTTGAGCAAACCCCAGAGCACAATGGAGCCGTTCTGCTCCAAACGGGAGCAGGAAGGCGGGTGGATTAGGAAATATATTATATTAGGGATTTTTTCCCACTGAACCATGTCACATTCAAATCCCACCATTGCTTTATGGCCATGTGCCTGTCCTACCCTGTGAGCAGCAGACCTGCTGCTGTCCATCTGTCCATGTGTCCGTCTGTGTGTCCGAGGCAGGGCTCTGGCCATGCTTGGAGTCACAGGGGGCAGTGCTTGGCAAGGCTCTGCAGTGCCCATGGCTGTGGGGTACAGCACTGACAGGCTCCTGCAGTGGGTGAAATATTGCCTTTTGGTCCCTGGTGATGGCATCCAGACCTCCCAACCTTTCATAATCCACAAATGGAAAAGTGGCACTTAAAATGAATTTATTCAGGTGGGAGCGCTGTAAAACATGAAAATAAGGCTTTTGACTTGCTGCACCTACACTTGAGTGTCAATGAAAAGCTTTTTATTTGGTTTTAGAGCCAGACTTGCAGAAGTCAATGTGCCTTGTGGTCTGGACCTGTGTGTTACGGGAGCCAGACTAGAACAGGGCACGGACAGCAAGGAAGGGATTGGGAGTGAAGCTGCCCAGTGAAAGACCAGCAGGTCTTGGGGGGGAGAGTTTGCCTGGGGAAGGCTGGAAATGGGAGGGAAGAGATGAGAGAGACAAAACCCTAAATGAAATTCCTTTGGGATTAATAAGTAAGTCTGTATTTGCATGCCATAATTTTTTGTCCCTGCTTTGCGCAGTGGGATCGCCCAGTGCTCCCTGGCTGCTGCCTCCCTGCTGGGCAGCACGGGAGCATCTCCTGCCAGAGCTTCCAGCTCTGTTCAGCCCGAGGGGCTGCGGGTGGAGAGCAGGGAGCAGGGAACGGTGGCGGAGCAGCAGCAGCGAGCAGGCGCCGCTGCCTTCGCCACTTATTTGATTTGACACTGTCCTCAAACACAAGGTCATTTACAGCCTGCCTGGGGCTGCCAGACGAGGAAGTTACCTTGCGAAGGAAGGAACCAGCCCATGCTGTCTAAATATTGTCAATTGTGTGCTGAATGGAGGCCACAGCCTGAGGAACCTCAATAGTAGCTCTTTGTGTCCCCGGCCGCCTCCTGCCAAAGTACTTTCCATAATTAGGAGTAAAACATATTTACATTCCTGCCGTGCTCGGTGCCGGCACACACCTGTGCGCGCGCGTGTGTGTGTTCATGTGTGAGGTGCAAGCACTTATATTCCTGTGCTTTTAGAGTGCCTGTTCCTGCCTGGAGTCACGGGAATGGTGCAGCAACCAGTGGAGGTAACTGGGTTGTGTGGGACAGTCAGGGGTTGTATTGGTGAGAGGAGAAGAAATCCAATGGATTCTCCTCTGCCAGGCAGGAGCGTAATCCCCACATAGAGAGATGCTGTATTTGGTCTGAATCGGAAGGTCCAGGCTGAATGCTCCCTTTTAAAATTCATTGACGTTTGCATGGAAACCAGAAAAATGGGCTTAAGTCAAGAATGCAGTAACCTCACTCAAAACTGCCCTCCATGGCAGGCACTCATCCGCTTCCAGCCGTTCTGCTCGCGGGAAGATAAATGGAGGAGTGGAATCCTGTGTATGGCTGCATGGGAGCGGGGCTGGAATACAGTGAGTGATGTACAACAGCTTTTCCAGGCATGTTTCTCCCCCTCCCTCCATGATAACTCGCAGCCAGACATTGATTAGTTCAGTTTGGGGGGAAAAGGAGTCGTGCAGGACAACTGGATACTTCAGCAAAGAGATTCCTGAACCGAGTCCAAGGGAGAACGGAGCGGTCACGTGATGCTGGCACCGTGCCTGCTTCCAGCTGCTGAGTTTCATTAGGAGACAGCCAAAATACATTAATTAGTCTTCTAACATAACTCTCCTGTGCAGGCAGCGCTGTGGCTTTCACGGGGGCAGAGGAGATGGTCTGTACAATGTGTGAATGATGGTCGTGATGCAACCTCCGTGTCAAGATGTGTCCCCTGCCTGAGGCTTCCAGGAGTCTCCCTGGGTGGTGGGATCGTGCTGGGGAGACTGGGGCAGAGGAGGCAGCCTGCTTTAGGTTTGGGCTTTCCCAAAGTTCAGTGTGGCTTCAGATTCAGGGCTGTTCCCAACCTGTTTTGTGCAGGAGGCCGTAGCCAGGTGGGGGTCGGTCTCTTCTCCTGAGAACAGGTGACAGGACAAAAGGAAACGGCCTCAAGCACCAGGGGAGGTTTAGGTTGGATACTGGGGAAAATTTCTTCCCCGAAAGAAGAGTGGAGTCCCCATCCCTGGAGGGATTTAACAGCCATGTGGATGTGGCACTTGGAGACATGGGTTAGAGGGGCATTGGCAGTGCTGGGGAACAGCTGGACTCGATGATCTCAGAGGGCTTTTCCAACCTGAATAATTCTGTGACTTCTTCTAGGATTCTCTACATGAAGTCTCATCTGACAGATCTCCCCAACAATGATTTCAGACAAATACTCTAAAATGGCTACATCTGTGTTCCTCTTGCAGAGCAGTCGGAAGAGACACCTACAAGTGTACCGGGGCAATCCCTGCTCCTGTTGCAAAACTACTTGTGAAAATTCTGCAGAAATCCAAGGAAAAAGTCACGCTCAGTCTAATCATGAGTTTACTTTTTCTCCGGAAGCTTTCTGAGCTTTCAGGCACTTAATGGAAACACCAGTGCTCACACTTGGAGGGCAGGCTGGAAAGTTTGCGTGGGCTTGTGTGTGTGCCAGGGAGTCAATTCTTGTCCATCAGAAGCCTCTTTCCATTATGCTTTTGTCAGACTTTGCCTCCGTAAAGGGGAACTTGGACTTTCCATGTCAAAGCCCTCTGCAAATGTTACCCAAGACCTCTCGCCAGTGCTGTAGTTTGTACAGGAACACCTCCCAGTGCCTGCCCAGGAGTGGGGAAGGCAGTTCTAACACTCCTGCCCTTTGAGGGAAATGTCTGTTATTTGAGATTTTTCATTCTTTCCTCCCTCGGCGTTCACCATTTCGGACGCAGGCTCCTGCTCCTGCTCCCTTTAACAGCCTGTTTTTCCTCTAACCACTTCCAGCTCCAAAACCTCTCCACATCTTCTCAATGTAAATACACTTAACTTGCCCAGAGCAGGCTGGGGAGACAGTGGTGACCTTCAGCTGAGAGCGAAGCATTTCAGTTTGACCTACTTTGCTGCAGAGTGGGTTTGGCCGTGGCAGGGCTGCTCTCTGCTCCCTGCCCTCCTCTTGGGGAAGGTCCTTGGGGAGATGCCCCATGTGAGTGGGAGAGCAGGGCTTAAGGAGGATGGAAACGTCAGGCCCTGAGTTTTGGGTGATGTTTGGGTAGCTGGGTGCTGGGTTTCTCCATAGTGCCAGCTTTTATAGTTGCAGCTTTAGAGGTTTGATTGTGCCTTTAAAAAATCTGCCACAGGTCAGTAACACAAAATGCCCGTCACAATTCATTTTTCCTTCACTACCTCATTTTTTCCCTCTTTGCTTGCTTTCCTCAAGGCTGGTCGTGTGAAGGGAGCAGCTGCAGGAGGAGCCAGGCTGCCGTGGTCCTTCCCAAGGCTCCTTGGCTGCACCAGGAAAAGCCGTGGTTGCTTTGTCTCTCTTGTCCTCTGTAAGAACTTCTGGGCAGTGCCAGTGCAGCTGTGGCTTTGCCTGGGTGGTGATAACACGTGGCACCAGAGAGGGGCTGGTCCTTCTTCCAGATGCTTCAGGAGGACAATTCTAAGTGTAGAGAATTTGTCAGTCCCCAAATCTCTTTCTCCTTTGAGTGTGTGTATATGTGGGTATATAATATTGCAGCTTTCCAGTGCCTAAAGGGGCTGCAGGAGAGCTGGAGAGGGACTTTGGACAAGCAGGGACAGGACACAGGGAATGGCTTCCCACTGCCAGAGGGCAGGATTAGATGGGATATTGAGAGGAAATTAATCCCTGGGAGGGTGGGGAGGCCCTGGCACAGGATGCCCAGAGAAGCTGTGGCTGCCCCTGGATCCCTGGCAGTGTCCAAGGCCAGGCTGGAGTAACCTGGGACAGTGGAAGGTGTCCCTGCCTGTGGCAGGGGGTAGAATAGATGATCTTGAAGGTCTTTTCCAAGCCAAACTGTTCTGTGTCTCTATGGTTCTAGGAGTGCATTAATTGGGGATAATTTAATAAATGCACACTAGGGATGTTTAGCTCTTTAGATGTTGACATTTTCTGCAGTACTGGTATCTCAGGAGGGCTGTGGGGTGGCCCCTCTGAAAGTACAGTTGTCTTTTGTTAGGGGACATGTGTCTTTAAAACCAAGTTCTCTCCTTATCTCAAGTTTAAAGTGCAAAATTCCCAGGTTGGAAGCAAGTTAAAATTTCCTGTTCCAGCTGCATCTGCATTCAGTCTTGGAAGCAGATACTTGGCTGTAATTAAAAAAAAAAAAAAGAATAGAAATTGATATTGCAGGTAAGAAGGAGCAGCTGAGGAAAAAATCCTTTCAGAAGCACTTCAAGCAGATTTCAGGATAATTTTCACTTATTCCCGAATAATTCCTACCACTGGTCACCCATTAAAAACAACAAACCCAAACTCAACCCCACGTCCCTGCTGATAACCACCGTGGACTTGCTTGTAGCTTATCTAATGCCTGAACATCTGTTTCTCCCTTGCTGAGAGGTTCCCTTGGACGAGTTAATGCAATTCCCCATGCAAAGGTTAAATAAAGTTGAGAGGCTCCGACCGGTGGCCTCGTGCCACGGGGCCTGTGCTGCACAAACAGCTGCACTGTGGAAATGTCCCATTGTAACTCAGAAAGAAGCTCAGGAGGGGAAGAAAGTCACCCAGCCTAAGCCTGGGCTGCAGCAGGGTTGGGCTCGATGGTCTTAGAGGGCTTTTCCAGCCTTAATGATCCTGTGATTCTGAGCTTTCTGCACATTCCAGTATGGAAAGGGCGTTTGGAGTGCGCACGTTCCCTGGGTCTGAAGAGCTGGTGCTGGTGGTGAGCCCTGCACCCTTCCTTCTGCCTTGGCAGTGCCATCAGCTTCCCGTGGGATGGGCTTGGAAGCTGCAGGCCTGTTCTTGGTAGTTTGTGTGCACAGGGTTATTTACATTTTTGATTATTTGATACTGTTCTGTGTGTTTGACAGCAGGAGCTTTCATGGCTGGGACAGCTGGAGGTGGGAAGGGCTGCAGGGTGATCCCAGCGCCGACTCCCGGAGCTGCTGGGCTGAGCTGAGCCCTGGGGGTTGGGTGCCAGAGATGCTCCAAGGGGCACTGACAGAGCTGTTCCCACGGGGACATCGCACGGGCATGGGGGGATTGTCACACACCCGTAACCTTGTGGGGAGAGCGGGATGGCCTTTGGGATGAGGGATTCCCAGCCCACTGCCCCTCTCCTTCATCCCCATCGCTTCCCCCTCGCAGGAGCAGGTTGGGTGTGACCACAGCAGGCCCCTGTAGCCCAGAATCCAGGGTGGGGTTGTGCCCATGTCCGTGAGCTATTCCCAAACACCACATCCACACTTTTACTTTTGTGCCCTTTCCTTTCTGTCTCGGCTTTCGGCTCCTCTGGCTCCACATCCTGCGGAGCCGCACTTCACACGCGGAGCAGGAGCATCAAAGAGGAGCTCCTGAATAAACCCCCCACTTTATGACATCTCTTCAAAGTGCCTTTTTAAGAGTTCAAAGGACACGAGGAAAGGAGGGGATCAAAATCAAAGGAAGATTGGGGGGAGGGAAATTAAAACCTCAGAGGAACTTTATGGCAAGTTTTCTGTAACACTTTCAATGCCAAAATCACAAGTGTTCCCAGCACTGACTCTTCCCTGGCCGTCAGATTCCCTGGTTACCTGCACTGCTTTCAGGGCAGCTCAGCAGCTCCCGGTAGCTTCAGCCCCACACACAGACACAGGGCACCCACAATTTCAATTTTTCATGAATTTTTTTGTAAGACCGAAACTTCCCATTCTGCTCCTCCAGGCCAACGGGGAGATGTTTGTTCTGAACTGGTTGGAAGTCCTGGGGCTGGCAGCAGAGCTCACCTTTAACGAAAAGCTTCTTTTTTTGCTTTCAGGAAATGCATCTCTCTCTTCTCTTACTGTCTTCTATTGCAGCACCATCATTTTGTCCATGTTTGGGAAATTTCCATTACTGCTGGGGGAAAGGGACTTCTCCTGAGCGAGGACTGTGGGATCTGACTCGAAGCAAGACAAGAGAAGCAAAGCCTCTGTGTGAACGTCCCAGGTAACATCTACAGACTCTGCTTTACAGGGAAGAAACACAATTCAGTGAGGTATAAACTGCTTCATATTCAGGTAGCTCTCATAATTTTATCAGTTTCCTGTCTGTTTTTAAACAGAATAGGAAAAACAGTGATGTACAAAGCAAGGGAAAGAAATCAGGCTGGTTGCAGCTCGGGATCAAACCCTTTATAATGCTGGACTGAGGTGAGCTGGAACCACGTTGCTGCTGTGGGGAGCAGAGTGGGGCAGGGATGAAGCTGGGAAGGACTGGGATGCACATTATGCTTTTCCCAGGTTCTGTTACAATTTGAGGAGCTTTCAGACTTGACTCTTTAAATGGAAAGACTGAGAAGACAAATTAATTATCTACGAAAAGAAAGTGGGTATTGGTGGAGGGAGGGAAGGCTCCTGCTCAGAGGAGCCGTGGAGTTTCCTTGGGGTTCCTTGAGCAGTGCAGGAGCAGCCTGTGGCTCCAGTTTGGTGATCCCATGTTTAAACCATCAGTTAACAAATGCATTTCCTCCATAGGGGGGCTGTTTCCTCATCCCACTGCTTTTCCAGAGTCCATAGTGTGTGGAACTCTCAGCCCTCGTCCAAGTGCTTTTCCCACAGGTGCTTTCCAAGGCTGCTGCTCAGAGAATGGCACAAAACAGTTGCTGAACTCCCTTCTCATTGATTCATTGTGCTGTTTTTAATATACTGAACTACACACCTTGCCCTCTGTGCTCTGCTTTAGGCAGGCACCCAAAAATAGTCCAGAGTGGTGCAAATATGGGAGATAAAACTCTGTGTGTGATGAGCTGTGTGGGTGGTGGTCTGGAGGACAACTACTGCCAAGAAACAAACTAAATTGCTTGTTTTTCACCCAGAGAGGTCCCAGTTTCACTAATTATCACTGCAAAGGACACCTCAAGGTGAAATTCAGTACGTGTTTAACGTATCTCAGCAAAAAGATAGTTTTATTCACTGGTAACTGTAAGGGGGAATTTAAGGCATGTGGAGTAACTAATCAGATTGGAACTTGCCTTGGAGACTGGGGCTGGGACCGGTAAGGTTTGTTTACAAGAGGGGATTTGCATCGAGGAGAGACCCTTTAATACAGGCTCTTTACATTAATTGGTTTGAAGCTGGCCTGTCTCAATGAACAGATGGTTTTATTTCCCTCACGGTGCTCCAGGCCACGTGGGGGGATTTCCTCTCCAAACACGCCGCGGGCAGTGGGGACAGGCACACAAAGTCCCATCCTGTGCCGTGCCAGGGCCGGGGCACGGCGGGACCGTGCTGGCAGTGCCTGGTGGGGAAGGAACACCAGGGGCTCCCCAGCCCCATGGCTGCTCGCTCAGCATCCCATAATAGCACGGTTGTTAAAGGATGTGGCAGTGTCCAGGAGGTTATTAATGCCTCCCCATGGGAACTGGGAGCCTGGTGATTTCCATCCACCTCACCCAGAAACAGAAAGGGGCTTTTCTGAGCTCCCCTCTTGCTCAGCCCTGGATGCAGCGGCAGGGACACGGCTGCGCTGGGAGCGCTCCTGGGGCTGGGAGGTTGATCCTGCTGGGGGGAAGAGCAGTGAGCCAGCAGAGCTAAAGATGTCCGTGGGGGATGTCAGGGCTTCCTCGTGGCGCTGGGACGCGCAGTTCCTCCCCGCTGTCGCTGCTGGTGACACCTCACACGGGGCATTCGGGCTGTAGGACGGGGCTCTTTGCTCCTGGAGCAGTAGCCCTTGGAGCATCTCCGTGGCCTCCTCTGGACTCACTCCAGCAGGTCCAGGTCCTTCCCGTGCTGGGGACCCCAGAGCTGGACACAGTGCTCCAGGTGGGCCCTCGCTAGAGTGGAATAGAGGGAGGAATCACCTCCCTCGACCTGTGCCCACCCTTCTTTTTGTGCAGCCCAGGACGTGGTTGGCTTTCAAATAACGAAGGCTTGGTGCTCCATGGCAGCACAGCGGGGCTTTCACAAAGCTGGAAGGTTGGAGAGATGTTAATTGGATAGACTTGGAGTGCTCCCTGTTGCAGGTGGGCTGCAGCGTGGCCTCAGCTCCAGGTCTGTGCCGGGTCTTACTTTATTTTATTTTTGTGAGTGTTGCTAAGAGATGATTCCCCCTGGAAGCTGCAGGACCTGCACAGATGCAAACTGGTTGAGAAGGGAGGGAGGCTCCCTGAAACCCAAAGGGCAAACGAAAATCTGTTTGGGAATCCTCAGCCAGCTCCACACAGGCACTCCCAGAAAACCAGCGCTGGGCACAGGATATGGCCATTTCCCAGGAAGATCCCGGAGCGTGGCACCTCCTGGCACTGTTTGCAGTGTCCTTTCCTAATGAAACTGGGGTTTTGTGCTTTTCTTAGGCTGCAAATGGTTATGCAAATTCCTAAATATTTTCCTACTTCCCTTTTCGGATGTCTAGCAGTATGTATTATTTTCTGATACTTACCCAACCCGGGAAATCTGTTTTCCATCTCACTTCAGCCAACGTTTTCTTTTTAACCAGTCCTTCCCAGTATTTTCCTCTAACACTTCTGGTTTGCTGAGTGAACTTTGCAGTGTGAGGGTAAATGAAAGTGAAAATGTATTGCTTGTCACACACTGGCTGTTTAGAGAGGGTTTGGGGTTTTCTTTCCCCCTCTGGATTTGAAGAGGGAGATATAAATCATTGATTTAAAACCAGGGTAATTTAACAAGATTATAGGAGAGGGAAAATCCACTTCCTACCCAAAGTAACAGTCTCTTAGGTCTCTCCACCTACACAAGCCATATGCATCCTCCAAGCTGCCCAAGATCCTCTTTTGTGTTTTTCTGGCAGGACTGTGGTGTAATAATTAAAGTCCATATGCAAAGCTTTCTTGGTGGGTCTTTTAATTACTTTGTAATTGGTCAGAGAGTTGCCATCCCTCAGCCCCCAGCCTGCTCTCTGCCTTTGGAAAGTCCCGGACCTGAAGGAAGATTCAAAGCTCAGAGTCCCAGAGCAGAGGGATGTGACCAAGGGTTGCCTTTTTGTGCCATCTCCCTTTTTAACAGGCATGAGCGAGCTGTGCTTTTCCTTGCTGGGAGTGAAGCTCTGGGCTGGGGAGAGCAGAGGGATTTGTGCTGCAGCAGCGTGGCTGGGATGCTGGATCCGAAGGACTCTGCATCGGAGCAAAGGGGTGGAGAGAGGGATGGCGAAGGGAACGCTGATCCCTGGCTGGAGTTCTGGTTTCCAGTTCTGGGGAGCCTTTGTGGTGACCCCAGGGGGAGCACGGGACAACAGAGCTCCTCACTCAGAGCGCTGGCACACCTAAAACTCAGGCATCGATTGGGCTAAGTGACATCATCCAAATTCACCTGGTCCTTGCCATGATGTTCCCCCTTCTCCTGAGGGGAGGTGGCTCCCAGGTTACCCAGGGCAGGATGCAGAGGCCCTGTCTTTGTTTCTGAGGCCAAACATTGAGTTCTAGAAACAGGTACAGCCCCAGGTCTCAGTGGCACTGCCACACCTGAGCAGGTACTGCACACAATACCCTCAAAATAACAGATATCCTGCTCTTGTTATTCCCATTCTCATTGGGAGTCAGGACTCTCACCGGGCACAGGGACTGGAGTCAACAGATCTTTTTAGTAGATGTAGCAAACCACACATAATCCTTTGATTCTGGGAGCTCCAAGCCCGGGTCTTGTAACACAAACACGGGCGTCACTTGGATTGTCAGTTCAGCAGGAACGTGTCACCAGAAGAGGTGTCCTGGAGCCTGCCTTGCTCCCACTGGCAGGACAGGCTTCCAGTAATGAATTTCCAATGAAGTGTTTTTCTAATTATAGCAAATTGTTTTTACAAACATTTTCCTGGGAAGAGAGTCTGAAACTAGAGCCAAAAAGGAGAAGACTGAAATTCAGGCAGTGCCTGAACAAAAAATCAAAGATGGATTGCATGCTAGTCAGCTTTTATTATCAGGCCAACCTGTAAACCTCACATTAATGGGTTTTAAGGAACTTCATTCCGATATGACCAGTTTGTGTCGCTGAAAGTTGGAATGGCTCAGAACAGTGCCATCAAAGCCAGCTCTTCCCTTCCCTCTCCCCACACGGCCCCAGGACGCCCTGGTGGCACTGGAGAAGGGTGGGTGGCAGAGGTGACAGCCAGCAGCAGGTCACCAGCAACGCTGGTACAGCCTGAACAGAATCTCACATCCAACAGCCCCCGATGGAAATTATTTCGTGTTTATTCTCCTTTCCAAATTCTGCAGTGAACTTCTGTTCTTTTTCCAGAGCAGAGCCACATTCCAGTTGCAAATGCTCTTGGTTTTGGGGGAAAAGAAGGAGTAATTCTTAGTTACCGCTAAGAGAAGTGTGACCACCCGTGCCTGGATGTCCCGTGCCCTACAAACGTGAAGGCAGCGCGTTTGTGCCGATGGAGACGGTCCAGCTGTGGCAGGCTCAGTGCTCCCTGCTTTCTTATCCAAGAGAGATTCCCGCTGGAAGCACAGGGGCTGGCAGAACCATGCTGTTTGTGAGCATGCCTATCTTCCCATGGCTCTTGAGCTCAGCTGGGGAATTTAATTAGAAGTCAACTATGGAAAAATCCATAATAGTTACATGGAGGTGGTGTGGGCTGTGTGCAGCTGAGGGATAATCTTAATGCAAACCTGAATGTAGGTTATTGTCCAGCAGGAAGGAGTTGGTTGATATTTCTAAAGCCAAAAAAAAAAGAGAAAAATGCCACCCCCAGCCAAAACCCCAACCACAAACCCCACGCAGGGCACTAACCCTGGGCAGTGGGAAGATGTGGTGCTACGGATGGTTCTGGTCAAGGGCTGTGCTGGGGTTTGTGGTGTGGCTTATTGGCACCCTGGGAGCCAAGGTGGGCTCAGGGAGCCTTGGAATAATGCAGGTGGTGGATATTTCATGGCATGTGCTTGTTTGCTTGAGGAGGAATTTGGGATAGAGCTCGGGCGGGTGGCAGATGCTCATCATCGCGACCGCGGGCTCTGGCTGTGGTGGCTCTTATTAAAGCACCTAAGGGTTAAAGATGGGCAGTTTCCCTGCCCCCCAGTGAAGGTAATTACCCCCCATCCATTTAGCAGGGAAAGAATTTGCCATTGAGCAGATAGGGCTGGTTCAGGAGAGCCCTTCAGCCCCCAACAATATCGCATTACCCCGGTGCATAAAGAGCGGGAGCCGTTTCCGCTGGCGGGGCCATAATGGAGGTATCTCTTTACAAAGCCCCCACTTCAGGCCAGCTGAATGCCTCTGCCGAGCCTCCGAAATCCCGCAGCCCTAATCCCTTTAGCAACAAAGATCTGTTTCTTTGCTTAGCATGAAGTAGACCTCAGAGGCCGGTGTGTGCCTTGGCCTGTAGGCCAAAAGCCTCCTGTTTACAATTTCCCTATTCCTGTTTTTAATGTTGTTCTGAGAGCAGCCACAAAGGGCCGGTTTTGTCCAGCAGGAACAAGGGAGCTATTAGAGAGGGACGGAGGAAGGAAGGAAGGGAGATCCAAAAGGAGCAGCCCAGGAGGGATTAGCATACACAGCTGTTCCCTCAGGGACAGGAGCTTTATGCTTTTTATAATTTCCCTCTCATTTACATTTTTTAATATCTGGTTTCCTTGTTTCCAGCCCCCCTTCCCCCCACGTCTCCAGGACCATCTGCCCATTTTATTGGATTTTTTTTTGTTTTTCAGGCAGGCGCATCCAGCCCAGGGTGTTCACTGGCTCCAGCTTAAATCCTGCAATCCCTGCCGACCGTGGGCTTGCTCAGTTGAAGCACTCTCCCTTGCCTGGCTCATTTTGTACCATGACCCTCCATCCAGCCCCATCACCTCTCCCTGGTGCGGTGGGAAGGCAACGCTGAGCATCCCTGGGTTGGGATGCCCAAGGTGGAGGGTTTTCATCCCTGAATGCACATTGTTGTGGGCTCTGCCAAGGCCAGAGGGGAGAATAGCTGAGCTGTTTACAATATTGTCTCATAGACTGCTCAAAAGCAGCGCCTGTTTTCCAGAAGTGCAATGAAACATTTATGAGTACGGGACGTGGTGCAGCTCCGGAGCTCTGCGGGGGACGAGGGACAGTCGGGGTTTTTTATGTGCACATCCCAGCTAATGTGGGCTGTTGGCAGAGGAATTAGCAGGACACATTTATCTCGTTTTCATTCCCCTCTTCCAAGGTGGTGATCCCTCAGGTACCCTGATTGAGGGTGAGCACAGCTGGACACACCCCAGCTGCAGGGCAGGAGCTGGTGAGGTGCTGCACTGCTCTGCTCTCCAGCTTTGCCTGGCTCTCATGAGCTCTTTGTTTCTGTCTGGTACTTAAGTCCTGGTATAAAGCTGAGGAGCTGCAAAAGTCCTGTGCCTGCCCTGGGGTCCCTCAGGACAAGATGAAACGGCCTCAAGTTGCCCCAGGGAAGGTTTAGATTGGATATTAGGAAAATTTTTTCATGGAAAGGTTTGTCAAGCATTGGAACAGACTGCCCGGGGCAGTGGTGGAGTCACCACTTGTGGAAGTGTTCAAAAAATATGCTCATCTGGCACTCAAGGACGTGGTTTGGTGGTGAACATGGTGATGGTGATGGACTGATGGTTGGACCTGATCTTAGAGGTCTTTTCCAACCTTAACGATTCCCTGATTCTATGGGATTCTATGATTTGTGTCAGTGAAGAAATAGGCAAAGTAAAACTGGATTCTAGGATTACAAGTTTCTAAACCTTTGCTAATCCGTGTTAACCATCTTAAATCTGGACATTTACTGGAAAGGAATGAATAGCATTGCGGGTTTTCCTTCCATGCAGAGGAGAGGTTGTACTCTGTCCTTGTACAGCTCCCTTTGGTTATTGTGCAGCCTGTTTCTCATGTGGAAATTACAGCAGGTCCTTCCAAATAATGACCTTTTCTTTTCCCAACACAGGATCACTCCAAAGCTCATTAAAGTTGTTAAATATATGTATTTTACACAAATAGACACTCTAACCAGAACTGTACCCTGGCTGTAGCTAAATGCAGGGATAAATCAGAATTTGAGTTTTGCTGTGATGTCTGTGATTGTTTCCCTGTATCTCTGGCATAAGGGATCCCATCGTACTTATCAAGGATGCCTCAGCTTTTACGTGGTTTGGTCTACATTTCTCAGGATTTGAGTTTCCTTCTAGGGATATATCAAAGGAAAAGCTGGATTTGAACTCCATTCAGAAAGTTTTCCCATATCCAGAATTACTTAGTGCTTATAAAAGTAATTTGGTTCTGTGGAAGCTGTTCTCCTGGAAATTGGGGGGTTTTGTCCCATTGAGCAGAGCCTGGGCTGGGAGTGGGACCTGAGCAGGGCTGTGGTTTAACATCCTCCCCACTCACCCAGGGACATCCAGCCTAAACCCTTCCTTCCTGCCCAAAGTGGAATTATCATTAACTCGTAACTAGTTTTCAAGAAGAACGTTTTAATTTTTTTTTCTGTAGGCTGTGGAGTTCTTCTAAGAATTTTTCAATTTTTACAAATGAAAATATAAGCTCAGCCAGATGCCAGCCTAAAATGCAGTTCCTTTATACCAGCCAGCCCAGGCACCACAGGCTCAGCTTCACGACCTTTAAAGCAGCTTTTCGAGAACAAACTGGGAGAACACTTTCTAAAAAGCCACAATTGCAGCTGCTCTCATTACTTACAACATCCTTGATGGAGAGGAACTTAAAAATAATTCTTAAGGAACTTAAGCTTCAACAGCCCCCAGTAGATTCAGTTTATGTGCAGCGCAGGCTTCCCTTGTGGAATTACAGGCTCGGGATGGTGATTATAGTGTTGATGATAATGTACATTTTCTAAATCATTACTTGTGTAAGAATAAAATAAAATAAAAGGAGCGAAGCCTTTGTTTCCCTTTTCTCATGCAGATGAACGGGTCAGGGATTTAGCCACTTGTTTCTAAAATCAGACACAGATTTCAGTGTCGTCTCCACATGTTTATTAAGCTAACAAGTTTATTACATATGTAAAATGCATTTGGACACACTGTATTTCAAATCAATAGAATAATTTGAGTCATCAGCTTTATAGATGCATAATTACATGTTACTTCCTGGATTTTTATAATATTCCAAGCTGGTATTTAATTAAAACTGGCACTTGGGATCCAGTTTCTTCAGGGTTTTGTGTATGGAAACCTGGACCCCAATTTCCATATTTTTGTTACTATCTTGCAGCTTTCCTGACTCCACTCCCCTCCTCTGCTCCAAGGCTGGCTTGAGGGCTGGGTAGGATTGTGGTCCTGTTGAACTCAACAGATCAAACCAACATTAAATCCAATTTATTTTAGTAGAACCAATGAAGATTTTGCACCAACACTGTCGGGACACTTCAGTCTTGATTGAACGATATTTTTTCTGTCTGTGAGTTTTCTGTTCTTAAATTAATTCCAGTAAATATGTTGAGTTATGGATAAGAACTGTCCTGTCTCTTCACCTTCTTTAAGATGAAAACAAGATATGTTTTCATTAAACCCTTTTATTTTTGCTGATTTCTTTCTATTCCTCTTGTCACCCAGAACTTTGGTTTTCAGATTTGTCACCTTGTAAAGCCGTGGTTCTGCTGAGATCCTCTGCTCCCCCGACAGCAGCAGGGTATTGAAGGATTTGAGCTGAGATCTGTGAGCAGCCACAACCCCCTGCTCTGACCCCTCATTTCCACCCCAGACACAGCTCCCTCAGCCCTACGTTTCCTCCAGGTAAGACCTGATTTCCAAAAGGTCTCATTTCTGACCACTCAATCTTTTATTCACGTTATTTTGTCCCAGCAAGGGGCTGCGAGGCCGGCTCCTTTCCCATGGGGTGGGAAACTCTCGGCTCCTGGAACCCACTGGTGTTTAACCCCCAGCCATGGGGCAGGGATGTTATTCCAGAGGGGAGGATGGGAACCCCAGCTCTGCTCTCCTAGAGGATGGCTGCTGGCTCCTCCAGCACGTTGTTCTGTGCTGGCAGGAACAAATTAGGGCTTGATCTCTGCTCCAGGAAATTCCCTGTGCTCCCTCGATGAGGTACCTGGCTACCCAAGTGTATTTCTGCTGCCACAGCAGTGGATCCCAACACCCACACACTGGACTGGTGTCCTGGGTGGATTTTCTTTAGGGCTGAGTTGGGAACTGTGCCCATAGGAAATGAATGAATAATTCAATAATTTGTAGCTGGTTGGAGAGCTGGAGCACCTCCATGCTCTGGCCAGGGTTTGGAAAGTTGATGAGCAGATGGAATGTTGGGCTGTGTCCTCTTTCGTCCCTCTTAAAATTCCCCCATAGCTTTGGGCAGCTGTGGGCATTTGAGAAAAGGTGCTGGTGGTGGCTCTGTGCTGGTGTCCTGTGCTCTCTGAGTGGGATGTCTGTGTGAGCAGCACCAGGCCCTCCCAGTGAGGATGGGGGAACTGGGGTGTGCCATGGCTCTGGGCACCAGAGCCACAGGAGAGGCTTCCTCTTCTTGGTGTGTGCTTGCCAAGAGAGCCTGGAGGAGAAAACAGAGCAGGGAATCAAATAGAAAATCCGGATGTTGGTGGAGGAGGGAAAGCTGGGGAGTGGAGTGAAGGCAGCCTGGAAAACCGTGGGGTGTTCTGTAGCCTGAGAGGGGAAAGGGGGGTGACAAGGTCTGGGACAGTGCCAGAGAGCAGGAGGAGGCAGAGACCGTGGAAAGCAGCTGGGAAGAAGCCTTCTTTGCGGGAGGAAATGTTATTATTAGTGCTCAGTTTCCTGGACAAAAGATTCTTGTCTATTTAAATACTTCAGCTTCACGGAGCTGCAGTTCTCCAGACACAATAAAATCTGCCTTTTCTCCCTGTCATTGTCATTTCCCACTGGCAGCAGGTGGTTAAAGCCCCTGTGCTCTGGAGTAGGACATTGCAGGCTGCCGTGTGGGAGGACAAGCCCAGGGGACAGGGGGTTTGTCCCTTGTGCCCCCTCACGTCTGTCCATGGAGATGCTGCTCTTCCACAGCAGTCCAGATGCTGCTGGTAGAGAGATGAGATCTATTAGACTTGAATAAAATTGGCAAAAGCATAAATAAATTATTAAAAAGTTAAATATCTTGATATAAACTGAATTTAAGAAACCCCCTGCGCCATCCCCAGGCTTCCTCAGCCAACCATGGCAAGTTTTAAGAACCAGCAGCAAAATACAGAACCTCACTAATGCCAAATAATCATGGCTAATAGATTATTGGAATTATTCCTTCCATCCAGGGATACACAAAGAACACACAGGGGTGGAGCTGCTGTTGTGAGGGGAAGAGATCCAGGTTCTGTGCAAGGTGATGCTCACACCTGAGCCATCTTTGGTGACTGAGGCCCTGGCTGCCCCGGCCCTGGTGTCTCCACGTGCTCTTCTCCCTGTGCTTCAGCAGGTCAGGCTCTTTTCCACAGAAATTCCAGATGATTTCCTGTGATAGCTGAGAAATACTTTTCCTATCTGTCTTGAAATGTTAAAATCTGACTGCGATAGTATGGAATTTTCTTTGTAGAATGCTGGGGTTTTTTTCCTGTATTCCGGTAGCTTGAGTTTAATATCAGATCTATCCCTATAATGATAGAAATGGGACTTTTATTCCATAAAAAGATGGGAGACGTCTCAATCTGCTCTTTTCCTGATTATAATCATTGCTTGTTCCAAGCCCTGCAAGACTTTGAAAAGTCAGCCTTCCTGAACGTATGACAAATATATCACAGAATCATGGAATATCCTGTGTTGGAAGGGGCCCACAGGGATCATTGAGTCCAACTCCTGGACCTGATATAAGTATATATTTATATTGAATTACTACAGAAGTGCAGATGTGCTTGAAGCAGTGTGAGGGAGCCGTGCTGGGGCTCGTGGCTGTCACGAAGGACACACAGGATGCACAGTTGCTAAACCACTAAAAGCACGTCCTGTTCGTCTCAGTGGGGAGGGTTTCTGCATTGGGATTCTGGAAAACTGAACAATTCACTCATGGTGAATGAATAAATGCAGCCAACCTGCAGTTGTGCCAGTCAGACAGAGATTTTAATCAGAGAGTTTTGGAAGATAACAGCAGCCATTCTTCGAATGCAAAATACTTGGGGATGAGCTGCCGGTGTTTCACAGGTGTGAGTTGGATTTGCTGGTTTTGTCAGGGCAGGTAAAGCTCCAGCTGCATGTGGCCTCCAGCCTCAGCAGTGATGTGTCAGCCCTAGCAATTCATACCTGGATTCCACAGCAGCCTGCACTGTTCTGTGCTGGGCTTGTGCTACTGCAGCGGGCTCCATCCACCCCAGAGCTCCGAGCTCCTGCCCCACTGCCTGGGGCTCCTGCTCCCCTCAGCCCCATTGCCTGGGGGTCCTGCTCCCCTCAGCCCCATTGCCTGGGGGTCCTGCTCCCAGCCAAGCCTGAGCTCCCCTCTCCTGTGAGGATGAGGGAACGGCTCTGCCTCCCTGCTCCCACTTTGCCAGCAGGTAGGGAAGGAGGGACTTTTGACCATGGCAGTGTGTCCTGAGCCTGGGAGCGCTGAGGGAACTCGGGGCAGGCAGAAGCTGCTGTTGGAGCCGATGGAAGGCTGGGCAGCGGAGGAGTGTCCAGGGCCAGGCTGTCAGCAGTTCCCTGCCTTCCCTCCGGCCAAGGACCGCGGCCCCCGGGCCCTTATCTCTCCGGAAGGCTGTGGTGAGATGTTCTTCCCTGCAGCTTTGCAGCTCTCCTGCCACTCCCCAGGCAGGGCTCTGCTTTCCCTCCCGCTGGAGCCGAGCTCACACGGTCACAGCTGTGGGAGTGTGGAGACTGCTGGTTGAGCTGTGCCTCTGTCCCCACACTTGGGGAGGTGACAGCTGCCACAGCTGCCTGTCCTGGGGCAAGGGCAGGGGTCCAGGGACTCCTTCCAGGCTGTGGATAAAAACAGGCAGCAGGCTCAGTGTAGCCGAGAGCGTGGCCAGCAGCAGGAGAAGCTGAGTGGGAGAACTCGTGCCAGAGCTTGCCCGTGGTAGTAGGAGCCCAAGGGATGAGGGACTTTGTTTGCCCTCCAGACCAGCTGTGCCTCTCCCTCTCCCCGTGGCCATGGGGACAGCAGTGGCTCCTGGGTGACTGTGCAGTGCATGCTGGCCCTGGTGATGTGCTGAGCCGCTCAAGCAAAGCATCCTAAAATAGGCTTCATATGTGATGCAGAAGAACTCAAGCAAAACAGAGCCCAGCCAACCCCAAATTTATGCTTGTGGTTACTGAAGCTTGTGAGATCAATTTTTTGTTTACTTAAAACTGATTTCAAAGAGGGGTTTTTTTTTCCTTTCTTTTAATTCTTGTTCTTGATCCTTGGGCTGGGGGATGGTCATGGCACTGCTCCAGATGGGGCTGAGCATCCTGCTGTCATCATCACAGAGAAGCTCTGTTCCAAAATGCCCAGAATTAAGGTCCTGGTGAGGTGGGGGGAGCATTTTTACACCCCCAGAACAGGACCTGTGGTCACTGTTCTATTGGCACATCCCAGTAATCACCCAGGACATCCTGAGAGATTCTCTTATTTTCATGGCAACCTGGAACAGTAGATCTCAGCAGAGCTTTTTTTTTTTATTTCTAACTTTTGAAAAAATTTAAGCTAGGAAGTGTTAAAAGCACCAGTTCAGTTGGAAAAAAAAAAAAAAGGAAAAAAAGCCAAGAAACAAAAACCCCCAGAGCCCACAGAGCCTCTGTGGAGCTGGCAGAAGCCAGAGCACAGAATCAGCACTGGCTGATTCCACCTCTTTGTCATCCCACATGTGAGGTTTACCCCAGTGAATAGAAAAGCCTCGAAAGTCCAAACTGCCATATTTCAGGACAAACTGTATAGAAAATAAACACGTGGGATAAATAAAGCACAGGAAGGAAGCAGTGACTTTGTGGGACAGAGACCTGAGGTGATGCTGCTCACGGCCCCCAGCTCCTGGTGTTGGGGACCCTTCCCAGCCTGGCCAGGGCAGGGAAGCAAGGGAAGCACCCATCTATTTTCTTTTTTCAGGAATCCCTGGCTGTGTGGCCCCCGTTTCAGCAGAGAACTCCTGCAGCCTCAGCGTTTGAACTGGCCGAATCCCTGCGGGGCCGGGGCCAGCAGCTCTGTCGCTGGCCAGAACCCATCGTCCCTTCAGCGGTGATGTGGTGAGTGCGCCCTGGTGCCAAGCCCAGATGGAGCTGTTCCCCGAGCAGATTCCTTCCTCTGGGTCCTTTTATTTCTTCTTTTCTTCTGATTTTCAACACTTATTTGCAGATTTGTCAGTGTTGTGTGTGGTGTCCCAGTGCAGTTTGTGTTGGCCTCCTTGGGGTCCCTGAGGGGACAAGTGTGGGGACGGGGCCAGGCAGCACAGCCTGGGAGCGGGGAGAGCCCACACTGGGGGTTCAGCACTGGCAGCTTTGGGAAAGAAAACCCATTTGTGTTTGTGAATGGAAATGGCCTTGGGGGA
Organism: Lycocorax pyrrhopterus obiensis; assembly: GCA_014706295.1. Taxonomy (NCBI): domain Eukaryota; kingdom Metazoa; phylum Chordata; class Aves; order Passeriformes; family Paradisaeidae; genus Lycocorax; species Lycocorax pyrrhopterus. The sequence goes on along the minus strand of JACSVZ010000018.1, from coordinate 8,592,189 downwards.
AAATCCTGGAGAGAACGGGGTGGCCGGTGCTGCTGCTGTCGCGTCGCCTGTCCCTGCAGAACCTCAGTGCTCCTGACCGTGGTTATTGTGCTGCGGAATTGCTTTTGGACGGTGTTCAGGCGGCAAAGTGGGGCAGAAGCAACTCTCCAGGCTGGTTTAACTCTTCTGTGGGGTGTAAGTTCTGGCTGGTTACAGGGGCAGGTGAGCTGGGAGATGGGGTGGGCAGCAGCAGGGCAGTGCCGGACTGCAGGACCTGGGAACGTGGGCAGCACCTGAGAGAGCAGTGAGGGACATCAGAGAAAGGATTTTACTAAAAAAAAAATGAGGTTAAAGCCTGCAGTTCAGTGAGGAAGGAGAAGTGGTGGTTTTGAAGGGTTTGCTCCTGGCTGGGGGAGCAGGCTGGTCCATGGAGCTGCTCTGCGCACGCTGGGACCCATCCCACAGAGTGAATTAATGTGTCACAAGCGTCAGGAGGGAGGAAGGTCTGTTCCCGAACCCCAGCCCAGAGCAGGCTGGGGCAGCAGAGGGCATTCAGGAGCCCTGGGGGCCTCTCTGGTGGAGACAGCGTTAATCGCCGGGGCTTAGCGGCGTGCGGCGGTGCCGGGGGGAACAGCGGGGCTGTTAACAGGAGGAAATGGGTCTGTGTCTAGATGGGCTTAACACAATGTAAACTCCACCGTGCCCACTGAAAGGTAAAGCCTGACGTGTGAAGCAGCTGAGTTACTCAGCACGGCAGCGTGGGTTGAGCAGGGCCCAGGGTTTCCTCAAGGTGTTGGAGCTAAAGCCAAAGCACAGCGTCCGTGTGCCTTTTCCTTTGGACGCAAAGCATCTGCAGTGACAGCTGACGTCCTCATGGATGCCCTTCCCAAGCTCTTTCTTAGACAGGTTGTTTGGCTAGAAAAAAGCATGATTTTTTTGGTACTGGGGAAAACCTGTCCAGATTCTGAGGAAAATTGGTAAAACAGTGTTTTAGTTATAATTCATTACGCGGTGTGTCATTTTGGAATCGCGTTTTTGGCCATGGTACATCTGGCCAAAGATGCTGTGATGGTGCCCCAAGCCTTCCTCTTGGTTCTCATTTAGGTTAGAAAAGTAATTAAAGGAGGGTAAAAAAAGAAGTGACAGAGTTACTGACTCTCTTTCCAAAAGTGAAGGGTTTGGGCCAAACTCCTGCTAGGAAAATAAACAGAATTTCATATTTTTGTTGCAAGTTCTTCCCATATATTGAATTTCCGTGCTCAGTGACAAGGGGGATCTGCTCGAGTGAGCAGCGATTGGATTCAGATGGCTTTGAGTTGCACTTGGATTTGCTTTGGAAAGCTGGAGCTGTCCTTGGAGAGCAGGGTTTGGACCTGAGCTTGAGGCTTTGTTCTCTAAGGAGCACAAACCTCGCAGCCTGAGTTATCAAGCTGTAACTTTTATGGCTGTGCCTGGAAATGATTTTCCTGCCCAGTGTTCCACCCAGCAGTGCTGTGACAGAGCCCTTCCTTCCCAAATTAGGCCAACGTTTGCTAATCTGAGCCTAGAAACCCTTTTTAATCGAGGTGTGTTGCAGAGGTTGGCTCTTCTCGTGGGTGTGGATGTCCTTCCCACCTTCCCTCCTGCCAGAGGAGGAAACCCATGCTGGGACAATTTCTGCAGAAAGCAGTAAATCTGGGGTGGTGGGAAGTGCCTGAGCTCGTCCCAAGCGTACCCACCACCAGGACCCCCTGACGTGAGGCTGTGCTGGGCAGGGCTGAGCCCTGGCGGGGGGGTGGGAGATGTTTTGGTGGTCACCACAAGCACCAGCGTTCCTCTGGGCGGTCGGTGGTGACAGCAGATGGTCCCAGGGGAAGCGCTGTGGGAGCCAGGGGAGGTTGAAGATGCTTCGTGCCTCGGGTGATGAATTGATCAATGTGTCATGGCTCAGCTCCGGAAACAGGGCAGGGAAGGATGTGAGTGACAGAGGATTCATATCCCGGAAACGCCGCGGTGTCACGGCTTGGGAATTCAGCGGGATAAATGCATTTGCCTGTCCTGCTGCAGACAATCTGCTTAATGTGGGAAGCAGAGTTTCCTGTAGGTCCGAGCCAGCGGGGAAGGGAAAACCCTGAAAGCCAGGAAGAGCCAGGAAGAAAATTAAGCAGGTAAACCCATTAGCAGTGACCACCTCTTTGTGTGGGGATTACACAAAGCTGCTGCTTTTGGATGCTCAGTGTCTTGGGAGGAGCCAGGGCTGGGAGTGGGGGCCTCTCCCCTCTCCTGAGGGGCTCGACCCCGGAGCTGGGATTAGCACTTGCCACAAGCCGCCCTCTCTAGCCAGAACAAATTGCTGCACGTGCTGAGAGAGAGCCCAACCTGCACGAACCGTGGTGGTGCTGTGAGGCAGGAGTCTGGCAGGCTTTGCTCTGGCAAATCTCCCCATTCTTCCCAACGGGACCTTCCTCATGGAAATCGCTCCTCTTTAACGAACAGATTTACACTGTTCTACTACCCTGGACAGAGGTTTACCCCAGCTCCCTCCACAGCTTGGGAATTCTTCAGATCCTGGCTCTAAAAACGGAGTCATGGCACAAATGGGAAGAGATGTGCTGTCTCAGTCAGGACATCTTGAAGGGGTCTGGCACAACCTGTGCTCCAGGAAAGCTCGGGCCAGTGGGGAGGGAGCTCTGGGGTGCAGTGGAGGTGGATATGTGGATCACACACCACATCTGGGGCTGGGTGAGTGGAGGGGGGGACACCGCAGTGCCAGGGAGAGCTGCAGGGGTGAGCATCGCCAGGGGCCAGGCTGGGACTGCGGGGCTCCCTCGGTCCTTGCCGGAGCCTCCGAGGGGACGATGCTGCACGACCTCGTGGTGGCCAGCACTGTCCCACAGCTCCCGTCCCGAGACGTGTGTGTCCTCCGGCAGCGTTTCCAAAATGCCAACCACAGGAAAGCAGCAGAAACCCAAGCTTTCCTCTTGCTTGGATTCCCATCAGTTCCCAGACTTTAATAACAGGCTGTTCCAGGCTCCCTCGCTCGGGTTGGTTTGGCTCTTCGGGCCGGGGCCGGGCGCTGTCTCACGGGCAAAGCAGCCACGGGCTGAGAGGAAGAGGAAGGAGAAGCCACGCTGTGGGCTGAGCGGTTTTGCCGGGAGCGTGACCCCGCTCCACCCCCGCTGCCCCCACGGGGGTCCCGGCCAGCCCCGGGCCCAGGCGGGGGCTCCCGAGCGGGGCGCAGCAGCGGCACAGGGGGGACCCTCGGCGTCCCGGGCCGCCGCGGCTCCTCTCGCCGCATTTGTGCGCCAGATGCCGAGCCAGATGTTGGCGCTGCCGTGTCCGCCCGCCGGCAGCGGGATGCCCGGTCCCCGCCCGGTCCCCGCCCGGTCCCCGCCCGCCGCCGGCGCTCCCGGCGCCTCGGCACCGCCACCTCCCGGGCATCCCGGAGGGGACGCGCAATTCCCGTGTGCCGGCCCGGAGCCTGCAGGGCAGCATTTATTCATTGTCCTTATTGCGCGGTGCCTCCCGCCCCGCAGCCCGGCCCTGCCCGGGAACCCTCTCGCAGCGCACTCGGGCTCCCAGCGCTTACCGGGAAAGATCTTCAGGCGTAACGATTTTATTGAATCTCATAATTCTCCGTTTTTGCCTCTCACCCTAAGGACGAACGCCCCGAGGCGAGCGTGGTTTCTCCGGGAAATGCTGGCTTGTCCATCTGTCCGAAGCAATTACTGTGGCTTCCCTGGGGATTATTTTTCAGACCAGGTGTTGACATTTTTCCCCAGCTGGGTGTCAGCCGTACCTGCGGGGGCGGTTTCGGAGCGGCAGAAGCCTAACGAGAGAGTGCCCTGGGTTAATGAGGTGTTGCAAGGCAGCACAGCTAAATCCAGCTTTACACGGTCCAACTTTCCAGTTTAATTAGAAACCTGGGTCTCCCGCTCATGCATTAATTCACTTTTTGACTTGAGTGACAGCCCAGCCTCTCACAGGGAAAGCGACCACGATGTTTAAGAAGAGTGTGGGTGTTGTTGTCTGTCCACATCCCCCTGTCCGGCCCAGCTTTGTGTTTGCCATTGGAATATCGTGCTGGGCCAGGGCCATTGGCAGTGGCTGGGTCCCTCTCTTGGCCAAGAGGAGCAGCTGGGACCTGCAGGATTGGCAGAATCTGCCTTTCCCCTCGATTTTCACGTGGATCCCACAGGTGGGAAGCAGCTCTGACCTGCCATAGGGAAGGTGCAAGGACCTGGCACATGCTCCTTCCCAGCCATGGCTCTGCCATTCCCATGCCAGCTCCCAGTCTGCCTGGGAGCACTGGGATTAGAGAGGTGCCATCAGTGCTGGGGAGAAGGTTAGGGAGCCAGTAAGTGCAGAAGTTCAGGAATGAATAATTAGCAGAGCAATTGTAAAGTGCAGCAATTAGTGGCTAATTGCTGCTGCAGAAATATGCAAGGCAGGGTGCCTTTTATTCCTTCCTCCATGTAGGATGGCTGATCCCGGGTTTGCTGGGAGCAGGGAGAACTTGTCTCTTGTCCCTGTCATTGGTGGCAGGATAGGACAAGGGGGAATGGCTTTAAGATGAAGGATGGTAGGTTTAGATTCGGTATTAGAGAGAAATTCTCCCCCGTGAGGGTGGTGAGGCCCTGGCACAGGTTTTCCAGAGAGGCTGCGGATGCTCTGGGTGGAGCGTGGCAGTGTGGTGTTCTGGTGATGTTCTCACCTGGCAGGAGTGGCTCTTGAGCTGCTTGGGAGATCTGCATTGTGCCAGCAGTGGAGAAACTCAGCTTCACAGAGGTTTTGGGAGCCACCACGGGGCCTCAAGGCCATTTTTAGAGCCCCATTTAGCCAGACATGGAGGCAGTGGGAGGAATCCCTCTGGGAATGGGTGCAGTGCTCTGCCACCCTTGTGCAGCCCCTTGCTGCTGTACACCCTCACAGCAGTCGCTGCCACTGCCCCGTCCTCACTGGGACAGCGTCAGAGTGCCTGGAATTACTTATGAGCAGCTTGTAGAGGAGACATATTTACTTAATAAATAAATACAAATAACATACGGCAGGTACGAGCATGAAACACACACTACTGATGTTGTGAGGGAGGCCAAGGTCTGAGGCTGGAGCTTTGCCTAGTTCAGCTTAACGTGCCCGGCTGGCCCTGGATAACGGGACTGATGGTGCAGTCTGGAGTTGCTCAAGGGTATGTCAGAAGCTACACACTTAGATGGATAAATGTGTTAACACACAGTATCCAGGGAGGTTTTCCTTAGAATGCCTGGGGACACAAAGTGTGTACTTCTCTGGGAACCGGGGTGACCCTTGGGCACATTTCTGGGTTCCTGCCCAGGGCAAGTCCCAGGAGCTGCAGCGTGGTCATGGCAGGCACGGGCACACAGTCGAGAGTCATGGCACACATGGGTGCACAGCTGAGGGTCATGGCACACATGGGCGCACAGCTGAGGGTCATGGCAGACATGGGCACATGGCTGAGGGTCATGGCACACATGGGTGCACAGCTGAGGGACATGGCAGACATGGGCACATGGCTGAGGGTCATGGCACACACTGGCACACAGCTGACGGACATGGCACACACCAGCTGACAGCTGAGGGTCATGGCACACACTGGCACATGGCTGAGGGTCATGGCACACACTGGCACACGGCTGAGGGCAGGGGGACATGGAGCCCTATAGACCTTGAGGGGGTGTCAGGGCTCGTCCCCTGATCTCTGCAAAGCTTCGTGCAGAGCAAAGGGGCTCTGCTTTGGCTAGATTTGGCAAAGCCTTGACCTAAAGCTCGGAGCTCTGATGAGCTCTAAGGAGGCAGCAGCAGTTGGGTTTTGGGATTTGGGGTCATCTCGGAGCTTCTGGGCTGGGCCTCAGTCGGCCGAGACGGGCAGCGGCAGGAAGAGGATTGCCTTCTGGCCATAGTGAGTCCGCGGGCCCAGCTTGCTGTTCCCGTTCTTCTTCAGCCCCACAAACCAGTTCTTGTCCGCGTGCATTTTGGAGACGTAGGTGTTGTAATGGTTTTCTTCGAGCCTTTCCAGGAACAGACACTCCTCACCCAGTAACTGCTGAAAGAGAGCCCGGGGGAAGCACAGTGAGCCGGGGCGGTGCCGGGGGCATGGGGATGTTCCTGACATGGCAATCCCAGCTCAGCTCTCCCTGCTAAGATGCCATCCACACCCACCCCTGAGATTCCCACACCCCAGTGAAGCTCACATTTAAAGTGTGGGGTAGGTGGCCTTGATTTAGTCCCCTGGGCCACTCCTGTAGCAAGGTGTCTGTGACCTGGGAATCTTAATTGGCAGTGACCAATCAGCCCTGTGCACCATAAGCAACTCCTGGCCCTGGCTCCTGCTCTGTCCTGAGCTGTGTGGTGGCACCTGCAGGCTCAGAGCACTGAACCAGAATGGTTTGGGCTGGAAGGGACCTTAAAGACCATGGAGCTCCAGCCGCTTGCCATGGGCAGGGACACCCACACCAGGTGGCAGCTGCCGAGGGGCTGCAGAGCAGCTGCTGCTCCAGGTACGAAGCACAATATTTATCAAGTGTCAGACAGGAAATACAATATTTGTCAGAGGCAGGGCAGTAAACGGCATTATTTGTTAATTTATTTATTTCCCCCCAAAATAAAGCCAGATGCAGAGCGGCCGTGCAGCTGCCAGAATCACAAGCAGCCTAATTATTGCCTGTGGTTTGCATTACTCAGGGCTGTGAGATTTCTGCAGACCTCCAGCCCTCTCCCTGTCCGATCCCACGGGATCCTCCCGCTTACCGAGCCGTAGAGCAGCCCGTTGGTGTCCATGGCCAGGTACTGCCCCGACTGGGTGCTCCTGATGTGCACCACCCCCACGCTTTCCGCACTCAGCTGCAACTGAACTGGGAGTAAAAATAAAGCAACAACAACAGTGAAAGGAAAATAGGAAAAGGGGGAAAGAAGAGCTGCCAGGAAGGTTGGTGGGGTGTTTTGTTCTGAAGCCTGGCTTATAAGGAGTTTATAGGAAGCAGTACAGTGTGTAATAAAAGAGTCTCCTTGTACCCTCTTCTTCAAAGAAACCCCACAGCCATCCTTTAGGAACCAAAGACCAATTTTTCCCTTATTTTACATCAAAGGAGGGGCAGCCTTTTGGTTACGACACTGGAATGGGACACAGGAGATTGGGGTTTTAATTCTGGCTCTAATTTACGGATTTCTCATGTGGTTTGACAAGACACTTAAGGAGCGACATATGAAGAAGCATTTTGAGAGCTAAGCCGGGGATGGGCAGCCTGCAGATGCCTGCACTGCAAACCCCTGATCCAAAGCATCCCATCCAGCCGTGTGCTGCAGCTGGATTTACCCGGTGCGTTGTAGATGGAGAATGGGGAAATAGAAAAGGCTGTGGCTGCAGTCACAGTGACTTGCAAATTCCAGTTCTTCCCAGGGATCGTTCCCATCTTGTAGGCAGCTTTTTTCAGTAAGATTTGTAACAGCAATATTTAGGTTGGTTTGAATGAAGTATGAACGGATGTCTCCTTCCTTCCTGTTTATATTTAATTTATTTATCCTTATTTAGATGAGGTAAAAGGCAATGTTACCTCTTGGCCTGGCGGAACACTCGTCCCAGTGAAATCTTTGCTGTAATGGTTCACATTCTTCATTTTTGGCATTTCCTGCTCAGTAAATGATGGTTAATTAGGAAATTGTGTGGGTGCAGGTTTGCAGGAACACTCGGTCCCAGTGCAGGTCTGGTTTAGGCTGGGAATCTGCACTGGGAAAGCCCCAGCCCACCTGCATTCCCTGAGGTGCTGCAGACCCGGGACCTGGCCGAGGAGCAGTCCAGGGGGAAAGGAGGGAAATGGGATGAAACTGATGATGCTGTCCTAAAAACTGTGCCTGAGAGAGGGGAGGTCTCCAGCTGCCAATGGGATGTTGAGTTTTTTGGCCACAGAGGGAGGGAGAACGGTGGGTCCGGGGAAGGAGCTTGTGCACTAAATTCTTACAGGTTCTGTTTTACCGGTCTGTACAGAGATTTCCTTCCATGGATTAATGGGATGAAAGCGGGAAATGGAGACTTTCTGTAGAAATGAGCATGAGCTTCATCCTGGAGAATCTGCAGTGTCCAGGTAAGTTTTCTTTCCATTCCACAGTGCAAGCTTGGAATGCCCATGCAAAGGATGTGGGAAGTGGATCCTGACGAAGGGCTGGACAACAAAGGCTTAGAGAGAGTGACTCCTTCTGCTCTTCTTAGAGATCCTCCCTGATTCTGAGGCCATTTCAGAGAAGAATAAGAATTCTTGGTATTTGGAGCAAAACGCACATGGGCAGGGGCAGTTTGCAGAGCGCCGGTGCGGCTGCAGCGCCGCTGTCCCCGCTGGCTCCCCAATGAACTGTGGGTGTTTCTGTGTCTTGTCCCTCCCTGGGGCTGGCAGGTGCCTGTCCAGCTGGGTGACAATATCCCACAGTGCCAGTCGTGGTCCGGGCTGCTCCTCTTGCACTGCAGGGAATGATGCCGAGCAGCTCCATCATTTTCCAGGCACAGGGGCAGGACCGTGGCAGCCGCCAGTGCTCAGAGCAGGGTACCTTGCACAGGGCTGCTCTGCTGGCACGCAGCCCTTCCAGGAGTTTCCTCTGTAAATATTAGTGCATTCCTATATTCGAGTTTATGAGATCCTTTACAGGAGGTTCCTTTCTGGCAGAGCTTTGCAAACATGTGGCCCCAGGCCAGCAGCCAGGGAGGTGTGAGCGTGCCGGGGCGCAGGACCTGCCTGCACTCACTGCCCACATGCGTGCTGCAGCCATGGGGACCACTCCAAGGTGATGGATTTGCTCTTCCAGAGGGAAAAGGGCTGGGCTGTGGGGCAGCATCCATGCTGTGAGAAAACAGCTTGAGGCTGGGGCACGGAGAGTGGACTCTCCTGTCCTTGGTAGCTCCCCATGTCCCAGGAGAGGCCATCTTCATCCTGACCTACCCTTCTGACTGCAGCAAAACCTCTGGAAAATGCTGCAGAGACACTGCCTGAGCTCACACCACCTCTCCTTGTGTGTCTGTGAGCCCAATCCTATCTTTCAGATCCTTCAGGTCATCATCCTGCCTTTCCCGGGGGTTTGAGGGTTACGTGCCGGGTTTATTCCTGGCTGGAGGCTGGAGCCTCGCTCTGTGTTTATCCAGCCTCAGGGAGCTCATCCTCACCCGTCCCCCAGCACTGCCTCGTGCTGGGGAGACAGTGTTTGTAATTAAAACTCGGCTCTAAACTGCCTGTCATTAAAACAACAATAGCGAGAGGAAAGGTTAAGTTTGGGGGAGAAGCCACATGTGCGTTTTCTGGTTTAAAGAAAATAAAAGTGCTTTTCTTAGCACTTTGTAAGGCTGGCTTGGCTCCTCCCACCCTTTCCTGCTCAGCAGATAGGAGCCTGGCAGGTCCCGGTCCCATTCCAGTAAATGTTCAGGATATGGTGCACCCACAGGTTGCTGCCAAGAGCCGAGGGGAAGAGCCCAGCCCCGCTGCCCACGGAGCCCTGCAGGAGCTTTGCTGTGTGGCCTGTCCAGCCCTCCTGGGCATTGGGTTAAAAAAATCCTCTGAAGAGTTTTTGGTAATGCAAGAGCCCAAAAAGCATAAAATTCCCAATGATTCCGTGTTAGGACAAGTGGTGGCATCTGTGGGAGCAGTTCCTCCCAGCAACAGGTCCCAGTGTCCCACGGGCTGGAGCCACCAGGGTCACCGACTGCAGGGGTGGGGACAGGTAAGGGGAGACCCTGGCAAGGGCAACCTGTTAAATGGCTGTGGCACACAGATGGCAATGCAACAGCACAGAATTCTGTGTGATGCTGTGTGTGGGATGCCAGGCAGCCCTGAACCCTCCCTGCCAGCTCCCCGTGTGACCCAGCCCTGCTGCGTCCCCTGTACCTGCCTGCCTGCCATGAGACGATGCCAGTGCCAGGTTTCATACTTGGGATACCTGTTTTTATACTTTATAGCTACACTTTGACAGCACACATATCACACCTCCCCTGCTCTGTGTATGAGCTACAGGTGTGTTTGGCCCCTGGGAGCTGTGTTGTCACACAAACCTTGGTCCAGACCCCGTTTTCCCCAGCTGCCCCCTTCCCAGCTGATGGAATCACGGAGCAGGGAGCGCCCCAAGGAGCCCCCGGGGTTTGCTTACTGTGCTCGTCGCTGCGGTCCCTGGTGCCATCCACGGTGCCGTCCGGGAGGATGCGCAGGAAGTGGCCCCCGTTGCTGCAGTACAGGAGTTTGGGTTTCTTGTAGTTGCCCGGGGGCAGGTTGAACTTTTCGGTCAGGGCGGTGAAGGTGGTGATTTCCCCCTCGGCCATCCCGCAGCCTCTCCCAGGGCCGGGCTGCAAGAGAGGTGACAGCAGGGGTGACACCGAATGCTGGGCACACGCTGCTGCTGCCAGGCTTTAAAAGCAGGCGGGGAGGGAGGGAGGGAGGGAGCCCGGGGGTCCCGGTGGCCGGGCTGGCTGGGGCAGGTGATTCACAGCGCTGTGACACAGCCCAAGGTGATGCTCCCCCAGCGTGGGAGGTGGCGGGGGGCTGTCTCCTCGCAGGGTGGGGCCGGGCAGGAGGGACTCTGTCCTTTTAATTTTATCACAGCGAACTCTGTTTTTGTTCTCCTTTCTATTGACGTACGTGCTAAAATTACACACTCAGAAAACCAGTTTGAAAAACACCCAGTGTCTGATTGGAACCCGCAAGAGGCGGGAAGGGAGCCCAGGTAATAACTCTCTGTCCACTATTATAACTCTCAAACACAATTATGACCAGGAATTGCAACACCCACCGCATGTCAGGTAGTAAATATTGCTCATCTCTTGGCACTCTGCAGCTCACCTGGCCCAGGAACACACATGGAAAAGGTCAGGACACACGTTGGACGTGGTGGGAGATGAGCAGGGGGCAGGAGCTTTCACTGCCTGGGCTGAGCAGGAGATTTACCCAGACACTGATCAATAGCACATGGAAAATGGGAATTCTGAGTCTAGGATATGCCATGAATCAAGCAGCAGTATCCCAACGCCTAAAGGGGCTCCAAGAGAGCTGGAGGGGGGCTTTGGACAAGAGATGGGGGGACAGAACACAGGAAATGGCTTCCCACTGCCAGAGGGCAGGGATGGATGGGATATTGGGAAGGAATTGTTCCCTGGGAGGGTGGGCAGGCCCTGGCACAGGGTGCCCAGAGCAGCTGTGGCTGCCCCTGGATCCCTGGCAGTGCCCAAGGCCGGGCTGGACACTGGGGCTTGGAGCAGCCTGGGACAGTGGAAGATCATACTGAAACCTCATTTTGCAGGAGACTGCAGTCACAATCCCTATTTAAGCAGATGCTGTGCCCAAACCTCAGGGCATCACCAGTCTAATAGAACAAAGATGCTGTGGATGTTGGAGGGTGAGAAGTGCCATCACAGAAGTGCCATCGCAGATGTGGCATCAGGAGATGCCACGCATGGGGGCCAGAGTCCCACGGATATTCCAGGTACATTCATGTTTTTAGCCTAGAAACTACATTTAAAATCTCCTGTGGATTCATTCTGTCTTTCACACACAGAGTTGTGTAGTGCTTAGAGAGAAGTGGATTTATGAACAGAAAAAGACATGGCACAGAATAAATCTAGATACAGGAAATTGCTTTGAATGTCATATATTCCCACAGCTGTATTATGGAAAATATTTTATAGTCACTGTTTATATGTGTTTATAGATTGTAAAAATGTCTCTTTAGCACTGAGTTGTGCTACTGGTGCATTGGGATGGAGCCAGGGCCACACTGTGGGTTTGCTGTGGGGCTTGGAGGGCCCTGGGAGATTCTGAGGGTGGCAACTCTGCAACATACACACTCACACACATGCACATACACAGAGAACCTCTAAACATTTGTCTCTAAACCCTTTAGTATTTTAAAAAATCTGCAAATGCAGCTGCAAGAAGGGGAAACCACTCCTGGCAATGGATCCCAGATGCCTGCAGAGGATAAAAACCTCTGGAAGTTGGATTGCTAGGAGCTGAACCCCTGGAGATAAAGCCTGTGTGGCTGTTGCTGAAAGCACCCCCAGGCACTGCACTGACTCTGCTTCGCACACAGACTTCAGCCCTTGCTCTCAGATGCCCCATTTGACGCAGGCTGGGATTTTGGGAAGTGCTTTCTGGAGTGACAACACAGGCCAGCCCCCATCTAGTGCCATGAGGTTGGAGATGCAGCCTCAGAAGCTCTGTGGCTCCCGGTGGTTTCCAAAGCAGGTGATGAACCTGCCAAACACAGACTCAAAATCTTTTTTTAACACCACTATCAGGTGAAATTAAGTATTTCTTAGAGTGTCTGGTCCCTAAATTAATTTTTTCTCCCAAGACATCATACTTTTCACGCAGTAGTTCAGTTTTCCTTGCCAACTGCCAGCCTTTCTCTGAAGGAAAGCCCCCAAGTCACGCAGGGTGACACACAGGGCTCTGTCCTCCACTGAGCTTTCATCAAGACCGGCAGCACTGGGTAATTTCCTGGAACCAAAGCTTTTCTTGAACCTTTATGTGAGGATGAAAGGCACTCAGAAGTCTCCTGGGTTGATGATGGATGGTATTGAGAAGCAAATATCCCAGATCCAAGAGCTCTGATCGGGATCTCAGCAAACTCTGCAGCCAGCAGGAGTGAGGAGCAGGCTGGGTGCTCCCCACAGTCACCTCAAGGTCTGAGGGCATCTCCAGACAGCTTAACCAGAGCAGCTCAACTGGAAACGGCTTCTTCATCATCCCTTATTTCCTCTAAGGTTATTTTTGCTATTTTTAGGAAGACTCCAGTGCTCGCCAGCTGCCCTGACTGCCCCAGCGAAGCTCAATGAACACTTTTCCACTCCTGTTGTCTCCCCGTGCTAAATACTATCGCTGTTCTCAGACTTTATGGCCATGGAGTTGTTCCTCTACAAACACCACCGCTCATGGCCCTACCATTATACTTTTGGCAGGAACACGTTAGGTTTTTATGGGAATTAAAAAGCACGAGTGAGAGAGAGAACCTGAACCAAAGACAACATAAAGGGCCTTATTTCTTTGGGTAGAAGCCCAACAATGCTATTAAATAGCTCAAAGCAGAACAGAAAGCTCTCTCAAATATGCAAAGCTGAGAGACACCACACTCCAGCGGTTATTTGGTGCCCCATGGAGAAAGGAAAATATTCCAAGAGGAGATTGCTGTAGGAGGGGAATGGCTGCTGCCGAGCGCCGACCCCGCCGGTCGCACCAGGACAGTGAGTTGGAGTCTGTTTGTTCAAGAGCAGCTGTGTTTGTGGCTCCTCTTTCCTCCAGCCCTGTGTAACAGCTGTCTGAGAGAAAACCCCACCGAGGATGAATCCCTGGGAGCTGTGCCCAGGGCACCTGCTCTGGGACAGCCCCAGCTCCGTCTGTGGCATGGGGAGCTGAGGGCACCCAGCTCTTTCTCCTGGGTGGGGATGTCAGCGCCCCAAAGGACCAGAAATAATTTCTGAAGGTAAAAAAAGACTTAGGAAGTGAGTTAAACCTGAATGTTCATTTGATCCAGGTCCTGCTGAGCCGTGGTGGCTGCGCTGTGCTGGCTCCCTAAAGCTCCGAGGGAGACGAGCCCAGCGCGGGCCCGGAGTAGCTGTGAAATTCTCAGAAGTTTGGGATTGGTTCCAAACTTTATCACTGGCCAGACCAGTGGCTTTGATGTGAAATCCCAAACTCTGCAAGCATCTGCCTCTGAGCATCGAGGGCTGGTGGTGCTGCCAATATCAGGCGCGTGAGCTCTGAAATAACAGCGCACGCTGGGAGCCGTGGAAGGAGGGGAGACCTTTTCTCTCTGTCTAAGAGCTGATGCAGACTTCACTACACTGCACTTGTTTGCATGACAAAGGTGGTGTTGATGGAAGTGTGGGGGACTCCTAATGGTCCAAAAGGTGTTTGCACGTCAGAATTGCCAGGAACTTCTGTGGCTTTTTTTTTTTTATGGCTCCTGTGGCACAAATTTAGTGGCCAGCAAAGACTCAACCCGGAGGCAGCCAGCTAAGGTGAGCCTTTTTTCCTTAGGTGTAAAATATCTGGCTACTACATGGAGGAAAGCCGAAGTATCTCAGCTACTGGGTTAACACCAGATTGGATTGATTCAAATACATCAAAGTTGTCCTTGGCTTTGGACACAATCCTTTATGTAGGCTTGGAAAGGAATGTTCTGGATGGCCTCTGAGTGGCCACGGTGATGAAAAGTGCAGTTAATCACAATTGTCATTTAGATGATCAGCTAAAGATCACACAGAGAACTCCAGAGAGATGAGAAGCTGCTAAACCCAGGAGTCTCCCGGGGTTTTGTCCAACTCAGTTAATGAGATCAGTGTCTCCTGAACCTGGCTCTGGTGAGTTCACTGGAAACACTCCAGTTGCTTTCACTTTGGAAAGTGTTATTTTCTCCATTAAAGCAGAAATCCTGTTTCTTCCAGGACGTGTGACTCAGCTGGGATCAGACAGCATCACCTCCTGGTGGGCTCCTTTCCCGTTCCCACTGCTGACTGCAGTCACCTGAACAGAACAGTCACTTCCCAGGCAGCTCAGACATTCCATACAGGAATGGAAAGCACTTACAACAGGTAGAATATTTTTTAAGGAATTCAAGCTCTGTATTGCCTTGCTGGGGATTCCTGTGGGCTTTGGGGCGATCTGAGAACTACCTGGGATAAACATCTCTCAGATGAACAGGGCTTTTATTCATGGTAAGTTTTAGAGAACCATTGCATGGGATGGATTTCCTCCTCCAGGAAAGGATTAGAGACCAGGTCGAGGTTTTCTCATGCTCTGGCTGCTGCAGCAGCAGCTCGGTGGGTCTGGGGTTATCATCAGCATGGGCAGCCTGCAAGGGCTGCCTCCCCTCCCGAGGGCTGGCAGTGCAAGGCGCAGCTTGAATTCCTTGGACTGTACATCCTCTTAGAAGGACTTAATAAATGATTAGGCAAAGCATATGATAAATATGCAAGAGATCATTCTGTGAGTATCAGTGGAATGCATTGGCTCGTTTCTAGTCTTGTTTATGGCCAGGTGATTTTATCTCTAGCGATGTGATTAACTGCTTAATGAAATATTTATCAGCCAGGTTGTACTCTTTGCAAGTGGAATATGCTGCATGAAGTGTGACCAAAAGCATAGAAATCAATTTAACTGATGCCTGCTGTCATCATCTCCTGCTCCCCACCAGCAAACAGCCATTCCACTCAGTCACGCTGCATTTGCGGCAGGTAAAACAGAGCGGGTGTAAAGCTGAAACTTTTAGCAGTTTCCGGAGTGGGTGTCACTAATGGCCGATGCCAAACACAGCAGCGGCACGGGAGGGACGGGGTTAACCCATCCCAGCCCTGTGCCCTCAGGGACGCCCAAGGGGAAGCCCCGTCCCTGCCCCGGAGCCAGGTGTGGCTTCTGCAGAGCTCAGAGCCCGGGGCAGCCCGGCTGCTGCTTCTCTCTGGGACGGCCAGTGCAGCATCCACCGCACTGCTGGTGTCCGTGGGGACACAGGAAACCAGGAGATTCTCCACTTTCTAATTCCCTTCCCGCCTCTCCCACCTCCCACCCACGGCCTTCCGCCATCCGGTGATTAACTTAATTGCAGTTCCAGCTCCAGGAGCCAAGCCAGCCCAGAGCAGGAGCTTTGCCAGGAAGGTCTGGCCCCTGTGTCCTGTCTGGGTTCGCACCAAGAGCCGGGACACGAACATGAGCAGCACTGGCTGCACACACAGATCCCACAGATTTGTGCCTCGCGTCCCGGATTTGAGCCCTTTCTCCCAGAGCAAGCCGGGTGCGTGGGACCTGCTGGATGGGGAGAACAGCCTGGATGCAGAATCACTAAAGCTCAGTCCCTCCAGCCAAGGATGGGCTGGGGGATGTGCTGCTCCCAGAGGACACCTGCAAACGCCCCGGGCTTCCCCTTCCCTCCCGGGTGCAGCGGGTCCTGTCGGCCCTTCCCAGGTGCCCTTTCCCTCTCCCGGGCTTGTGCCGAGACCAGTGCAAAGCATCGTTCCTGCTCCTGTGCTTTGCTGCCTCGTTCCAGCACGTGGAGCCGGCTGGGAGCAGCCACTGACACTTGCCACGAGTGGCACCAGCCTCATCCCTGTCACCCGAGGCTGCTGAGGACTCAGGGCCGATGCACCAGGCACAGGTACCTTGTTTCGGCTTTGCCACCTCGGTTATGGGCAGGGCTGTGGGCACCTCTCCTCCCTGGCTCTGCCCGTGCTCGGCTTCCCAGGGAAAGGCATCCGGAGGGAGTGGAACCCGCGTGAGGTGCAGCTGATAAGGTGTTGGCTGAAGTGTTTTGTGGTGATGTGGGAAACCCCTGGGGGCAGGGGGCACTCCGTGTGCCCCTTGGCTCCCGATCAGCAGCTCCAGAGTGGGGCCCTGCAGTGGGGTCCCATCCCTCCCTGCCCAGTTCCCGGAGCAGGAGGCACAGCTGGGGACACTTCAGCCGGCTCTGCAGTGTCCCCATCCCCCTGCCGGCCGCCCCCGGTGTCCGTGCAGGACACTGGGCACAGAGTCAGACCACAGAGCCCCGGCTGTGGCTGTCTGGGCTGGCTCTGCAGGTGTGGCTGCCCCGCACACCCACGGACGGATGGACGGACGGATGGATGACGCCAAATGACAAAGTCCAGCCCCAGAAATTCCCTCCATGCTGTTAATCCAAGGGGTGATCTGGCTCTCCTGTCACACCATGTCCCGTCTGAGCCCTCCGGTCCCACCCCAAGCCAAGCCTGTGCTGAGGCCCCGTCCAGGTACGTGCCTGTCACTCTGTGTCCTGGTCACCCTCCGCCAGCCGCCAGCCCTCGCCACCCCCTCGGCGCTCAGACGGGTCTGACATCTCCGGGGCTGTTGCTGATGCTCATGGGGCTGGAATTGGGAACGAAAAGCAGGAATGCTCGCACGGTGTCGGGCAGCACTTCCTGCAGCTGGCCCTCTGAAGGGTGGCCAAGCCCAGCCGAGGGTTGGCTCCAGCTTCAAAACTGGGGTTGGAGTTTGGGTCCAGCCTTTATACCCTGTCCTTCCCCAGAGAAGCAGAGGATGCTGGAATCGCGGGTTTCATCTCCAGGCCAAGTGAAACCCCACATCCATCCTGGTGGTTAACCATCAGCAGACATATCATCGCTCAGAAATCCAACCTCCTCCAGCACAGCCTCGGTCTGGGTTGTTCCAAGGAAAATCACTTGGTTTCTGGGCTCACCATAAGCTCAGCAGTGATTTACTAAGAAATTGTGCAGGGAGTTGATGGTGTCCATCCTGCAGTGTTTGTGCAAGGGCTGCACAGCTGCTCTTTTTAACATTTAAGTAAGACTGGCTGGGAGAATCCTGGTCTTAATTCTGTTGCCCAAAGTCTTATTTTAAATTCAGTCTCTAGTACTCCTGGATGCCAACTCCTGTTTTTTTCCTCCAGGCTGCTTGAGTAAGGAGCTTAGGCTGTTGCTCAATAACAGTGCGATAAAAGCTTGAGTTAATAATGGCTATTACCAGGAAAATCCTCCAATAAACAATAATTTTCTTATCTGCATGACTTTGAGACTGGAGAAAATGCCTTCCAGTGGAAAGCTGCAGCATGTAAGAGTGTGCAAGGAGTGTTTCAGATGAAAGATTGGAGCAAGGTAAGCTCAGAGCTGAATCTTGTTAAGTGCAGAAGAGTGGGTCAGTAAAAAAACTGGAATCAGTGTGGCTAAGTAGTCACTGGAGTAAACTACAGAGAGCAGCTGTGCATCTCCACCTCCTGCGGTCTGTAGAGCCAGACAGGCCACTGCTTTGGGCTGTGTTCTTCAGGCAAAAATTGGGGAACTCTCAGTTGTGGCAGTGGGTGGCTCTGGAGGCCATGGACGCCGAGCTCTGTTTGTCACCCTCAGCTCTGGCCTGGGGAGGAGCGTGAGTCACTCACTGGGACCTGCCAGACCCCGTGGAAGGTACAGCCCTAACTCTGGTCCTGCTGTCCCAGACAGGGACACAACGAGACACCTGTGTCCCTGCAGAGCTGGGCACCTGTTTGGTCCTTGCTGTGATGTGTGACCACAGGCTGTGACAGCAGCAGGAGCAGGCAGTGCTGCTCCAAGGAAAACAGAGCCCTGCCTTAGGTTTCCATTACAGAACTCTCAGAGGGAAGGGGATGTTTTTTGGAAGCTCTTCTGCCCCTTCTCACCTCTGCAAACAACAAAGCGCCACAAAGGGCACGGTGCAGGACAGAAGGCTGCAATTTTAACAACCTGCTGAACCTCAGCCTCAAGCTGACACCCACGCTGGCTATTTCCAGCTCCCGAGTGGGCAGTTCAGAGACACCGCGGTGTTTGTTGTGTCCGGTGTTTCCACAGCTGCTTCAGGGGAAAGCTGTGGGGCCAGGCTGGCCCGCAGGGATGCGGCCAAGGATCATGGAATCACAGGATGGTTTGGGTTGGAAGGGCCCTTAAAGCTCATCCAGTCTCACCCCTGCCACGGGCAGGGACACCTTCCACTGTCCCAGGCTGCTCCAAGCCCTGTCCAGCCTGGCCTTGGACACTGCCAGGGATCCAGGGGCAGCCACAGCTGCTCTGCTGTGATGCTTGTGATGACTGAGACAGAAAGATGCCCTGGACTGTCTAACTGGAAAAAAACCCCCACACTAAACCAAGCCCTTTGGGACAACCAGGCAGAGTTTGAGGATCAGCAGTTGCTGTGCCCCCTGCCCGGCCGGGGGTGCCGCACCCAGGACCCCAATGGGTTTTTACCTTTTCCTTACTCATGAGCTGCACGTTCAACCCTGCACTGGGATCCCCTGGGAGTCAGTGAGCATCCCCTGTGGTTTGTGGAGGATCACATCCACACCAGGGTAGGTGTGAGCTCCAAGATCCCCGTTTGCAGTCTGGCAGCCAGTAACTCTTCCCATCAGTCAGAAGCTTTTGTGAACACCCCGCAGCAAAGGGAATACTAAGGAAGGGGAAGGGAGGGTGTTTTACTTGATGTTAAGTACTCATATTTTATATCCAAGATTTGACCTTGGATAGAGGATCAAGTATCAAGGGAGATGGAAATTCCACTGAAAAAGTACACATTTTGGTAGTTTTGTGTACAACACCCACATGTCCTGTGGGGCTGTGCAGCTGTCGGAGCAGTAACCATGGATCTCTCTGGGAAAAACAAGGAACCTCTCTGGGGAAAATGTAGCTGGAGCAGGGGAAAGCAGGACAGCCTTGGGGTCTGCCAGCCATGGATACAGGAATGGCCCTGTGCCAGGTCTGGGGCTGTGGAAATGCATGGAGGGGGACAGGGTGGTCCATGTCCCGCTTGGATGGCACAGGGATGCAGGAGGTCCCTGTGCCCGCAGCGACTGTCCCAGGCAGCGTGTGCCAGGGAGAGGGGCAGGGAGCAGGTGGGTTGTCTGGCACTGAGCTCCCGTGATCAGCATCATTCCCAGGGGGTTTATGGCGTGCAGAGAGTGTCTGGGATAAGCAGACAGCTCGGATCTGGAGTTCATCCTGGGATGCACAGAGCGGGATTTGTCACGGTAAAGATCTCCCCCTCCTGTCTGCCCCGGAGCGAGGATGAGAGCGGAGAGGGGAAACCACTCCTCGGGCTGCTGCTCTTGTTCTGTGGCCTGAGCACGGGGCAGACAGGCTCGGTGTGCAGCTGGGGGCCCCCTGAGCAGGTGGGGGTGACCGTGCCCCAAGGTGGCCGTGCAGGCTGGGGGAGCTGCCTGCCTGCCCCCCTGGGCTGGGAATGCCCTGTGGGACCAGCATCCATCAGGGTGGGCAACTGTGCCCCTCACAGGGGTCACTGCCAGGCTGGCTCTGCCTTGGAGGGCTGTAACAGCCATGTACATGTGGCACCTGGGGACATGGGCTAGTGGTGGCCCTGGCAGCGCTGGGGGAATGGTTGGACTTGATGGTCTTAGAGGGGTTTTTTAAACTAAGCAGCTCTTGGATTCTCTGATTCTGCAGAAATAGGGTCCCTGCACAGGTGAGAGCTGGCAAGGCTAGTCTGCAGGTGGGACAGGCAGATTTACCAACCCCAGAGCTGTGGGAAGGAAAGATCTGAGATCAAGGCTGACACCCAGGTCTAAATTAAGAGCCAGGAGCAAGGACAGACTTTGTGAGCACAGTGGGCCGTGAGTCATGGATGAACTGCGTGTCCAGACTGCTGTGGGCAGTGGGCAAATCCTCGGCAGGATGGCTCAGGGCAGACACCACCACTCCCAAAAGGAGTCTGAAGGGGACAAAAGGGTTTTAGATGCCATGCCGTGAGTCAGTGGTACCTGGGCAGGGCAGCCTGGTTCCCACAGCCTGTGAAACCCCTTTCTGCTCTGTCCTCAGGGACAGCTGCCAGGCTTTGATGCCACAGGCTTGGGAAGCTGCCCGTGGGACCTCAGCTTGGTCCTTTCCCCAGCAGCCTCCTCAGCCCGGTGCTTTCCCTGGGCAAGGGAGAGGGTTTGGGGAGTTGGGAAAGCACAAACACAAGGGGAAGGGGGTTCTTCTGAGCTCACTCAAAGGGGGTTTTCTGAGCTCACTTCTGAGTTAAGACCCAGGAGAATGGGGTTTGTTACCTCTCTAAAACTGAGGTTAGGCTTTAAGCAGGACCATGAGTGTGTGTTATGCTGCTGTGCTGGGGTTAATAGAGCTTTATTTAGCACTGGCTGTGTATTGGCTGTTGTTGAAGGGAATTCCTAAATATTAACCCTGACACTGTGAGAGTCTGTCTCAGCCTTTCTCTGCCACCTTCAGCAGATGAAAATGAAGCATTTTTGTTATTCAAGGTTTCAGAGAGAAAAGCAGGACCTGTGGCAGCCAGAGTTTTGTCACTGCAGATGCCAGGTGCAGACTGTCTGCCTCCTCAGGGCTGGAGGCCAGAGCTGCCTCGAACCCAGGCATGAGGCGCAAGTCCCCATCCCTTGGTGGGCAGTGCCACCTGCCCTGTTAAACACCGACAGATTTTGGGGGATATAAAACCTGCTGCTGCAGCTGCTCTGCACGGCCCTGGCCTCTGCTTTCATTCTCCAACAGCTTTAAACCAACAGATACTGATGCTGGAAACAAGGGAAGAAACAGGAACTGAGCTGAGTCAGGCGCCTTTCAAAACCAGAGGGGGAGAGGGAAGATTCCCGCATCCACAGCAGAGGCCATGACAAAGCCATCATGTCTCTCGCTGAACTGGTTTTCAACAAATTCTTCTGCAAAGGGATTTCTATTGTGAGGTTTCTATTTGAAAGACAGACCCAGGCAGGCCTCCAGCCCCCACGATAATCCCCGACAGCTCTGCACTGCCAGGCAATGTACACGGGATTCCTAAACATGCCCCAGCCATGAGTCAGTGCACGCTGTGCCCAGAGGGAGAAGTGCTGGTACCCAGGGGCAGCCTGAGAGGTCAGGGCAGCCTTTACCTCCCTGGAATATACATTTTTTTCCCAGGGAATATTTACTGAAAGGGTTTGTAAGATGCAGTGCAAGTGCTAATGTATTTTGAAGCCAGTAATGAAGGAGCAAAACAAAATGGAGATGGAATAAGCAAGGAAGGCTGAAAGAGAAATGGAGGCTAAAGGTGAGGAGTCTGGAAAAGAAGTGGAGTCACAAAGAAGGTTGGGGAGGAAAAACAGTAAAGTCTGAGGAGTGCAAGAGAAAAAAAAAGGTTGATCAGAAATAAAAACAAGGACAGAAAAAATAGAGGCTGCAAAAGGGTAGAGGGCCAAGA
Organism: Lycocorax pyrrhopterus obiensis; assembly: GCA_014706295.1. Taxonomy (NCBI): domain Eukaryota; kingdom Metazoa; phylum Chordata; class Aves; order Passeriformes; family Paradisaeidae; genus Lycocorax; species Lycocorax pyrrhopterus. The sequence continues at coordinate 8,570,578 of JACSVZ010000018.1, read as the reverse complement.
AAGGGTGAAGGGGGAAAGAAATGCAGAGGCTGAAAAGGGCAGGAGGCCAAAATAAAGTGGGAGGCCAAAGAAAAAGCAGAGACCAAGAAAAACTGGAGGGTGAAAAAGGGTGGGAGGCTGAATAGGCACACGAGATGTACGGGAAGGGCTGCCCAGAGAGGGGTCTAAAGTTTAATGGGTTCCTCAGGCAGGACAGGGCTCAGTGGTGATAAGGCAGCACAATGTCCAATTGTTCTCCCTGCACACCGGGTCAGCCCAGCTTCCTCCGTGCCTGGGATTTGCAGGAACACACACTTTGGATTTGGGCTGGACAGAGGTCGGGTCTGCCGAGGTCTCCAGCCAGACCCAGAGCTCTGCAAGCCCTTTGGATAAACTTTCCTTCCCAGCTCCACCCCAGCCCAGGGGATGAACTTTTCCTCCCAAGCTCCCTGAATGACTTTGGCCTTCCTCCCACTGCTGAGACCTTGATCTTCCTCCCAGCTGAGGCAGCTCATCATGCAGCTGGCTCTGGCTCCCTGCCCTTATTCCCGACCAGCTGAGCCAAAGCCCCGCGGCGCCCGGGACCCCCGGCACGGCAGGGACAGGGACAGGGACCTGCTGCTAGCAGGGGGACAGGGACAGGGACAGGGACAGGGAGCTGTTGCTGCTCTGTCGGGGGTTTCCCCTTTGCTGAACGGCCCGAAGAAGCCAAGAGGCTGCAGGTGCTGGCAAGGGAAGGGGGCAGTGGGGACGTGTGGCCCTGGGGCCGTGCGGGGTCTCAGCCTGACACCTGCACCCCCAGCCGGGGAGATTCGAGCCTGCAGCAATTTGTGTTCGGCATCTTTATTTTGGCTGAGAGAGCAGCTCACAGCTCAGAGCATGGTGGTGATGAGGCGTTTGGGCTGTCAGGTCCATCAGGATAATCCTTGTGGTGGTATTTCAGTCATAAATCATGGAATCATCACAGAATGGTTTGGGTTGGAAGGGACCTTAAAGCTCATCCAATCCCACCCCTGCCATGGGCAGGGACGCCTTCCACTGTCCCAGGTTGCTCCAAGCCCCGTCCAACCTGGCCTTGGATGTGGCATCCCTAATCCTGCTTAACAGCCCAGAGAAGCTCTGGCTTCCCCAAACCATTCTATGGTTCTGTGATTTATTTATTTTGCATCAAAAATGAACAATTTATAGTGCTGTGTCACTGCAATGATTTTCCTTTCTGTTTGTTGGGGTTTTTTAGTTTGTTTGGTTTGGTTTTTTCTAATGGTCCAAATATTGTGTTTTGCCATTTAAAATGTTTGGGGTTTTATATATTTCAATTCAAATTCTGATCTGGGCTTCTGCCCAGAGCTCCAGGTGAATTTGCAATAATTTGGAGATTGTCATTTGGAATGATGCCATCATAACTGAGCCACTCCTCTCTCCCACGGTCTGGGGGCACCTGCAGGGTTCGGGGGGGTTTGTCCCAGTTGGGGGGAGCAGCACTCTGCCACCCTAAAGCTGTCCCTGGGGAAGGGACCTGCTGCCTCACCACATCCCAGCCTGACCCTGTGCTTCGGAACCTCCCTCTGCCCCCTCGCTCTGAGCATCCCGTGGGGATCCTTGGGGCTGGCAGAGCATCCCATGGGGAACCCAGAGCACCCCGTGGGGATCTGTGGAGGTGGCAGAGCATCCCCTGGGTATCCGTGGAGCATCTACGAGCATCCCGAGGGGATCCCGGAGCCTCCAGTGGGAATCCATGCCGTGGGGCACGTGTGAGCATCCCGAGGGTGTCCGTGGGGCTGTCAGGGCACCCCGTGGGGCTCAGCCCCGCGCCCGCCTCGCCCCGGGTGCGGGTCCCGCCGCCCCCCCCGCACCTACCGGCGGCTGCGCGGCGCTCCCGGCTGCGGCTCCGAGTGCGCGCGGGGAGAACCGGGATGGAACAGAGCGATCGGGGATGGTGAGGATGAGGAGGAGCTGCCTCGGGGCGGGGGAGCGGCGGGAGGATGGGGGGGGGGGGAGAAGGGGGAGGCTGGTCGCCTCCACCCCCGCGGCGGGGCCGGGCACCTGCCCGCCCTGCCCGACCCCCGGGCAGCGCAGTGGGCAGCGGCTGGGGCTGAGCCCCACGGCAGCAGGAGCGGACAAAACGCCCCAGGAGCCGGAGCAGCATCGGCCTTCCTGCCCCTCGCGTTTCCCTTCGCTGCGGCACAGGACCTTCCTGCGGAGCTGGGTGTCTCAGGACCCTCCGGGAAGGCGATGACCTCCCTCATCCCAGCCATCCCCGAGTGCCCCGGGCAGCGGGGACGGGTCCCTGCCGTCCCCGGGGGCAGCTGCCGAGAAGGCACCGGGGCAGGGGCAGCCACAGGGCTATGCCGGCCACGGCTGCGTTCCCGCTGGCACCGGGAGAGCTTGGCCCTAAAAGCCGAAGTGTTCCGGGAGCGCTGTCAGCCGCATGAAATGCAGCTCCGTGTCCCCAAGGACGGGCGCTGGAGCCTGGTGGCGGTGCTGGCTCTGCCGCAGGGGCTGTGCCGGGGCATTGGCCTTGCTGGGGGCCAGGGCTGGGCTTGTGGGGTGCCAGGGGTGGGCTCGGGGCTCACGGGGTGCCGGGGTGGGGGCAGGTTGGGGTGCGGCTGTGTGGGGTGCGAGGCCGCGGTCGCTGCAGCAGCGCTAATGAAGCACTAATGAAGCACTAATGAAGCACTGACGGAGCCTGAGCGATGATTTCAGCGCTTGGCCGGGCTCCACGAGCCCTTTGATGTGGCGATGTTTAGGCTGCGTTATCTAAGGCTCGCTCAGAATAGGCTTTTAGTCTCGGCTTACGTGGAGCCAGTGTGTTTGGACAGGCATTCCGGGCTGGAAATGCCCGGAGCCCAGACATTTGGATAAAACATTCCCGAGTTGACTGTGGTTACCAGCGCCTGCTGGAGGCGGCTCCTAACGCTCCCCGCAGCGCAGGTAGACTCGGAGCTTTCCGGCCATATCAATATTCCTTTTTTTTTAAAATTTATTTTTAATAATCCCGCCCAAGATTTCCTCTTGCTTTTTCAGAAAATAAAAAAGTAGATATGGCCAAACATTCCTGAATCTAACAGAAGAGCAGGCCTGGCTTTACCTCAGGCTCTCCTGGATGAAAGGCACGGGGGTTCTGAGGATGTGAGGAGGATTAGGAAATGCTGCTCCATTTTCTCACTCAAGGGAACACGCCCTTGTTTCGGAGCTGCAGGGAGCTGCCCCCTCCCTGCGCCCCAGCCCTCCCCACTTGCCCGGCTGCCCCTGCCCCCTGGTTGTGGTTGGCACTCAGCAGCCCCGGTGCGGTGCTTTGCAGACGGTGTCCTGCCAAATTTGTGTCCTTTCTGCCCATACCAAGGGCTGATGGCCCTGGGATGGAGCCAAGAGCCGGAGCGACGCAGACACAGAGCAAACATGGACTTGGGCAGCGGGATCTGGGCCGGGCACGAAGGAGAGGAGGCTTGGCCAAAACCCAGACACCGACAGTGCTGCAGTGGCCCCAGGCCCTGCACCGAGAGCCGGAGGGATGGGGGGCACTGCAGGGATGGGGGCACTGCAGGGATGGGGACTCTGTGGGGTTGGGGGCACTGCCTTGGCAGCAGCTCTGCCTCCCCCCTGCCCTCCCCAGGCCAGCCCTGCCTGGGCAGCCCCAGCAGCACCTGCAGCAGGTCCCTGTGGTATTTCCCAGGCTCTCGGGGTGAATGTGATGGTTGGCTGCTACTCCTGTTCCTCTCCTGCTCCTGCCTCTGCCTGTGGCAGGGAACCTCCTCACCTCAGTGCCTCGAGTGCCCAGCAGCCCTCGGCTCTGAGCGCCATCGATAACAGACACTTCCCGGGCTCGTTTGGAAGCACAGTGAGTAATTAACCACGGAGCCCCGAGGAAGCTGCAGGTGCTTCCCTGCCTGGCCCCACGCACGCAGGCAGTGCCCGTGAGGGCAGCAGAGCCCCAGTCCCGCTGCCCCGGAGGCTCCTCATCCCCCCAAACCACGGTCCCACAGCAGAGACGACTGAAGCAGAACTTCCTGCACGTTTAAAGGGAGACCCACGAGATCCCCCCGTCCTGGGCTTTGGTTCCATCCCTCCCGAGGTGATATTCCTGGGAGGACTCAGCGGGCACCGCTCAGCCCAGTACGAGCTGGGAACAGCACCGTAGTGGAGACCCCCTCCTGCCTCCTGCCAGCTCCCTGCCCCAGAGCCGGGGCAGAGGAAAAGGAAACCCCTGTTGTTCCTCAGCACCACACACGTGGACGAGCTGGTAAGCTTGGCCAGGAGTTCAGGAACCAGGAACGTGCTGCAAACCCTTTGGGAAAGGACTGCAAAGCCCCCGGGAATCTGTGACGCTGTGCCAGGGTGGGAAGTGCAGGATGCCGGAAAAGGCACTCACCTGAGGAGGGTCGAGGTGTGCAGGGCTGGGCGCTGGGGGCGGCTGGGAGGCAGCTCCCCTGACCTGCCCGGAGTGGGCAGGGATGTGCTGGGGTCACCCTGCCCCTCGCTCCACCCCTCGGAGCCACAGGATCACACCCACGCCCCTCGCAGCACGCCCGGGTGCCCCAGAGCCAGGCGGGGTCCCGCAGCTGGGCACTGGCACCGGGAACGAGCCGGGTCCCGGGCAGCGGCCGGCGGGCAGCGGAGCGGCCCCGGGCGGGCAGTGCCGGCCGCGGCTCTGCACCCACACCGGTCGGGGAAGTATGGATGGATAATCCTTCGCCTTGCTATTTTTTTCCTCTCATGTGATCTTGTTTTTGGACGGCTATTTTGGGGCTGGACTCCAGCCCAGGTGAAAGACAAGGATTGAATCCAGCCTCCCCCTTTCCCGGAGGCCCTCCCGGGACCTCTGCCTGCCCGCCCGCGGGTCGGGGACAAACCCGGCCACCAGCTCCCATCCCTGCCCGCTTCCAGCCCTGCCCCTCTCCTGCTGCAGAGCCCTTTCTGTCCCTGCCTGCCCTGTGCAGCCGATGGAGGGCTGGTGGAAGCCGGCTGTGGCGAGCACACCGGGCCCGGCCACCCCTGCGTGCCACGGCCACCCCTCCCTGCGTCCCCGGGCTGTCGCTGGCACCGGCACGGCTGCAGAGCCGGAGTCTCCCAGCACCATTTGCCTCATTGTGCCCGTTCTCCCCCCAGACCAGCCTGGCAGGAAGCTGGCGGGAGATAAATACATTAAAAATACGCTCGGAGCTTGCAGCAGCCTTGGAGGGAACCGCGGCGAGCCCCGGCCCCGAGCGCTGCCATCGTCCCCTGCTGCCACCAGCGCCGGCAGGACAGGGACAGGAGGGGACACGGAGGAGAAGGACAGGAGGGGACACGGAGGAGAGGGACAGGAGGGGACAGGGGAGCCGGGGGGCTCTGGGGGCCCCTCCACTCCATGCGCAGGAGTCCAGATCCTGTGCTGCATCCTGCCCATGCCTGCCCCGGGGGCTCCTCTGAGGACATCTTTGGGGACATCTTGGTGCCACATGCCCTGTGCTGTCAGGGCTGACTATTTTTATCCCATTTATGTCTTTCGAGCCTCTGAATGAGACCCGAAGGGAGCCAGTGGGGCACTGGGGAAGGGCAGCCTGGCTCTGTGGCTCAGAGGGTGCAGATGTGGGGCAGAACAGGGATGTCAGGGATGTGACACTGAGTGTGGCTGTCCCCACGTGCACGTGTCACATCGTGCCCCTTCACGGTGGGTGGTGGGAGGAGTGGGTGCTGTCACGGCGCGTTTGGCTGCCAAATTGTGTCTTTGCATGACTAAAACTCGTTAAAGGTCCCTGTGATGAGTCTCAGAGGAACCTGAATTTCCCTCAGCCCAGTCTCCCCAGTTCAGCTCTGGGAGAAGCTGGTTTGGCACTGACTGCACAGCACCGGGGGCAGGTGGCACGTGGCAGCAGGGGACAGGGGAAGGACAGGACCCACCACGTGAGACTTCAGTCAGAGGTGGGCATGATCTGGGTTACAGAGAAATGGGTCGTTCCAGAGGTGTGCTACAGATGTGAAAAATTCAGGTCCAAAAATTAGAGGTCATTTTTCTTTTCAGCCTATTTCTCAGTCTTTATTTGTTTTAAATATATATATATATATAAAGTATATGACAAATATATTAAATGTATATTAAATATGTAAAACTATGAAATTAAATAGTATTATTTATATTAAAGATATATTTAATTGTTTTCTTATTCCTGCTTCCCATTAACCAGTTTTATCTGAAATAAGGAATTGATCTCTGGCATTTATTAAGTGCTCTCTTTTTGGGGGAATTCTCACCAGGGCCGAAGCTTTCCTCTTGCAGTCTCTCCAAATTAGAGTGTTTATCATAACGAGGTGAATTTTGGTAACCAGGAGCTCCTACAAAGCCACTTTTCCCCTTTGGAACAATCGCTGAAGAGGGAAGACCGGGAAAAAAAGTCTCTTTATAAAGGTAAGAGAGGTTTCGATGAAGGAAAAGGTGAATAAAATGACGGAGCCGGGAAAAATCCTGCAGGAGAGGGAGGCGCAGGGAGGCTCCGGGGCCGCCAGAGGGCGGCGCGGAACCGCAGCCGGCGCAGCTGGGCACAGCTGGATGGGACGGGCACAGCTGGACGGGACGGGCACGGCTGGGGCACAGGGCAAAGGGGGGCGATGGCACTGCCAGGGGCACAGCTGGCCTCGGGCACAGCTGGCCTGGCTGTGGCACATCCATCAGCCACCCGTGCAGGTGAGGGTGCAGCATCCACAGCTGGAGCACATCGGGGTGGCAGCAGAGCTGTCTGCTCTGGCCCAGTGGCAGTGGGCACAGCTGTCCCTGTGCACACCTGGTGTCACACCCACGTGCACATCTGGCGGCCCAGGGCACCTCTGGGGGCTCCCGAAAGCCGCTGCAGCTGCCCCAGGCGTGGGTTCTGCTCCTGCAGGAGCACGGGTGGGGTCGGAGCTCTGCCCCTGGAAGCCAGGCAGGAGCCTGGGCCTCATTAAGATCCTCTCACCCTGATCTCTGCCAGAGCCTGTCACTCGCCCAGGCAGACACAGGACAGTAATTCTGTTTGTCTTTGCCGTGGTCTTGAACACGACTCTCAGTCCCGGCTGCTTCGCCAGGATCCCTCTGGTGTTTCCCAGTCCCTGTTTCCCAGGAGGGAGGCCCCCCTCCCGAGGAATGGCTCCCAGCCTTTGTATTTTAACAAATGACCTGAGACACTGAACCCAACGTTGTTTACTCGGCTGGGCATTAGCTCAGAGTCGAGAGCTGCTTCCCAAAGGGCTCTCCTGGATACGCTGACCCAACGAGGCCTCTGCTGTAATTACATTCCAGGGAAAACAGACATCTCCTGATTCATTTAATATGTGCCATGTTGTGTTTAGATACGTAACAGAAGCCCCATTACCTTAAAAGTCCTGCTGTTATCAAGTACTGACTTAATTACAGTTTTATCTAAAAATAGATCGAGTTAGCTTGACAGAATCCATTTGTCCTCCTCCCCTGCTTCCCGGCCATGTTTCCTCCCTGCAGTTCCTGCTCCATCCTGACCAGCATCAATCCACTGCCACAGCCTTTCCCCGAGAGGTGCTGAGATCCCGCAGGCGTGTTTGCTGTTCCCTCACCACAGTCTTCCAAAACTTACCAAATACAGAATCACAGACTCATGGAATGGTTTGGGTTGGAAGAAACCTTAAAGCCCAACTTGTTCCACCCCCTGCCGTGCACAGGGACACCTCCCACTGTTCCAAGTTGCTCCAAGTCCCATCCAACCTGGCCTCGAACACTTCAAGGGATGGGGCAGCGACAGCTTCTCTGGGCACCCTGTGCCACTTATATAAATACAAATATATAAAAATAAAGATACATTTGTAAACACCTAAACAAGGAGAGCCCAGGAGGCTCCTCAGGCTCAGGTTATCCAGCTCTGGCTGCTTTTGACCTTCCTGACCTTGGGAGCTGCTGCCACCCAGGGAATTCCTCCGGGCAGGATGTGCTGCATCACCCCCTGCTCCTTTACCACAGCTGCTGTTGTTCCCAGCTCCCACCCAAGGTGAGGCCTGGAGCCAGTGTCTGCTCGTCAGCATCACTTTCCTCTTTCCTCTGATTGTTGTGTGTTTTTTGTGTAGCTGCCCCACTTCCCTGGAAGCCAAGCCAAGGCAGCTTTCTTCCCACTTGGGAAGGAAAAGGCTCCGAGCGGTGTCTGTCAGCAGCAGTGGTGGCTCCGAAGGAAAGGTGGCAAAGTCCCGTCTATGAACGGCCCCTCAGAGCTGTCCCAGCTGCTCCCTGGGCTGTGCTGGGCACTCTCTGGCTTTCATTTCATTTCCCGTGTGCTTGACAGCAGACACGGACTTTTCTCTCCTCGTTTTGGCACAAGCAGGATGGGGCCGTGCTCCGGCACTGCCATGGGGCTGCAGGTGCTGGTGTTGCGGGGCCACACCTGGCTGGGCCAAGGTCACACGGATGGATGGACTTGGAGGATCCCGGCTCTCCCTGTGTGCCACTGGTGGGTCTTTCTTTGCTTCGCTGCCTCAGAAGGTTTTTGCTCCCTCGCTGGGTCAGGGAGGGCAGGGAGGACAGCCCAGGACCCGTCACCCCGGAATGTCAGCTCTGCTCATTGCAGCATTGGATTTTCTGATCTGAACCCATGAGGAAAACAGAACTGGGGCTTCTGTGTCTGAGGGCTGCTCCAGGAGATACCTCACTGCCCAAAATCTCCAAGAATTCCTGATTTTCTTTGTCAGCCCAGCCGCTTGTGCGAACAGCGTCAGGCCGGGGCTGGGCACACAAAGCAAGGTCGGTTTTAAGCCGTTCTCCTGGAACAGAGGCACTTGGAGCCGGCACAAAGGAATCTCTGTCTCTCCCCTGCACTGGCATCCTGGCAATTAACCCGGAAAATTGCAGCTTGGCCTTGTCCTGGGCGCTGAGTGCGGGGCTGTGCAGGGCAGGGGGCGGCTGGCCCGGCCGGGGTCTGGCTGTGCCACGGCCTCGGCTGCACGGGGAGATGGGGCAGCCAAATGAATGGGAAACTCGCCTGCTTCCAGAAGAAGTGAGGGAAATCATTTGGGTTTCTACACAGGACTAGGTTTAAGAGATGTATGTCTGGAAAACAGCAGAATTAGGAATCACCTGGATCAGAGCATCGTGGAAGAGCCTGAGCTGGAAAGGACCCACAAGGATCATTGAGTCCAGCTCCTGGCCCTGCACAGGACATCCCCACGAATCACACCATGGATCAAACATGGGCACCCTGACAGAAACACTGAGCTGGTCCCATCCCCATGGAACAATGTGCCACCCTGCCGGGGACATGGCAGTGCCAGGCGGAAACCCAGCCCTGCCCTGCCAGGCTGCTGCTGGAAACAACGGCCATCAGAGCTAAACACGGCGCCCTGGGAAGTGCTGGTGAGGCAGATAATCTGCAGGCAGAGGCTGTGACAGCCTGATGGAGTCTGTCCCAGCACTGTCACCATCGTTACAAACACGGTAATTGGGTGCCCAGGCTGGGCCCATGTATGTGCAGGGGAAGTACTCCCAAGTAATTAAGAAATATTCTGTGCTTGGTTTGCCACTGCACTTCCTACAGATGAAATGAGAGATGAAGCCAATTTCAAAGCAAATTGTAAAATTTTGGGGTTGTTATTTTGACTTGGTTTTGTTTAATTTTTTACTATGTAAAGTCCCTGGCAAACCTCCCTGCAGCCGATAAAGGCACAAGGAATGGAGGAATTAAAGGTACAAAAGGAAGGCAATGAGGAAGAGGTAAGTCATGCTTAAAGGGTATTGTAGAAACTACAGCTCACCCAAGTCCAACTCACTGGGAAACAAACATTTAATTGTACAGTAAATAACACATTTTTATGGTTCCAAACCATATCTCAGAAGCCACACGAATATGAACAGGTGTGAGATCAGCTCAGCCCCCAGCCCTCCTGCACCTGCCATGGGATGGGGACAGCAAAGGGACAAAAACAGGAGGGGAATGAACAGGGCCAGACCTGTTAACTGGAAATTGTGACTGGTGTTGGGGGACAGATTCGTAGGGAAAGGGATCACTGCTCTGAGAAGCAGAATTGGAGAGGAGAGTGTTGTGAGGGGATGGGCTTTTTGATGCTGACCCTGGGAAGCTGACACACAGCTGGGCACAGGCAGAGTGGGCAGCGGTGCCCGTGGGGATCCCCTGGGGCTGCTGTGGTGCCTGGAGCAGGCAGTGGACGGACCCCTCGGGACCCCCTGGGACTGCTGCAGTGCCCGGCACGGGGGCAGTGCCCGTGGGACTCCCCGAGGCTGCCGCGGTGCCCGGCGTGCCCTTGCAGCAGGTATCAGATGCGGAGCTCTTCAGCCACTGGATGTTTTTAATAGCAAATGGAACTGCTCCCCATCATCAGTATCTTATCTGCACGTTTCAAGGGCATGTCCTCTGCCAGCAGCGCTGTGAAAGCAAACACGGAGCAGTGCCCGGGATGGCTTTGCTCAGCGAGGTGAGTGCGAGGGGCGGCTCCGTGCCCGCCCCGGGGGCTGCGTGTGCAGGGACGCAGGACACCTCACACCATAACCTTGAGCAGATGAAATGTGTCCCTGGACAGTAATTGAGACGATGAGGATAATTTTGTTCCGCTGCTCCCACAGCTGCCACCTCACGTGTAGCTGCTGTCCCCTTGTCCCCGGCGCAGCGAGGCCACCGCGCTGAGCTGTGGGGACAGGCAGTGTCCTGGCTGGGTGCTGTGCTGTGGTGCTGGCACAGCGAAGGGGGCTGGGGAAGGTGCCAGCATCTGGCCATGCCACCACCGCAGCATCGCCGGAGCGGCACTGTCCGTCCTCATCCCCCTCCTCGGAGAGCTCTGGGCCATCGAGGGATGTCACAGATCTCCACACCCCCCCACATAATGTTTAGTGGGGCTGTGTCCCACCCCACGCCGCTCCTCGGGGGCTGCTGTACCCCACGGCCCCCTCGCTTTGCAGGCAAAGCCGGTCTTGGGAGGGCGTTTGCATCCCCCGGTGCCTCAGAGCGGTCCCGAGGCTCTGCGGGACGCGGAGCGGGGTAGCCGAGCTCCGGTCTCTGATGATGCTCTCGGCTGGAAGGAGCCGCCTCCCGGCACAGGACAAAACTTCCTTGAATTCAAAGCTACAGCCGCACTGCCCGTGGTGTGGGCTGCCGGACACACGGACAGGTTGGCACAGGGACACACGGACAGGCTGGCACAGCGACACACGGACAGGCTGGCACAGCTCCCTGCGGGGCAGCTCCTCGTTTTTCTTCTTATAATCATTAACTTAAAAATGCAAATCTGTTTTCTGGTTTTTCTTCCCATTTCTTGTAAGTCAGCCGGGCTGCAGCCTCTCCGTTCCTGCCCTTCCAGCTCCTCCAGGCCGGCTGACTCAGCCCTCCAGGGATTTCCCCATCGCACCCAGCCCTTGGGGACCCTCACGGTCACCTCCTCGCTCTGCCGCCGTTCCCTGTCTTCCCCTGAGAGCTCAGAGCAGGGGACAAACGATGTGCAGAGGCAAGGACAGGCAGAGGCCACACGGGCACAGAGTGTGGTGACACCCGGGGGGTGCAGTGACACCGGGGGGGGGCGGGGGGGCGGTGGCACCGGGGGCTGCAGGGTCAGGCAGGGACTGGCTCCTTGAACCCCAGCCCCAGGAACAAACCCTTTGTCTGGGCTTCCGGGCACGGCTGGGATAGTTACTGGGGATTTCCACAGGAATTTCGAGAAGCTGTTTGAAGATAGTTTTACGCAGGAAAGGCAGTGGCCTTGCTTAATTAGGAGAATTAAAACGATTTGCACTGAAGCCAGCAGTAGGGAGTTGCTGTGGAGCGGCCCATGTGTAGGGCTCACCGAGTGCTGGGGAGAGGAAAATCTCCCTCCAGATTCCAGGAGCAGAGACAGAAAAAGAGGGAACACTGAGGGCTGGGACCAAGGAGCAGCACCAGGAGGAAATTACTATTTACGCAGGGAGAGGCAGCGCTCACCTCCCTCGTACGGGTCGTACCAGGGCTAATGCACAGCAGACATCTCTGGAGCCCCTCCAAAAAGGAAACTAGAGTTTGATTTGGGAACTTCTGGTTCTAATTCCTGGAAACACAGCTTCAGCTCAATTTCACAGTGGTTTGTGACATTTTTCCAGTGGTTATACAAATTTTGGGAAAACATTCCTCTCCTTGGAATTGTCTTGTGATAATATAACCCCACTTAAGTGGCTGGAGGTTTCGTATGGCTTCACACCCCTCCAGAGGTGCCTGTGAGAAGCAGCTCCCATCTGCCTGGCATGGATCCTGCCCCCTTAGGCACAGGAATCATTTGGGTGGGTTGCCCTTGAAACTTTTTATGATGCAGGTGGTGAGGCCCTGGCACAGGGTGCCCAGAGAAGCTGCGGCTGCCCCTGGATCCCTGGCAGTGCCCAAGGCCTGGAGTTGCTTGGGATGGTGGAAGGTGTCCCTGCCCATGGTGAGGGGCTGGAATGAGATGTTCTTGAATCCCTTTTGTGTCTCTGGGCTTCCAGAGGCTCTCTGGGAAGGGCTCCCCCTCCACAGGTGCTGCTGGGAGAGAGAGCAGTTGCAGGGTGTCAGCGCTGATGGGATCCAGGGTGGAGTGGGATGTAAATGCTATAAACGCTGCTGCTCTGGCCACCCCCAGCTTTTGGGAGAGCTTTGCAGAGCTCCTGGCTGGGGCAGCTGTGCTGGTCACCCAGCCTAGGAGCACTGGTGCCTGCTGGAATTCTCGCACTTGCCTCCAGCTCCTGCGCGGCCAGAGGCAGGGGATGGTGAGTACTGGAATGGGACATGCGGGTGTTTAATGCAGGTGGTGGCCAAATCTCTCCTGCCTTGGGTTTGGGCTTGGTGCAGGTTACACCTCTGGGTGCTGCTGTTCCATCTCCAAGGGACACATCTGGGATTTTCTGGAACAGGATGAGGCACTCTTACACCCCCAGCTCCCTGGGGTCCTGCTCCTCTGCCCGGTGCTCCCTCTCCTCCCCACACCCCCCTGTGTCACCCCTGTGGAAGAGTTTATCCATGGAGCATTATGGGACCAAAGCTCCTATGTGGAACGTGGAGAGAGGCTGATCTTTTATGTTTGGAGAGGAAATGAGTGGCAGCTGCTTGGCTGGGCCTTTGAGGGGATTTTGTATTTCCCCAAAAATGAGTAAGAATAGGCAGACTGTTTAGCCTTTCCTGACAATGAAACTTTGTCATCTTTATAATTAACCCTGTTATTTAAATACTTCTTCCATGGATATCATTGAAGATTTCATAGCCCTTGGTTCCTTTACTTTTCCATTTCAGCTTCCTGCACTGCAGTGACTCCCAGGGGCGTGACTAATTTCGCTTTTCCATTTAACTGAGAGCTTGTTTCTGACTTTGCCTTTGTGTATTTAACTGTAGCTTGGGCAGCTGCTTGATGCCTTGTTGCTGCCCAAAATGCACCTGTCAGGCCTTTTCTTTTTCTCCCAGGGAATTTAGAGGATATCTATGACCAGCTCTTTCTTCAAAAACATTTCCATCACAGTGACATGCTGTGGGTTTTTCATGCTGTGTGTCCACCTCTGCTCTTGAGGAATTCACCCAAGAATCCTAAGCTTGAAACACTTCATACTTATGTATCACTTCTGTTTTTCTGTCAGTAAGGACTTTCCTGAGGGCCCGTAGTGATGTTCCCTTTGCCGCTTCTCTGGCAGCTACAGGGAGTGCATTCCCTTCTTTCCCCCACTTGATAAATACCCACACCCTGCTCTGCAGAATCCCTGTGCAGGTGATGCCTGGATGGAAAAGGACCTAGTGAGGCTTTTGGACAGCACAGTGAAAGACCAGGGACGAAGGGAATGATGATGCTGGAAGCCCCCCTCCTCTCAGGATGAGATGTAACCTGGACCATAAGCAAGGGGACAGTGATCTTCAGCACCACTGATGCTGTCTTTGCCTGGAAGGTAACTAAATATATGGATACACATGTGAAAACAGTGGAGTGGTGCTGCCCCATCCCTGGAAGTGCTCAAGGCCAGGTTGGACAGGGCTTGGGGTAACCTGGGATAGTGAAAGGTGTCCGTGCCCATGGTTGGAACTGGATGATTTAAAGGTCCCTTCCAACCCACGCTGTTCTATGAAGCTCCTTTGTGTTCTTCCTGCATCATGTTAAATGTGCTAAATGCCTCCAGACATCCCAGCTCCCTCACCCAGCAATGTCCCACCCTCATCTTTGTGCTTGAGCAACCATCACATCTCCAGAAGTTGTGACCTTGCAGCCGCTGCCTGCCTGATGTGCAGCACAGACGGGCTGGTGCTGCCCCAGCGGGCGATAATGCAGAGCTTTGTTCTGTCCCACATGTGTGCACAGCCCTGGTAACATTTACAGTGGGAATGCTGCTCCCAAGGGACACAGAGAAGGGTCATTGTGGCTTCAGTCAAACGGAGATTTGTACTGCCAGGAAACTGAGCCTCTGCAATCTCCCCACTGAGGCATTACTCTTTAAAATGATGTTTCTGGTTTGTAAGTTGTTCTATGTCCCATTCCTGACCAGGACAGGGTGAGCACAGACCCAAGCAGGGCAATTCTAAAAGCTGCTTCAACGTAAGGCTCTCAGGGTGCCTTTGATCATTGGTCATCAATACCATCACTGAATTATGGGGACACAAAGCAAACATTGAGAGCAGAAGCCTGGCTCCAGCACCCTGAGGATCATCCTGGAAACAAAAGTCAAACTTAACATTGGGCTAGGAAAAGCCACAGGGGTTTATGAGTGTCCCTGTGCTCTGAGGAGGATCCTGGCAGGGTTGAGGTCACACATTCGGACAGGAGGAGGGAGGTTTGCTGTTGGACAGGGGTTGGAGCAGAGTTTAAACCTTAATGAAGCAGTAAAAATGTAAGTAAGCTGCCCCTGAAATTGGGGAAGGGGAAGAGAAGCAGCGCTCTGGGGAATTGTGCCAAAAGTCGACAGAATTGGGCAAAGTGCCACCCGTGCAGTGTGAGAGGACTGGCCCAGCAAAGCTGAGGGCAGCTCGAGGGTCGGGGCGCACAGGGCTGCTCAGCGTCTCGGCTGAAGAGCACGGAGAAGTTTCCTTCTATTTTTAACAAGGAATCAAAGGAAACAAACCTTCTTCACTGGCTAAAAGCACAAGCACCAGAAACCTCTCTCAAGCCTGAGGAGTGTCCCTGTGCTTCTGCACCGGGAGCTGGGTCCTGCTCTATCTGCCCTGACACCTGCCAGGGAGATGAAGGGGAACGGGGCCTCTCCTGGAGACAGCTCCCCTCGGATGCACGGCCTCGGGGCTTTGTCCCAGAGATTCCTGCTCTCCATGGTGCTCCCAGATCTCCGAGAGGCACGTGCCAGGCTTGGCAGAGGTGGCACCGTGAGGAGCTGGGCATGTCCGGGCGGGTGTGAGAGTGGCAGAGCACGAGCAGGAGGTGAAGCCAATTAGCTGAAATAGATGAAAGGTTCGTCAGCCACGGTTACAGCAACGTGCTCTCTGTGGGGGAGAGGAACTCATGGCCCAAGGCACGAACACGGGTTCAGGGACCTGGAAGGAGCTGGAGGTGGAGATCATTGTGGCAGCACAGGCTGACTAACAGGAGATGGCATCGATAATTCCCTTCAAAGGGAAACCAGTTCCAAAACCAGTCACAAACCCATGGTGTCTGGGGAGACTTGGCAGAACAAGTGGCTGATGATGAGTATTGCAAAAAATCACTGGAGGTTAACGAGTGTGAGCTGGGAGCTGAAGAGGGTTTGGGAGCAGAGACCCCAGCCCAGCTTGCTTTCCAATTCAGGGGGCTCTGTCCCCCTGCAGAGCCTCGGCTGTGTCACTGCTGTCCCCATCTTCTGTCTTGTCTCGCCCACCCCTGCAAAGCTGCCTGAGGGCCAGGAGGAGGGACTGCAAGGAGAAAAGTGAGCTGCAGAAGGGAAAAAAGGAATTGAGTAGGTGGAAATTCATGTGTGACTGCAAGAGGTGCGACTCAGTAAGGAAAAGTACTGTTCCACTCTGAAATGTATATATATATATATATCTCTGAAATCATGTTGTATGGAAAGCTCATGAGTGCTCGGTGGAGGGAGCGCTGTCACGTTGAAGGTGTCACTAAGGCTGTTTGCTGCAGTCACATGGAGAATTATCAAACAAGAACACACCGACAGCACACTTCCAGCATAACATGGGAGAAGGGGAAGCCCTTGGTGTCTACCCTAGAGCTGTATTCACAGCCAACGAAGGGTCCAAGGTCAAGGATCTGATCTCTTGGAGGGTTGTCAGTGCAACAGGTCAATACATGCCCTTTGGTTTACAACAGGGAATTCAAGGAGATTCGTTATGATGGTCTAACGTATTATCTGGAACAGGGCTGTTTTATTTTATACAATGCCTCATCTGTGTCTAGCCCAATAAAAAGAGTCCTGGGAGCAAGAAGGATGTGCGTGTGATATACAGCCACACAATAAGCAGACCTTGAACATTGCTGCCTGAGGGCAATTCCAAGAAACCTCTCTTGTAGCTCCTGGATTCTGGCAGTCAGGATGCCTGTTGTTGTCTCCTGGGGTTCAATGAAATGCATTAGTGCCCCAGCCTCTGGTGTTGCGAGACCTGGATGGTGGGTGGTTTTCCACCATCCCTCCCCCTGCAACACAGGTTCTGATTTTCACAGCACTGGGAATGCTGCTGGGACCAGGTCAGCTGCTGGAGGGAGGCTCTGAGATGCCCGAGGCAGGACAGCCACAGGATGAGGGGTTTAGCTCCCGCAGTGAGGCCCGGGGTCCCTGTGTGGGTGCTGGGCTCAGCCCCAGCCTCCCTGCGGGGCTCTGTCGCTCCGAGCTGCCGAGACAGAGCCGTGAGATGCCGAGAGCTGACACGGGGCCCCAGAGCTGCTGTGTGGGGACGGGGCTGGCTCCTCACCTCCCGCTCCTGCTGTCACTCCAGCTTTCCCTAATCGGTAAACTTAACTGGCAGGAAGCCTTCCTGGGGGAGAAGGGGCTCCTTCTGCCGTGTTAGCAATGGATGTGTCATGGGCACCCGGTGACAACTGCAGCCGGTGTGAGGATGGGGCAGGAATGTGGAGGTGGGAAGATGCTGTGCTCAGATGAGGGAGCTGATCCAGCCGAAAGCTCACTCTGGAAAGAATTGCTGTTTTTCAAACAAACCGGTTTAATCCAGCTGGTTGTGTGACCCACCCAGAGATAACGCTGGTGGCAAGAGAGGGCTGGGAAGAGCAGCTGGGGCTGATCTGAGCTGATGCTGCTGCAGCCAGAAAAGCCCAGACTGGTTTGTGCTGGAAAGGGCCTTAAAGATCACCCAGTTCTAACCCCCTGCCATGGGCAGGGACACCTTCCACTGTCCCAGGCTGCTCCAAGCCCTGTCCAGCCTGGCCTTGGGCACTGCCAGGGATCCAGGGGCAGCCACAGCTGCTCTGGGCACCCTGTGCCAGGGCCTGCCCACCCTCACAGGGAAGAATTTCTTCCCAAAATCCCATCTAACCCTGCCCTCTGGCAGTCTTCCTCTTCCTTCTGCTTGGCTGTGGCCCCCACCCCTGCACCAGCAGTTATTTGATCCCTGAGCCACCTAACCGAGGTAGAAACTGCTCTTTTTTTCTTTTTCATTTTAATGCTGGATTAGTTTTCTGCTGATGTTCTATGAGTGAGTGACCTGTGGGATGTGGGTTGGTGAGTGAGGGAGAATGTGCTAATTTGTGGTCAAGGGCGGCTCAGGGTTGGGAGTGTGGGATTAGGGCAGCCACAGCTTTCATCTGTGGGAAGGATGTGTGAGCACAGCCCTGCAGAGGCTCAGAGGAGGGCTGGCTGTGGCCAGTGGGACAAGCTCTCAGTAGCCGGGGTTCTGTCCAGTGCTGCTGGATCCCTACATGGTGTCCAGCTGACCTGGCTCACTTGGGGTGAGACAGCCCAGCTGCTAAAAAAAATAAATCAAAGCAGGCAAATATGGCAGGGATTACAGAGGGATGCAAGCTGTTGTTATCCACAGGCAGGAGGATGTGGAAGTCTGAGGGGTTTGTTTGCTTATTTTTCCCTTCAGTGATACACTGAATCAGGAATGTGGTGGGATTCTTGGGCTGTCCTGTGCAGGGCCATGAGCTGGGCTCGATGATTGCTGTTGGTGCCTTCCAACTCGGGATATTCTGTGATATTCTTTTACAGTTTGGATGCACAATCCTAGGAAAATGGGGCTGGAAGATGTCCAGGGCTGTTCCTCCCCGGTCCTGCTGCCCTGCTCTGCTCCCACACTTGGAGCTCAAACACAACGAGTGTCTCCTGATGAATGAAGCCAGAAAAAGGGGACAAGATTCCTCGCTGCCTGCCAGAGGCCTCAATTCCAGTGGTATGTGCGGTGTTTCGTGTGTGACGGAGCTTTGTACGGCCTCGATTCTGTCCTCATCAGAAAATGATAGTCTGAGCATCATCATTTTCTGTGGTTCTGGAAAAGTGCTGAAAAAAACTCAGTTTTGAGCCCCAGATATTCGGATCCTCTAAGGCAGTGTCCTATAAATCTAGTTACAGGTTCTTCTCTATTAGCAGTAAGTGCTGGAACACTTTTAAATACGAACAACGGTGATGGAGAAGGATAAAACCAAAATAGTGCTCCTGTGGCTTTGTGCAGGGTAGAATTAGGGAGCATAATCCAAATAATAACATCTCGTGCTTTTATGGGGCTGCGTGCATATGGCGTAAATGACAGCTCATTAAACTTTATATCCTGCCTACAAGATAAGCATGTAATTAGTATTACATCCTTTTTTTTATAATTAGGAGGCCTCATCCAAAAAAATGTGGCTCGCAAACCATATTTGAAGGCAGTGACTCAGCCTGAATTAGGCTGTGGTGTGAGGATGGAGAGAATCGTGCTTGAGAGGATAAAAAAACCAGAGACAAAAGGTTGAGCTGGTGTCAGGTTCCTGTGCCCGCCCCCACCCGCTGGAAAACACAGGTGGATGAGCTTTTTAACACCAGGCGTGGGCTGGGGCCCGTCCTGTGAGCCCGAGCTTTGTGCGGGACCGTCCCCTGCCGCGGTCCGGGGAGCGGCGCCGGCCCGGGCCCCGGTGGCGTTTCACGGCTGGGCTGGCAGGAATGCCCGGGGCGGGATGGCCGAGCGGGGAATTCCAGCCACTCGGAGATTAGCCGCAAACGTGTCTGCTTGTCACAGGCTGGGGGGAGAGGTCACCGCCGGCTCGTCCGTGCGCGTCTCGGCCGGGGGCGGCTTGGGGTGCTTCGTTCTTGACTTGGTGCCGGTGTTTATGTTGGGGTTGGGTTTGCTCAGCTCCGTGGGGCTGGGCTGACGGTCCGTCTCGTTTTGCTGGTGATCAGCTGCCACCATGCACCTTATGGCAGCCAGACGGACCCACGAGGAGGAGCAGTTGTTTTGTGTGGCTGCAGTTCGCCCCTGGAAGCTCCCAGCCGAGGCAAGGAGGTGACGAGCCAGCTGCTGCGCCCGGGCCAAATTCCTGGCGTGTTCCTGAAGGAAGCGGGCTGTGGGGAGAAGCCACCGGGTCTGTGTGTGCGGCGACAGCCATCGTCTGGGGGGAGAAGTGACGACACCCAGCATCTGTGGAGGGAAGTGGTGACAGCCATCGTCCGTGGGACGATGCTCTTTTGGGGACACAGCGCTGGGACGGGGCCCCACAGCTCCTCGTTGGTGCAGGCTTCTCCCGCTGCCCGTCTACATTCAGCCCTTCCAGGAGATTACGGGTTTATTCTCTCCGATCGCACCACTAAACCCGGGCAGTAATCTCCTGCACAGATGTGCGATGGGAGGAGAAACGTGCGAGTCGCCACCCGGCCGGGCGCGGAGCGGGCCGGAGCGGCGCTCCCGCAGGCCGGGCGCGGGTTTGCCGGCGGGGCCGGGCAGGGTCGCGGGCAGCGGGGCGGGAGCGGGACGGGAGCGGGACAGGGCAGGACCCGGAGCCGCCGCCGCGGAGCCGCCTCTGCCCGGGGCGGGGCCGGCCCAGGTGCGGGAGCCGCGGGGGCACGGCCCCGCCCCGCCCCCGCCCCCGCGGCTGATTGGCCGAGCGGGCGGAGGGGGCGGGGACAGGGGGCGGTGGGGCCCTCCCATTGGCGGGCGGCGCGGGCGGGCGGCGCGGGCGGGCCCGGCCCGCGCGGCGGCCCCAGAGCGGCGGCAGCTCCGCCCCCGGCGCGGCTCCGCTCCCCGGCTCGGCTCGGCCTGGCCCGGCACCGCGCTCCCGCCGCCCGCCCGCACAGGCGGCTGCGCGCCTCGCCCTAAAAGCCCTTCCGCTTTTCATTTTCTCCGGATTTTTGCGTGCTCTCCCCCGCCGTGCCGGGCAGCATGGGGCTGCCGGCGCTGGAGTTCAGCGAGTGCTGCCTGGACAGTCCGCAGTTCCGGGAGCGGCTGCGCTCCCACGAGGCCGAGCTGGACAAGACCAACAAGTTCATCAAGGAGCTCATCAAGGACGGGAAGTCGCTCGTCGCCGCCCTTAAGAGTAAGTGCGGGGCTGGGGGCGGCCCTGCGGGACCCCGCGACCCCTGCCCGCCCCCCGTCCCCGGCCCGCCCGCTGAGCCCCGCGCCGCCCCCGGGCCGAGGGCTCCTCCATCCGGGACCACCTGCGCCCACCCGTGTCCCCCCTGCGTGCTGTGCTGCGGCTGGGCCGTGGGGACGTACCTGGTCCTGGTCCAGCAGGACGTGCGTGGTCCATCAGGATGTGCCTGGCCGTGGTCCATGGGGACATGTGTGGTCCCTGTTCTGGCCCGTCAGCACATGCACGGGCCTCGCCCCGGTCCATCTAAACGTGTGTGGTCCATCAGGGTGGATCCATCAGGATGTGCAGGGTTCCGGTCCTGGTCCATCAAGGATGTGTGTGGCCATGGTCCATTGGAACGTGTGGGATTCTGGTCCTGGTCCAGCAGGTCCCGGTCCGTCCGTGGCTCTCGGGGGTCGCGTCCTTCGGGAGTGGTTTTCTGGGGTGATGGGTTGGTGCCGTGCCCCCCCCCCTCCCCGGTTGTCCTCTGTCCCCTCTCTGCTGAGGGTGAGCGATGCCCGGTGCCCCCACTGTGGCTCTGCCCGGGCTGACCCCTCCAGTGCCGTCCTCTCCGTTTCAGTGGGGAAGTGGAGGTGGTGCAAAGCTGCAAAAACCAGTGCGGAGGGGTCTGGGTGGGAGGGGGATGCAGCGATGCAGGCTGTGGCTCCAGGGCTGCGGAGACCCTCACCTGTGGCTGGCAGCGTCCTGGTCCCCCTTAATGCCCAGGCTGGGCTGGCTCCTGTCCCTGCGGCGGGGGCTGGGGACACCTCTGCATGGCCACTCGCTGCCAGGGTTGGGGGGGCTGTGCCCTCGGGGTGCTGTGCTGGGTGGGCTGCTCCCTGAGCTGCAGCTCTGTTCCTGCTGTTCCTTTATGGGATCATTTGTGTTTTTTCTGTTTTTAAGTCTCTTTGGCCCAAATCACAGGGTGCTTCCCCATCCAGGGGGGTTCCTGTACCCAGCACACTGGCAGCACGTGTGGTCACCGGTCTGTGACAGGGGGTGACGGGGCACATCATGAACACGGGTGCCACGGAGCCTCTGCAGCATCGCCTGCCGTGAACCAGCCTGGCCAGGGTCATTGTGAGGGCTGTGGGACAGGGAGGTCACCCCAGGGTGCATAGGCCGGTGATGCTCCATCCATTCCCACCACCCTGCCCATTCCCAGAAGGGCTGATTCCTGCTCCCTCCCCTTCTGATCTCACACCGAGCCCCATGGGTGTAGTTCCTCTGTGCTGAAGTGGCAGCTGGTAACATCTGGCTTACAGGGACTCCCATTGTACCAATTCTTGGCATTTGGGGTTAAAAGAATCTCAAACCCGACAGCTGTGGGTGCGTTTATGGTTCTGCAGGTCTGAGCTGTGTTCTGCTGTGGAGCGTTTGCCGAAGGCAGCCAGTGCCTGGCCCTGCCTGGAGCATTCATTTTAACCCAGAACAAATCCGACAACGTTGTTCTTCACAGAAAATAAGAAAATACGTTTTGGGAGTGAGCTGGTGGGTCCCGAGGTGTTTCTGGGCTTACTCAGTTAGCTTGTAGCAGTGCTGGCTGAGGTGACCGGCTGTGCCCTCGCCCTGGGCATGCTGTGTGCAGGTATTTTGGGGTGTGCTGTGAGCCTCTGTGGGCTCGTGGCTGCCAGTGGGCTCTTGTCCCCCAGCCGTGGCCATGGCTGTGCTGCACAGCCCCGCGCCCCAGGCTGCCCGCACCGGGCAGGAAGAACGCTTGCTGGCCTCTGGAGATAAGGATGTTTTTATGGCTGAATTGTTTTGTAGCTTCTATTGAATGTGTTCCTGGATTAGCCCTTAATTCCTGCGCAGGGCCGGGGGGGAGTTCCAGTGGTGCCCAGGCTGCAGGGACAGGAATAACGCTGATTCTGCTGGAGTGTAAATCAGTTCCCAGGCGCTGGCACTGCCTGCCCTGCCGCCACCTCCCCTGCTCGTGTGGCACTGGGGTGGTCTCCAGGATACTCTGGGGGAGCGATTGGGGGTGTGTGGGGCAGGGCACTGCCCGGGAGGCTGGGAAGGGATGTCCTATCCCTGGCTGAGACGCTTGGCCCTCTGTGCATCCTTCTCCTGCTGTAAGAGTGACTTCAGTGGCTGTATGGCTGCTCCGAGCTGTGATGCCTCCGACTGATCTGGCTGAGCCCTGGTGCTGGATGGGATCTGTCCCAGTTCTTCCCACGTGTGTCACCCTCAGTGTGTGACGGGTCCAAGGTCTGATGTGTTGCATGAGCCCTTGCAGACCATTCCAGTGTCCAGCAGCAGGGATGGAGATGCTCCAGGGGTGAGGAGCTGCTGTGCTGCCTGTTGCTGGTTGTTGTACCTATGTCACTGCTGCAGGGGCTGGGATGTCACCCCTGTGAGCCAGTGCAGCTGGTATCTGGGGGCCATTCCTGGCTGTGACTGGGCTCTTGCTTCTCTTAGCTGGCTTTTATTTTTTTCCAGTGTTTCCAAGTGGTTTTGGTTTGTCTGCCCATGGCTGGGCATGGTGGCCTTATCTCACTGTCATTGTCTCCATGCTGCTCCTCAGCTGTTGTTGTGGCACGTGGCTCTGGAGCTGGGCAGGCCTGGGGGCAGCAGACCCCTGGCTCTGGACATGCTGCCCACGGAGTGAGGGGTTCCGAGGGTGTCTGGGCCCTTGCACAGTGTGACAGCCTGCAGCCAGAGTTACATGAGGTCTTGGCAATATCCTCTCTCGTTTTCCTTCCTCTTGCCTTTTCTGCTGAACGTTTCACATCCTCTTTGTGTGAAGACGGGCGTGGGGGGAATGTGTAACTCTGTGTGTTGGTGAGGGGCCGCTTGGACGGGGCGGTGGAGGGGAGGAAGATGAAGAGAGAGGAAGAGCGCTCTGCAGAGCTGGGCAGGAGCAGCACCACCGGCGTGCAGGGTTGGTGAGACTGGAGTGAGGACACGTAACAAAGTCTCTGCCAGCGTTTGGTGAAGGGGCTGCTCTGCCCTGCTTTTGCCCTCAGTGTAGGTACAGAGAGAAATAGGAATGATTCACAGTGTTTTCTCCTTCCCTTAGAAGAAAGAATAAATTCAGAAGGTTGAAAATGATCCCCATTTGCTGAAGGGCTGGTCTTACAAAATATCCTCAGATGCCAAGGGCATCTCTGGAGTGTGTGTGTCTGTGTGTACATAAATGCTGTTGGATCTTTTTCCCCCAGTGAGTTTCTGTGCCCGTTTCCATTGTCTCCCTTCACTGCTTGGCTGGTATTCAGTGACCTGGTTTTCAGCAAAACGTGTCCCTCTTCCTCCCTGATCCACCATCCATAAATTATTCAGAAAGTTTTGCAGATGCAGAGACTTCAAGTGTGACATAAATAATGAACTCAAAGCCTGGATGCTGTGAAGCTCATTCTCCAGCACAGGAGCTGTGGTGACCATCAGGACCAGGGACGCTGAAGGATTTTGTCCCTTTCTGTGTCCCTGTGCCTGTGCAAGGGGCAGGCAGGGAGCCAGTGGCTCGTCCCTGTGCTGGCATCGCCTCCAGCCCCTGTGCTTCCATGGAGGGGGAGCTGGAGCCCAGGCGCCCAGATGGGGATGTGGAGATGCCCGCAGCTTGCTTTGGGACACAAGCAGCACATGCAGGGATAGAGAATGTGGGGGTGCAGGGGCTGCCAGCCATTGCCTCCCCTGTGCTGTGGCACAGGGCTGAGCCTGGCACCGTCCTCCTCCTCATCCTCCCTGTGCCCTTCTCCCTGTGCTGCCAGGCACCGTGTCCCGGTGGCCGTGGGGCTGTTGTCCCCTTCAGGCACTGGCTGCAGCCCGGTGCCCTGCCACGTTTCTGCTGGGTTGTTTTCCTTTTTCCAACTCCCAGGCACTAATTTGAAGCCACCAAACCCGTCCACGCCCCGGCTGCTGCCATGCTCCCACGGCACAGACTGCAATTTGTGTGCTGGGGCTGGGCTGGGGTGGCTCTGTGAACCCCCTCCCCACAAGGGGCACAGGGGCTGGGCCCCATGGGGCTGTGCCATGCCCCAGGCTCCCACGGGAAAGGCGGAGGTGCCCATGCCCCAAAAGGCACGGCTGGGCTGGTTTGGTGTTTTGGATCACTTTTCCTTTAGCTGTTTTTTGGCCGGGTCACAGCAGAGCTGCGGCTGGCAGCGAGGAGAGACAGGACCGAAGGGGTGCTGCTGGGGTGGGCCCGGACCCTGCAGTGCCTGGGAGCTCCTCTGACCCCACCGGCTTCCTGGGGCAGATGCTGTGGCACTGTCCCACAGGTGTCATGCCAGCTGTGCCCCCCACCAGCGTGTCCCATGCTGGCTGTGCTGAGCAGCTGGGGTTGCCCCTGCTCCCAGCTGAGGTTCCCAGCCGGTTCGTGCGGCTCTCTGAGAGGTGTCTCCCTTCTGTCTGTGCCTGCAGGGTGTGATTTTAATGAGTTGCCCCCTGGGCTGACCCCGATGTGCCTGCACCGCGCCGGGGTGGCTGCGGTGGCCTGTGCTGCCACCATGGGTAATGCCAGCAGGGCTTTGGCTGCAGCCGTGGGGTTTTTCCTGGGACACATCCTGCTCCGAGGCTGCTGTGCAGCTTAAAACATGAACTGGGGTGGTGGAGTGGTTGCTGGTGGTGCTGTTGGTGTTCCAGACTCTGGGATGTGCTTGCACACAGGTTCTGTTCCACATCTCAGCAGCATCTTGCTGAAACCGAGCCTTTATGAAATGTCTGTGCCCGTGGCTGTGGGGCAGCAGTGCCGGTCCCGGATGGAGCTGGCACTGGATCTGCAACAGACTGGAAGTGAAAGTGAAACTTTTGCCCGGTGTTTACTTAATTCCCTTTTTACACAAACAAGGCTTAGGCAGGTGATAAGGAAACGTGATGGCCGATGCTGCCAACTGCCCACTTTGCCACTTTGTCGTTGCCTTTCCCTGGTTCAGCACACTCGGTCCCCCTGGGAGTGGGTCTGGGGGAGCCGTGACTCAGGTGGGCAAGGGGCAGGCACACAATAGGGTGCTGTGCACTCCCAAGTGCCCTCGTGTGCCTCTGCAGGGAGAAAGCCCTTGGGTGTGTTGGAGCATGATCCCAGTCTGGGGCTGCTTTGTAACCTGGTGCCATCTGGGGTGACAGGTCCTTGTGCCCCAGGTGTTTGCTGGTGCTGAGGAGGAGGAATCCAAAGCCCATCTCAGGTTATTTTCACCCTTTTTGCGCTTCTGGTCCCTGAAGAAAACAGTCACAGCCCAAACCTTCCCACCACCTCTGCACAGAGGAGAGGAGGGATCAAGGTTCAGAGGTTTAGGTCTGGCCTTTCCAGGAACAGCCCCTGCTTGTGCAGGTGCAAACCTGAGTGCTCAGAGCTGTGCTCCTGCCCAGGAGAGTGCTGGGCTTTGCAGGCTCCTGTTCGGAGGAAGAGAAGCGTTGTGCTTTCTGGAGGGTGCAAAAACAACAGTAACCACCTGGCTGGGTTGCTGTGACCGCTGGCACTCGGTTCTGTGGGGTTGTGCCATGAGAAAGGTGCTGGGCTGCTGCCACCCAGCGCTGGGTGCCGGCTGCCCACGGGCTGCGGGGGGTGCGGGGCAGCCCAGGTGAGTCACCTGCAGCGCTTTGTTCACGCAGCCAAGGTGTAACATGGCTCTCCTGTGTCAGGGTGTATTTTCCCCCTCTTCATTCCTGTAGGAAACTTTTGCTGTGGGAATACTTTGGGCTGTGGAGGAGGGACATGGTTATGGCTCAGCCAGTCCTGCACCAGCAGAGCCAGAGGCACTGAGGACTTCTCCTCCTTTGCATGACCTGTGTGGCTTGTGCAGCCACATCTTTAATAACTTGTCTGGGATTTTATTCAAATGAGGGGTAGGACAGGTGATAATGCTGTGTTTCATTTTTAGCACAAGTTGATCCTCCTCTTCCTCTCCAGTGGAAATTAGCAACAGGAATGTATTCCTGCTTGGGAGATGCTCTTTGTGGTGGTGGGTCTGCACTGCGAGCCCTGGAGGGATCGTGGTGCCGGTGGGGCTGGCCCCAGAGGGCTGCACACTTATCCCACCTGGCTCTGCCTGGCTGTCAGAGGGAAACTCGCCCTGCGTGGATGCTGCAGTGGTTTCCCCGTGTGCACTGCCGTGCTTGTGATCCATGCGGGAGGATCCTCGCAGCACCCCCAGGGAACATTTGCCCGTTTCCCAGGGGGATCCCACCCCAGCCACGACCCCACAGTGCTGTCAGGTTTGGGGACTGATGGTGGGAGCCAGGGAGAGCGGGGTGGGCTCTTCGGGTCCTGCAGCAGGCACCAAGTGGGTGCTGTGAGACGTGGGGCCAGGCTGGAGCTGGGGCTGGCCTGTCGGCAGCACTGCCAGGGAAGGTGGTGAGCACAAGGGTTTGGGTGTGCAGGAGAGTCTGTGTCCATGATTACATCTTTTACATTATGCTGACAGAAGGCTCATTAACAGGGCTGGGAGATCTCTGTAATTGGGAGCGTGCCACAGAGCACCTCTGGGCACATGTCCCGATACGCTGGGGTGGGGACAGAGCCCGGAGGAGCCGCGGGGCCTGCACTGAGCACGTGTCCCTTGCTGGGTTAAACCCAACCTTTTGGGATGGCAGGCGATGGACTGGGATAAAGAGCAGCTCTGAGGGGCAGGGGCTGGCGCTGCTGGAGCTGGTGGAGACAAGAGTGCACACCTGTGTCCAGGGAGTGACTCTGAGCAGGGGGATGGACCTGAGAAGGAGATGTGAAGGGCCAGATTGGATGTCCCAGTGTTCCTCCAGCACCGGGAGTTGACTGCATGCTGTGTCCTGTTCATGCTTCCAGCATGGAGCAGATTTGCCTGATTTGGGTCAGGAGGCTGTTTTCCCCAGGCTGCAGATGTGCTGGCACAGCTTGAGTCATCTGTCTTCATTTGTTTCTGCAGTGCTGCCAGACTGAGAGGTGTGTGGCATCACCTGTGGTGTGTGTGGCATCACCTGTGGCATGTGTGGCATCACCTGTGTGCTCTGGACATGAGCTGGGGGCGGTGGGCTCGTTAGGTTTCCTTTTTTTCCTTTCCTTTGCTGGCAGCAGCTCACAATGACGTTGGGAATCCGTGTGAGGAGATGCCGTTCCCATGGTTGCTGAGGGGAGGGTGGGAGGCAGCGGCAGTGCCCGCGTGTCCCTGTGCTCTCTGCAGGTTGGCACGCGTGGTGCCTCTCCGGCTGATTCAGTAGCAGGGGTGGGATGGGGTGAGTCGGTTCTGCCCTTGCTGTGCTGCCAGACCCCTCCCCGGCTGGCAGAGGGAGACCACCACCCCCTTTGTTTGCACCCTCTCCCCACAGGCACCCTAAAATCGTGGTGTGCTTCTCCCTGAACCCCAGGAGCAATGCCAAAGCCAGGGCAGCATCCCTGCACAAACCAGGGCGGGGCTGCTCAGGGGCTGGCATTCCTGCACCCTGGCAGAGGGGCTTCAGTCCCCCCACCTTGTCCGAGGGGCAGCAGCGGTGCCAGTGTGGCCAAGCAAACCCTGCTCACGCTGCGGTTCTGGTTTGGGGCATTCTGGGGCCCTTCTGCAGCATCCAGGAGCAGGACAGGGGGAGGACGGGCTGTGGGACGGCGGCGGGACGCGCTGTGCCGGGGATCCATCGCTGGGCTCGGGTTACTTCATCCCTCACTTTCCAGGAGCGCTGGGATGAGTAGCTGTAGCGTGACCGTGGTGGGTGGGAGGGGAGGCAAAGCGAGGGGGAGCTCGTACGGGAACCTGCACAGCTTGTTCGCTCTGGTGTGAATCATCCCCCTCGTCCTCCCCCGGGCACGCGAGCGGCTGTCACCGCGCCGGCGGGGACAGGGATGTTTTCCCCGTTTTCCTGGTGTGCTCCCCGCACCAAAGGTGCTTCCACCTGGTGTCACCGCGCTGGTGGCCCTGGGCCCGTGGGCTCCTGACAGGGCGGGATCTTTAGGGCATCGCCCCAGCTGTTAGTGGCAAGGATGGTCTCAAGCGTGGCGTGGAGGGACCGGGAATTGCGCTCCTCTGCCTCTGCTCCCGACTGCTGGTGGGAGCTGGGGAGTCACGGCACTCCCGGGGTGCAGGGGGTGCGCTGGGGATGCTCTGTGGCGTGGGCACCGTGGCGCCGAGGGGGAAGGGGATGTCTGTGCCGTGATGCCAGGCGGGTTTCTAGCTGGAGCTGTGGGAAGCTCACCAGCCTCCGGACCATCTGGCTCTGGCACGTGGAGCGGCGGGCGCAGCCGCGCCGGGGCCGCCTGTGCCAGCGCGGGGGCGACGGGACAGCCAAGGGCTGGGTGCTGCTTCCTCACCCTTCCCTGCACTTTGGACCTCAGGCAGCGCTTGGAGCAGCCTGGGCTAGTGGAAGGTGTCCCTGCCCATGGCAGGGGTGGAATGAGGTGAGCTTTAAGGTCCCTTCCAACCCAAACCAGTCTGGGATTCCGTGATCCGCAATGAGGGAGGTGTGAAGGGTTCTCTGGGCCGAATGACCTGTGGAAAGAGCTGGCGTGTGCCTTTTCCTGACACTGCCTGGTACAGCGTCCCTTTGCTGGTTTTTTATTCTTTTTCTTGCTGAAGCAGCGTCTGTCCAGAGCGATGCCCTCGTCGAGCACTGGTTGCTAAGCAATGCTTTACAAAAAAACCCAACCATTGCAAAGCAGAGCTTTGGGTGTCTCTCCCATGAATTCTGGGAGAAAGCCCAGGTTAAAGGCAGTGATTTCTTGCTGGAAAGGATGGTCAGACACTGGCGCAGGCTGCCCAGGGCGGTGGTGGAGTCACCATCCCTGGAGGGGTTTTACAGATGAGGACAATGCTCAGTGTTGGCTTTGGCAGTGCAGGGGGAGCAGTTGGACATGAGAATCTTAGAGGGCTTTTCCCACCTAAACTATTCCATGGTTCTGTGCTGCGCCCTGGGCTGTGCATCCCTGTTCTCACCCTGCGTGCCTCCCTAGGCTCCGCTGGAGATTTTAATTTATATTTCTCTTTTCCTGCCGAAGCAGGAAAAATTGACTCACTTGCCACTGATGTTCCTGCGAGCGCAGTGGGATTTTTCCTGTTCTTACGGCTGAGGTGGAGGAGCACCGGCGACAAAAGGATTTCCGCAGCCTCCTTGGGAGGAGAAGGAAGGAGGTTGTGCAGAGCTGCTTCTGGAGGGGCGGGGAGCTGACCCTGCTTCCCTGCCCTGGCTGTGGGTGAGAGCTGCTGCCTCTGGGATGGGGACGAGAGCGGGGGGACAGGGGAGGCACTGCCCCAGGCCATGGCCGGGCTGGGATGTGCCGGGAAGGCCTCCTGTCCTGCCCACAGGGACAGAGCGCTGGTCCCCTCCCCACCTGGGGCACGGGGGTCTCTGTGCCCATTGTCCCCTGGGGGCCCCGAGGATTTGGTGCCTGCCCCTTGAGAAATCAAGCGGGCTCCCTGTGGCCCACCTGTTAACCAATGAGATTTAATAACAAACTAATCCAGAAGCGGGGCCGGTGCCTGAGGCAATCTGCTCCCACCCGGCAGTGTCTGGCGGGGGCTCTGCCACAGCCCCCCTGTGCAGGGACACCCCTCCCTGCCAGACCCCCTTCTGCTCCACTAATGGGCATTGCCTGGGTCAGGAGCAAATTTCTTCTGGATTAGTGTCCTCTAAATCGATTAGCTGTCTCGGGCAGGGCATTCTGTCCTAATGAAATGTGATTCCAGGCTCCAGTCGATGAAATATTGTGGTAACGAGGGTAAAGTCATCTGCAGCCTTCCTGTGGGTCGTGCCAGGGTTTGGAGAGGAGAGGAATCACAGAATTGCACAATGACTGAGGATGGAAATGACCTCCAAGATTATCAAGTCCAGCCTGTGACCCATCACCACCTTGTCCCCAGCCCAGAGCACTGAGTGCTACATCCAGTTCTTCCTTGGACACCTTCAGGCATGGGGACTCCAAACCTCCCTGGGCAGCTTCTTCCAATGCCTGAACATACTTTCTAGGAAGAAATTTCTCCTGATGCCCAACCTGAACCTCCCCAGGCGCTTGGAGGAAAAGGCTGGGAGGAGAAATTACAATTATCGGAGCGGTGTTACGCTAATAGGGGCTGACCTGCACTCCCCAGTGAGGGAACTGGGGGAAATGGGGAGCTGTTAGTAAAACGTGGCATTTCCATCCTGCCCTTGGAGGCTCTTTACTCGCAGGTGTAAGGCTGGAGGCATTTATGTGACCTGCCTGGAGCAGTGGCAGTGGGGCATGGTGCAGGTGGAGGGGAAATGTGATGTTCAAAATCCTTGTTTTGGGAATAGCAGTCAGGGATTGGGGTTTGAAGGTCAGGCAGCTCCGTGCAGTGGGACAGCTGTGCTCAGCAGGTCTGACATCTCTCTCTCTCTCTGAGCCAGCACTGTGCCCAAATCCCTGGCCTGGTTGGGACACAGGGATTTTCACTGCTGCATCCTCACATTGTTCGCTCGTGCAGTTGGCTGCCTGTGGAAGTGCCAGCCGGGGCAGTAATTTTCCATTTCATTACCGTGTCCCTGATGTTTTCCAGGCACTTAAGCTGTTGCCTGTGTTTGCTGTTTGGATGCATCCCTCCTCTGTGCTGGAGTGGTGAATATTTAGATTTGATTTTACTCGGAGACCTTGCCTGCTCCCACCTGAGCTCCCATTCTCCGACGCCTGGCTGCCTGCCCGGCAAACTCTGTGGCTGCAGGTTGGGACAGGCCGGGGGGTTCTGCCATAAAACAACACCAGGATGTGAACAAAAATAAGCACAGGGAAAAGTGCCAGACATGGGAGCTGGGTGGGGAAGTGGAGAAATCCCGTTTTATTTTGTTGTGCTGCTAAGTGCATGAAACACTCTGTGTCCAGCGCAGGAGAGTGGGGATGGCAGCCGGGGGATGCTGCCCTGTGCTGGGGAGCAGATGGGCTGTGCCCCACCAGGAGCTGTGGGCAGCGATGCTCTGGGGGCTGTGGGAGGACTGGGATGTTGCCATGTTCATGGAGAGCACCAGAAGCCCCCTGGGCAGGGGGCAGCAAGGGCTCTGCTCGGTGCTGGGGGATTGTGCTGGTCTGATGTGCTCATTCTCTGCACGGTGAGGGTCAGCCTGGAAGCTGCCTGCCAGGGTCGTGGTACCTGGCTTCAGGCCCTTTATCTTCCAGGACCATCCTGGGGGTATGTAGTGGTTGCCAGCACTGCCAGGAGGGCTCTGGCAGGCCCGTGTTTGTCTGAGCCCCACTGCTCCTTGCTGGGAGTGAGGACTCGGGTTAGGCTGTGCCTCCCTGCAGCTGCAGACATCTGTGTCCTCAGCCTCTCCAGGAATGGGAAGCCTTTCCGGGGGTCGTTTACATCATTCCTGGGTTTTGTTTCCTCCGTGTCCTGGCTGCAGGCAGGGCGGGCTCGGCTGCCCCGGCACTTGCACACTCGCAGGCAGCGCCCGGAGCTCTGGTCACTTCATCTGCCTTCGTCCCCACCCGGCATCATCAGCTCTGTCCAATCTCCCCCCAAGTGGTCTCTGAGTCAAGAGCTGCTGCAGCTCATTAAAATAACGTGATTAATGCAGAGCTGGGGCACGGCCAGGCTGTGCCGGGCACAAGACAGAGCGCTTCGCTTCGGAATGGTTCCTGCTGAAAAATCCTGTTTGGCCAAGTGGAGAGCATCATCCAGGGTTTCCATGCGGGACAGGTGGGAGTCTCCCAAGTCTTCCTTTCCTGGTGGGATGGAGAGGTCATTGTTTGATGGTTCACATGCCCAGTGCTGAAGTCCCTTCAGGTGGGACCCTTGTCGAGGGGCACTTCATTAACTGCATTGTTAACCCATCCCTGCTGCCTGGACCAGTTTCTCTCCTGCCAGTGTCACAACCCTGGTGACACTGTGAGGGGGGAAAGGCAGAGCTATTCACATGAGCTGGGCTTCTGCAGTGTCTCAGCCACTGTGAGATAAAGATCTGAGTCACAAAAGTGGCTTTGTTGCAATATGACTTGATGAGCAAGCACTAAGAAAAGCTGAACAGGAAGGATGGAGAGAGGCTGTGAGACCTTTGCCACTGTGGCAAAGCAGGCTCGGCACTGGGCTCAGGGCTCCAGAGCCTGAGGAAGTCCAGGGCTGATGCAAAGTTGAGAAGTGGGGCAGAAGGGCAAGGGTTCCTTCCAATTGACCATCAACTTCCTCAAACCGGGGGAAAACAGGAGAGTGGCTGGAGCAGTGGGAGTCAAAGGAAGTGGCCTCTTGCCTTGGTGCTGCTGCAGCCCTGGCCCTGCTGCAGGATGTCATGCTGGACATGCCAGACTGGCAGCTTGGGCCCTGATGGTCCTTCTGGCTTCATTTCCCTTGGATCCCCAGTGCCTTCCATCAGGAATCTTGGGAAGCTTTGCAAAAGCGTCCTGGCCTGGCAAAGCTCCCAAGATACCTCCAAGCGTTATTGATTTGGGGGTGGCACGATGACGTGGCTGGGGTGCTGGGCTGGTGGGCAGCGGGGGATAATTTTAGCTGGGCAGCCAGGCAGTCCTTCCAAGGGATAACTTTGTTTTTCACGAAGCGCAGAACCTTTATCTCTTAAAATACCATGGAAATAGTTCATGTCTTTGGCGTGTTGCTCCAGTCCGATCTGCTGTGTGAGCCTGGTCAATGGTGCCATTCAGCCCACAAAGGGTTCTCTGTCCCTGTGGCAAACGCTGCCGTACGGAGCCACGCTGGTGTGTGAATCCAGGCAGACGGGGATGCCTCGGCTGGCAGCAGTGCCCAGCGCTCCCCTGGCTGCAGAGCCGGAGCTGTGGCACCTCCTGGACCTGCAGTCTTGGGGCATCTCAGACAGATCTTCAGGGTTTTTTGTCCTTTAGCACATCTGAGCAGTTTTGGGTTTTTCGCTTGAAGCGTGGTTCGTAGGGAATGTGTGTTTGTAAACTTTCCATGGTAACAATGAAGTTTTGGGATTTGGTGAGGTGGGATTTGGCCTCCCTGGCTGTGCTGCCGAGACAAGGCTCGGCTGGAGGCCGTGTGTGTGGAAGAGGCACTAAAATGGGGTCTGGGGAGCTGTGGGGCCATGGCAGCGATGCTCTCCCTGCCTTGGGGGTCCTTACTGGGGTGACTGCAGGGACTGTGCCCATGGCCGTGGTCCTTGGGGTCACCTTGCCATCTTTGGCACCCTCTAACCTCCATCTCCGGCATGTGCCAAGCCCTGGCAGCCTCTCCATGGCTTTTGTGTGGAGCATGACGGCAGAAGCTGTGCCGGAGATGGGGTGGGCTCTGCCCATCTGGTTTTATGTATTTGCTCGTGATGATTCAGAGGGGGAACCTGCCAGCAGCTGCCGTCCCATCGTCAATCACTGATTAACTCCAACCACCTGGTGGAGAAGTTGTTTAATAAACAAATCAGTACTAATTCTGTATGGAAGTGACTCTGGGACTGGGCCAGGCCCAGAGCACTGCGGTGTCTCACGGGAGCAGGGCTTTGCTGACCTTGCTGCGAAGTGCAGAGAGGGGATTTAAACCTTCTGGAGTAAGTGAAGCGTTTCATGATGCTGCCCTGACGCTTGATGCTGACCCCAGTGGTGCAAGGGCTGGGGCTGGGCAGGTAAAACTCCATCCTGGCAGCTGCAAACGCTGTTTTCAGGCATGAGGTTCTTGCTGCTGGATTCCTGCACGAGCTGCAGGGCCAGGTTGGATGAGCGTCCCATGCAGAGCGCTCACATGCATCCGTGGGCCAGGTCCAGCTGGCCATTCCCAGCTCTGACCTGCCCCAAACCCCCTTCCCTGGGTGTCCCTGAGCTGCAGGGGTGTTGTGTGACCCCACGAAGCGGCGTTGTGCTGCAGCCCTGGCTGGCCGTGGGGACAGACACCATATTGCTGCTTTCTAAGCACCCTTGGCAGGCGGTAATCCGGCTGTTTTGGCTGCTGATTAGAGCGGCTGTTCCCTGGATTACCCATCCCGGCTGGCCCTGGGGGTGCTGGGGCTGGGGGGGTGCTGCCCGAGGGGCCGAGTGCTGTGTCCTGTTCGCTGCAGCCGAGTGAGGGGTGTGCAGGGGTGACCCCCCGGCTCTGCCTGCTCGGGGCTGTGTCCCAGGGCAGCCCTGCCTGGGGCAGAGGGGCTGCTGGTGGGGACTGGCACTGCCCTCCTGTCCCTGTCCGGGGGCTTGCAGGGGACAGACAGCCCGAGCCTGCTGTTCCTGCTGTTCCTTGCTGCGGGGGAAGGAAGGGGCAGGAGTCTCAGTTCCTGTTGTCCACTTGAACATTAAATACAGGCTGTTAAGCAGTTTTCTTTGCAGGAAGTGTAGAAATCCCGCTCCGTGTGAGCACAGCCTCTGGCAGAGCCCAGATCTTGCCTTGCAGCAGCATCCTCTGCTCCCCCTTTGTAGCAGCATTAACCCTTCATGGCCAGACTCGGCAGCAGGTTTGTCTTTAACCTGAACCACCCATCCTGCTGCTTCTGCCCTGCCCCGGGTCCAGCTGAGCCAGAGCTTTTTGCTTTTTCCAGCTTATGTAGCAAACTGGCTGCAGAGTCAGCTCTGGGGAGAGCCCCCACCTCTGAGCCAGCAGTTTCCCTTTTCCCTGGCTGACCTGACCTTTACAACACGGGACCAAGCAGCAGGACCAGGCAGGGGGAGACATTTGTCTTCCTGACATCTCATTTTGATGTGTTGTGGTTTCCCTCAGTGTCCTACCCATTGTTTCTGGGGTGCTGACTGCGGACCTGGCTGGAATGGGGTCACCCCCATAGCACCTGGGGTGCTGCACTCGTGGAGGAGGCTTGGGAAATCATGACACTTCCTTCTATAAATGGCCTTTTGCAGTAGTTCCAAATTCCTTTGGAAGAGGTTTTTAATGTAAAAAACAACCACTTCCCAGAAAGACTGGACTCTCAATAGTTGAGGAGGAGGAGGGACACAGGGAGATGCTCCCTTGCTGCTGATCCCTTGCAGGATTCCTGGGAGCTGGAGAAGTGTCGCTTCAGCCAGGTTTGGAGGAAGCCCTGCAGCTGGAGGTGTGTGGCTGGGATGGAATTCAGCCAGCGATTGCCCGGCTCCCTGGCTGCAGAGGGAGGAGGAAAGTGGGGTGACCCCTGGGCTGGGTGTGAGGGAGGAGGGACTGGCAGAGGGGTTTTCCGAGGCTGCTTCCAGGAAAGGCTGCTGCCCTCTGTCCTGCTGGGAGCCGTCCGCCTTCCTGCTGCTCCTGTGGTGCATGTCGAGGATGCAGTGGATGGGGAGGATGCATCACTTTTAAAAGGGCATTTTATTTAGATCCTTGGTTGCTGTAGCTGTGCAGGTGGACTTGTGTGTGCCGGTTTTCTGTCAAAGGGACTTCCCTGAAGGGATTGTTCCATCCCCACCAGCCCAGGTGGGAATAGGGAGCCATGGGAGGTGATGATGGGAAGGAGGAGAACTGTAGCTTGAGCTGGTTGTGTTGCTCAGGCAGAAGGATTTTTCAGGCTTTTTGTGGTGGTTTTCCCTGATGCTTTGGTTGACTGATCAAGCCAGTGGAGAACTTGGAAGGAAAACTTGCAGGCCCTTGGTGCAGCCCTGGTGTGACTCATGTGCAGTGTCTGGGTGGTTTTGTTCATGTGTGAGAGGAAGCAGCAGATTCTGTTGAGCCTTTGTAGGATTTTGTGTTTGCTTGTTCACAGTGCCGGGGAAGAACCCTCAGAACCTGAGCTGGCCCGTGGAGGGGCTGCCCTGCTCTCCCCGTGCCTTCCTGCTTCCACTGCAGGGCTGTTGTCCCAAAACGTAGTTTAGAGGTTCCAGCTTTTAGGAAAAGGAGATGCTGGGGTGTGGGTGGGTCTGACAGTGGCCCAGGGAGGATGATGAGGCCCCACAGGGTGGGCATGGGTGTCCCTCTCTCCTTTTCTGGCTAATCCTGCTGCTAATTTTATCCTTTATCGCTGTCACTCCAGGAGTTATCTCCCTCTCCCTTGCCTATTTATGAGCGCCGTGGGCCATTGCTGCCAGTGCTGCTGGCTCCAAAGGCTTCTTGGCTTTGCTCTGGCTCGTGCCTGGTCCCAGACCTGCTCCTCACTGGCAGCAGGAGGGATGGCCCTGGAGAGGGTGACCCTGCCCGGGCTGGGGAGCTCAGCTCCTCCCGGGTGTTCATCCCTGTGCTGCAGCAGCCTCCAGCTCTGGGGTCCTGCCCAGCCAGTGGTGGGCACGAAGGGTGTCACATCAGGCCTGGTTCAGGTGGGGATGCTGCACATGGAATGTGGCCAAGGGCTCGGGGGGCTGGGGGTCAGCGGGGGCTGGGAGAGAGGAAATGGCTCCTCGAGTCATTAATGTCATCCTCTTGGTTATTCCAGGGGAGGCAGGAGGGACTGGCTGAGAGTCCCCGAGCCCTGTGGCTGCTCCAGCAAGCTCTGCTGAGGGAAGGAGGCTGCTCTGCTGCTGACACCAGCACAGGCTCGTGGAAGGGAGCAGGGAGAGCTGCATGGGGCAGCCCTTCACTCAGCTCTGTGCTGAGCTGGAACCAACCCTCCCAGCCTTCCGAGTCCCTCTGCTCAACCCTGCCCAGGAGCACCTGGGAAGTTTCCCCAAAAAACATGTGTCTTGCTTCTGTAGGTGCCAGTGGAGACTCCTGGCAGCTCCAGGCACGGGAAGGGTGTAAAAGCCGTGCTCGTTCCATCCTCCAGGGAGCAAAGTGCAAATCCTGTTACGTGTGAACCTTCTCCTTGAAGAAGCCCCCTCTGTACTTTTCCACTGGGAAGGCTCCCGGGAATTTCCCTCTCCCTGCCTGCCTTGGCTGGGTGGTTTCCTGCTGCCTTAGGAAACAGTTGTGCGAAGGCAGCCGGGACTGAGCTGGGCAGGATTAACCCCAGGGCTGTCAGCAGCGATACTGGGAAAACAGCTTTAATGCTTGGAGAAAGTTGCCAACTCCCTTATCCCATGGGGAAAGCAAAACACTTGGACTCTGGTGTGGTTATCTCTTGGCTGTTGGTGTCTGAGAGGAGGAAATGGTCTTTGTGTGCACACACATTTTCCACCGGTGCTTGGAAAGGGAAAAAAACCATGGAATTTTGGGCTTTGAATGAAGAAATGCACAGGGGAGTGAGCACTGTGTGTTCCTCACACCGGCAGTGCTGGCAGCCACGCACTGCCTTTGGAGCTGGTGGCCTCGCGGTGCCCACAACCCTCTGCGTGTGCCAGGCTAACAGGGCTGGTCTGAAAAGCCAATCCTGGATCCCCTCGGGTCACTGTGAGTAAGAACTTAATAGGATCCAGATCTCAGAGAGAATCTGCAGCTCGGGAAGCAATAAACCTCTGTGCTACTGCCTTCCCTCAGCGGGACAGGAGCGTGGCAGAGGTGCCAGCTCTTGGGGGGCAGTGTCACTGTGTGTCACCGTTTGCTGCTGCCCCGTGGTCTGGGTTCTGTGTGGCTCTTTTGGTATTTTGAGGTTTCGTCTTCTGTAGGGTATCTTGGGGGGTGCTGACAGGGAACCCACAGAGCCCTGTCCCTGGGGTGGGTGCAGAAGGGCGGCGCTCTGGGGCTTCTCTGGTGCCAGGGGTCCCTCGCACGGGTCCCTCTGTGGGTATTTCCCGGCTGGGATCATGTGTCTGCCTGCATCCTGCTGTTGGGATGTTTCCCGTTGGTAACATCCCTGTTTTCCCTGCTCCTGCCCTCCCAGACCTGTCGGCTGCCAAGCGCAAGTTCGCGGATTCCCTCAATGAGTTTAAATTCCGCTGCATCGGCGACGCTGAGACGGATGATGAGATCTGCATAGGTGAGTCCCGGTGCTCCTGGAGCCACAGCCCAGAGCCCCGAGCAGGGCACGGCAGGGAAGCATCCACGGGGACACCAACGGGCCCAGGAATGTGTCTGGGTGCTCTCTGGAAATGGCACATTGCTCCTGGTTCAACATCAGCAAAGCCTTCCCCAGGGAATCAGCTGTTGCTTCTTGGCCTAAGTCTGTCCCTGCCAGATAGGAAAGGGAGAAGATTGCCTGTGTCTGAAACCACCTCGGTTATCTGGATGTTTTGCACTGGAGAGGAGAATCTGCAGGTGGCTGTGGCTGGGTGCATGGCAAGGGGCTGTGCTCTGAAGCAGAGGAGCAGCAGCCTCGCTGCTGGAGCACAGGATCCTGTGCTAGAGGGAATCAGCAGTGCCGAGCCTGGCAATGCTCCCTGAACTGAGCCTGGCTCTGCCATGGAGCTTCTCCTGGCACAGGGCGGCAGCTTCAGCCTCTTCCCTCTCTCATCCTGCTCCTGCCCCAGCTGAACTTTTAGAGCTTATTGTGCACATCATCTGGAGCCTGGAGAGCAAAGGAGCTTTAGCCCTGATTTAACTTTGCTTGTTTATTTGTGCCCAGTCTCTCAGCAGAAATAGCTCCTCACCCAGGTCTCCCTGGTGCCGTGCCCGTGCTGGGGAGCTGCCCCTCGTGTGCTGGGCATGGCTGGAGGCCAATGCTGCGCTGTGGGGCTGGTTGATGACTGACTGTTGGGTGGGGCAGGTTTGAGCTGAGGATGTTGCTCTCTGGAGGAGGAAGCCTGGTCCTGGGGATGCTCTGCTGCCAGCCGCTTCTGTAGGTGGCAGGAACCTTTCTAGGGAGAGAGCAAAGATAATAAAAAACCCAACCTCCCCTGCCCGAAACACAGACAGACAAAACCCCTCTGTTCAGTTTCTTTCTTTAAAAATGGGATGTTAAGTGCTGACTGCGTCCCTTCCAGCCAAGTCTCTGCAGGAGTTCGCCACGGTGCTGCGGAACCTGGAGGACGAGCGGATGCGCATGGTACGGCCCCATCTGTCCTGGGAGCAGGGGGTGGTGGCACCCCGGGCACCGTGGTGACAGTGGCTGCCAGCCCCAGGGCTCCTTCCCTCGCCTGGAGTGGAGCTGCAGGGGAGGGCAGAGGGAGGAGAGGGTGGGCTTGGCGGGGAAACACCTGAAAAGCGTCAGGAGTGGAGTCTTGCTGCTGGAGAGTGGCTGGTGCTGGGGGTGGGTCACAGGTTTGCAGAGACAAGGGGTGAGGCCTGTGGGTGTCTGGGGGCTGTGGGAGGTTTCCGTGGAAAGGCTGTGGAGCAGCACAGGTGAGCTGTGTCTGTCGTTGCCCCCAGATCGAGAACGCCAGCGAGGTGCTGATCACGCCGCTGGAGAAGTTCCGCAAGGAGCAGATCGGGGCTGCCAAGGTAACCCAGCCACTGTCCCCCCAGAGCTGCCAGGACCTGGCACACTGCAGGATGGGCTCGGGCATGGGAGGAGGCAGTGTGCTGCTGTGGGATGGACATGGGGATGCTCCAGCTCCTGGGAAGTGCCTCAGCGTTCCGAGTTCACACACAACCAAGTAACCAATGCCAAGGGCAGAAAACTGCATGCCAGCTGAAGTGAACTTTTTTCCTTACTTCAAGGAAGAATTAGGATTTTCTTGGAGGGGTTCACATTTTCCTGAGCCCCCCAGCATGTGCTCCCTACCCCAGAGTCTCGCTGGGGGCTGCACGGGAACTCCGATGCTTCTGGCAGGACGGGGAAGCGCCGGTGTGGCTGAGGGCGGCTGTGAGACAGCCTGGCCCCCCCCTTTCTTTCCTGCTTTTGTTCTGAAATGAAAACCACTGTCTGTGGCTCCCCTGTTGTTATAACAACCTGCTGCTGCCTGCAAGCAGCTCATGCCAGCGCCGGGGGCCGCGTTCGCATGGCAGCAGTGCCCAGCCCAGCCTCGTGCAGCTCGAAACAAAACACAGAGAGGAGCCCTCCAGAACGGACCTGGGTGTGAGCAGGTGCCAGCATGGGTTTGGTCCTGGCATGTTGGGGTGGCCAGGCTGGGATGAGAGGTGCCAAGGAAAGTGAAGTTGACATCCTTAATGCTCCTGCCACAAACAGCCGAGTGACTGTGTCATGGTCCTGTGTGACACAGAGGAGAAGCTCTTGCAAGGGGTGGCAGGGGTGGGATGTGGAGTTGTGACGATGTTCTGGTTAGAAAGCACTTTCCTCGCTCTGTTGTTTTTGGACCTGGATCTGGATGTTTTACCAAGCACTGGGCCCCAGGAACAGAGGAGGGGTTCCCTCATGCCTTGGGTTTTGGCAGAGTAAGCTGTTTTCCTGCAGCTGCCTGGTGCTGGCAGATAAAAGCAGCCTCACCTGCTTCCAGCTGCTGCCCCAGGTCCTGTCTCGTGTTAGCTCCCCCCTGGGACTGCCATCCTGCCCGGTGCCGTAGGGGTGCTGTCACAGCTGCTCCGGGGCCCTTGTGTTCGGTGTCACACTTTCTGTTCTGTTTTGTAGGATGCCAAAAAGAAATACGACAAGGAGACTGAGAAATACTGTGGTGTCCTAGAAAAGCACTTGAACTTGTCTTCCAAGAAGAAAGAATCCCAGCTTCAGGAGGTGAGAGCAACTTCTGAGTTTCCATGTCTGGCTGTGACTGTGGAGAGCTTTTTGAATGCCTCACACAGCCTATAACAATGGTTCTCCTGGCTGTAAACTCATTTTTTCCCTCGTTCTGGCTGTGGGTGCCGGGTTTTCCCCTTTTCCTGTAATGAAAGGAGACGGAACTGTTTTGGTGAGTAAATCAGAGGGATCCCAAAATGGATAGCAATCAAAAAGGAGAGAGGGTTTATAATTAAAGAGTGTAACAGAAAGGAACTGGTTCTGCTGCAGGCTTCCCGTGTGGCAGCACAAACCATGGATGTCTGGTCTCCTTCTCTGCAAGTGGCTGCTCTGCTTTGTGCTCCAGGGCAGGAGGGATCAGGCTTAGTGCCTTAAACTCTTTAAGAGCCATCAGTGACTCAGAGCGTGGTTAGCTGCAGTGACAAGTGCTCCTACTGGATGAGGATGCTGAGTTTTCAATCACTTCTTTCAAGTCTGCAGTTCCCTGTGCTGGCCCAGAGCTGGGTTGGTCCTGCAGGATGTGTGTCCTTGCCTTTGGGTGTGGTGCTGGTGTGCTGCTGATCCCTTGCTGGGGGCACTGGTGGGCACGGGGCTCCTGTACCCAGGTGGTGGGACCGTGCCCAGCAGAGCTGGGGACTTGAGAGCAGAAATAGTTGTGGCACAGGTAATCATCTTCCAGCACGTCAGGGCTGAGGAGCGCTCAGAATCCAGGCTGCAAGCCAGCCTTGTCCTTGGGGTTTGTAAATAACTTCCTGTGTGGAAGCATCCCGGTGTCCCAGGGGATGGTGGCTTTTAAATGACCCTCTGAGCCCTTGGTTTAGTTTGTGTTTGAGGTGCTGATGTGGGGCATGGGAGTGGAAGGAATTCTGAGTGCGGAGGGAAGGATGCACTCGTGGCTGTCAGGGTGCAGCGGTGGCTGATAGAGGGGTGATCCTGTGCCCCAGACAGAGCACGGCCCTGTGGGGCTGCCTGGAGATGCCGTGTGGAATACAGGTGGGATGTGTGCGGGATGTGTTCAGGACGTGCACAGGATTCTGTGCAGGATTCTGTTCAGGATGTGCGCGGGGTTCTGTGCGGGATCTGTTCGGGATGTGCGCGGGGTTCCGTCAGGATCAGTTCGGGATGTGCGCGGGATTCCGTGCGGGATCTGTTCGGGATGTGCGCGGGGTTCTGTGCAGGATCAGTTCGGGATGTGCGCGGGATTCTGTGCAGGATCAGTTCGGGATGTGCGCGGGGTTCCGTGCGGGATCTGTTCGGGATGTGCATGGGATGGTGTGCAGGATTCAGTTCGGGATGTGCGCGGGGTTCCGTGCAGGATCTGTTCGGGATGTGCGCGGGGTTCTGTGCAGGATCAGTTGGGATGTGCGCGGGGTTCCGTGCGGGATCTGTTCGGGATGTGCGCGGGGTTCCGTGCGGGATCTGTTCGGGATGTGCGTGGGATGGTGTGCAGGATTCAGTTCGGGATGTGCGCGGGGTTCCGTGCAGGATCTGTTCGGGATGTTCTGTGCGGATCAAGTTTGGGATGTGCGCGGGATGGTGTGCGGGATCAGTTCGGGATGTGCGCGAGGTTCTGTGCAGGATCTGTTCGGGATGTGCGCGGGGTTCCGTGCAGGATCTGTTCGGGATGTGCGCGGGATGGTGTGCGGGATCAGTTCGGGATGTGTGCGGGATGGCGTGCGGGATCTGTTCGGGATGTGCGCGGGATGGTGTGCAGGATCAGTTCGGGATGTGCGCGGGGTTCCATGCAGGATCAGTTCGGGATGTGCGCGGGATGGTGTGCAGGATCAGTTCGGGATGTGCGCGGGGTTCCATGCAGGATCAGTTCGGGATGTGCGCGGGATGGTGTGCAGGATCTGTTCGGGATGTGCGCGGGGTTCCGTGCAGGATCAGTTCGGGATGTGCGCGGGGTTCTGTGCGGGATCAGTTCGGGATGTGCGCGGGATGGTGTGCGGGATCAGTTCGGGATGTGCGCGGGATTCTGTGCGGGATCTGTTCGGGATGTGCGCGGGATTCTGTGCAGGATCTGTTCGGGATGTGCGCGGGGTTCTGTGCAGGATCAGTTCGGGATGTGTGCAGGATGCTGATGCTGTGCAGGGGCGTTGGAGCAGCGCTGGCTGCTGGTGCCATCTGGTGGCATCTCCCACCCGGACACGGGCTCGGGCCGGTGCCGCGGGGCAGGAGGAGCCTGGAGCCCGCTGGAAGCAGCTCCCAGTTCAGCTGCCGGTTCCTGTTCCCACTGCCACTGGGAAGTGTCCGTGGTTTGTGTGGCTCAGCGTCCCCCGAGGGAGGGGGTGCCTTTGAAAGAGGATTCAGTGTGGAGCTGTGAAATGTGGATGTGGCATCCCTGGCGAGGGGAGAGGGGAGAGTTGCCTTTTCCAGAGAGGAGAGAGTTGCCTTCTCTTGTCAAGTTTGTTGTGATTTCCATTTTTCTCGCCTCTACTGCGTGTTCTCTACCCAGCTGTTGGGGAGGTGAGAACATGAGTCACCAAACCCATTTTTCCCAGCTCAAGGAAGAGCGTGCTGCTGTGGATCAGGTTTATGTTTATTGCTGTGCCATCTGTGCAGCTGGGGCTGGGGGCTGGAGCTGGGTTTGCTCTGGTGGGGGTGTTCCCATCAGAGCCAGGTGTGCTCTGGTCAGTCCTGAGCTCTGTTTCCCCTCCAACCCCTCTGCAGGCAGACAGCCAGGTGGACCTGGTTCGGCAGCACTTCTAC
Organism: Lycocorax pyrrhopterus obiensis; assembly: GCA_014706295.1. Lineage (NCBI taxonomy): Eukaryota > Metazoa > Chordata > Aves > Passeriformes > Paradisaeidae > Lycocorax > Lycocorax pyrrhopterus. The sequence goes on along the minus strand of JACSVZ010000018.1, from coordinate 8,527,357 downwards.
GAGGTCTCCCTGGAATACGTCTTCAAGGTGCAGGAGGTCCAGGAGAGGAAGATGTTTGAGTTTGTGGAACCTGTAAGTGAGCTCTCAATCTGCCTCAGCCTGCACAAAAATGGGGGGTCATGGTAGTGAAACAGGGGGTCGTGGGGAGCCCTGGCAGTGGAGGGGTCGGGGGGTCCAGCCTCACCCCACAGCCCCTCTCACAGAGGGGGTTTGAGAGGGGGAAGCTCTGTGGGAGCCTCAGGGCACAGAGCCATTGGCTCACCGACCCTGTGTGTGCTGGAAACCTTTCAGCATGTGATTTTTTATTGTGGGGACAGCCCATCAGGGAGGGTGGGCTGAGGGGTCTGTGCAGTTAAAAGAAAACTGCTCTTGATTGGGGAAAACCCCCCAAATTTTAACCAACGTTCACAAAGGAAATAGAGTGCAGGAGTGACAGAAATAAGGAAAAAAGTTTTTAAGATGTGCCTTTGCTCAGGTGTTAAGTCATTTAAAGCTGTTCTGGGAAGTGCCAGACCTCCCAGCTCTTTGTAAAGGTGATTCCTGCTGAGCCAAGAATAACTCGGAGCTGGGAGAGGCACAGAGTGCTGCCTGCTCTGCCTGACACCTCCTGGCTCTGCTCCTGGCGACCCCGGGCCTGGGGAATGCAGGGAGGGGGACAGAGGTGTGGTGGGTCCTGGGGCTTGCCTTGGCCCCGGGGGAAGGAAACAGCCTCGACCTTGAGGTCCATTCAGAGGAGGCTTGGCAGTGAAATGAGGAGCAGGGCATCTTCCCAGGCCCACCAGCGAGCCCCTCCACCCTTGGGGGCTGCAGAGCCCCTTCCCCTCAGCAGTGGCGACTCTGGGAGCAGCTCTGGGTCTCTTCTGACCGTCTCCATTTGCTTTTTCCCAATGCAGCTGCTGGCCTTTCTGCAGGGGCTGTTCACATTCTACCACCACGGCTACGAGCTCGCCAAGGACTTCAGCGATTTCAAGACAGAGCTGACAATCAGCATCCAGAACGTGAGTGTGCCTGGGGTGTCCCTGTGCCCGGGGTGTCCCAGTGCCCGTCCCTGTCAGTGTCTGGCAGAGCCAACCCACCTTCTGGTGTATTTTAATCACAGAATCACAGGATGGTTTGGGTTGGAAGGGACCTTAAGGAGCATGTCATTCCACCCCCTGCCGTGTGCAGGGACACCTTCCACTATCCCAGGCTGCTCCAAGCCCCATCCAGCTTGGTCTTGGACACTTCCAGGGCATCCCCACCTTCACAGGGAAGAATTTCTTCCTAATATCCAACCTAAATCTCTCCTCTTCTAGTTTAAATCCATTCCCCTTGTCCTATCACTACCTACCCATGTAAAAATTCACTCTCCCTCTTTTTGTAAGCCCCCTTAAAGTACTGGAAGGCATTGCCAATCGTTGTAATATTTTTCCTTTAGCTTAAATCCAGGCCCAGGAAGCAAACCTGCCCTGTGGCTGCCCCTGGGCTCCCCAGTCCCGTTTCCCACCCAGCCCCACCCCCCGTGCTGCAGAGCCAGGCACAGGTCCCTGCACTGGAGAGGACATTCCTGTTTTAATTTGCAGACAAGAAACCGCTTTGAAGGAACAAGGTCAGAGGTCGAAGCTTTGATGAAGAAGATGAAGGAGAATCCTCACGAGCACAAGAACATCAGCCCTTACACGATGGAGGGGTATCTCTACGTGCAAGAGAAGCGTAGGTGTCAGGGTGGGGAATGCAGGGGGGGAGCCTGGGGAAGGGCTTTGTCAGGATAGGGGCACGAAGGCTGATTCAGCAGGTGCAGAATCCCTGGAAGACAGGGATGGGCCCAGTGAGTGGGGTGTTGGGTGGGAATGTGGCAGCCAGGAGAATCACTGCCAGTGCCTCATAAGAGTTTTTCAGGTACAGGAGTCTGGCATGTGCAGTGATGGTTACACATAGCGGGCTCTGACGTGAGGGCACTGGAACTGTTCTGGGTGTGAACCCTGTGTTTGCTCTGCAGGTCACTTTGGGACCTCCTGGGTGAAGCATTACTGCACCTACCAGAGGGAATCCAAGCGCATCACGATGGTGCCCTTTGACCAGAAGTCAGGAGGAAAAGGGGTGAGTGCTGGCAGGAGCAGTGCTGTGTCCTGCCGGGGAGCACGTGGCACTGCTGGCTGCAGGCTGTCCCGGGGCTCAAACTGTGTCACCTTTTTGGCAAGGTGACACAAATGCAGTGAAGTGGGTCACATTCATTCCAGGCTGAGTGGCTGCCACACGGGGAATGAACTTGGCACCTGGTTTGAGAAGGAAAAGACAGGAAACCCCCAGAGCCCAAAGATCTTTGCCAGCCACATGCCAGCACCACGCTCCAGCTCCATGGGTGCCTACTCCCCAGTCCCTTGTTCCTGCTCCAAGGCATAGACGAGAGAACCTATTCATTATTTTGCTCCTTCCCCAATGCCTGTGACTTGTCCAAGGCCAGGTTGGATGGGGCTTGGAGCAACCTGTGACAGTGGAAGTGTCCTTGCCCATGGCAGAGAGTGGAGTAAGATGAGCTCTAAGTGCCCTTTCCACCCAAACCATTCTGTGGGTCTGTGATGATCCTGTGACTTGGCCAATGAAGTTGTTTTGTTTTGGACAGAGCCACAGGAGAGCCTGGAGCTCCCCTTGGCCCCGGGGGGGTGTGAGGAGCAGGGGGAGCAGTGGGTGTGGGGTGTGGGGAGCCAGCACAGGCTGTGTCCCCCGTGCTCCCAGGGCTGTGTCCAGGGCTGGCTTTGCTCCTCTGTACAGCAGGAACAATAGACCCCTCCAGTGCTCCCAGCTGGGACGGTTTGCAAACACAATCCCCTTGCTGGGGAGCGCCTGGGGCAGCTGGACAGGCTCCCACATGGCTTCCTGCTGGCACAGGGAGCCGGCTGTGGGCAGGGAAGCTTCTAAAATTAATTTCCTCTTGCCTTGGAGCATCTTCATTATAGCTCAGCATTAACATATCCCAGCCCTGTAATCATCAGCGGCTGTGCTGGGTTTCATCTGGTCCCTTCCCATTTCAGGGCTCTCCCAGCACCCAGGAGTGTGGGAGCTGCTGGCAGCATCCTGAGCCCCTCTCCAGGGCTGTGCTTGCACATGTGGCTTGCACCACCCTGGCATGAAACGCTGCCTGTGCTGGGGCAGCTCTGGCCGGGCTCCAGCGTCTGTCAGTGGTGACCACCATGGACATCTGAGTGTGGAGCAGCCTGGGGGCTTGGGGCTGCACTGCTGGGAATTTTGGGGTCTGGCTGGAGCAGGTGCCAAGGTGCTGCACGAGGAGACCCATCACTCGTGGTGGTATCAGCCCCTCGTGACCTTGGGCTGTGCCAGAGCTGGGTATTGGTGGGTTTGGAGCAGGGGCATTCCCTGAATTCCGGACAGGGAGCTGGGCAGAGCGGGAGCAGCCTTGTGCCGGCAGGGGGCCAGGCTGGGGAGCAGCAGGGGCAGATGGCCACTGCCAAGCCCCAGGGAGAAACCCTGCAGGGAGCTCTCAGGCCTGTCTTGCTGGGTCTGTGCTGGGCCCCTTGTCCGGAACACGAGGGTTATTGGTGAGTTAGGGACCATGGAAGGACACGAGAACAGTCAGGTAGGAATTGGGGCTTCTCCCCCAAAATGTGGCAGGCTCAGAGACCCAACAGGAGAGCATCTACAGCAGTGCCTGCAATATGGGCAACAAGCAGGAGGGGCTGGAAGCCACCGTGCAGCAGGAAAACTGCAGCAGGAAAACTGCTGCCATCGTGGGGACACGGTGGGATGAGCAGGACTGTGTGTTAGGGAGTGCTTTGGTTGTCTGGAGCTGAATGATGGTGGCAGTGGGGAGGAGTTTATGGATGAGAACCAGGGAGTCACCCTCCCTGTAGGGGTTTAATGGACGTGTGGTTGTGGCACGTGAGGACGTGGATTAGTGGTGGGCTTGGCTGTTCTGGGGAACTTTTGGACTCTGTGATCTTAGAGGTCTTTTCCAATCTAAGTGGTTCTAAATATGTTTCCTGGAAAAATGGTGATGTCAGGGAACAGGGTGGTCAGCCAGGGTGTCATCAGGAACAGCACAGAGAGCCCAGAAAAGAGTCTGTCTCCAGGAACTCCTTCAGAATTCATTTTCTCTTAAGTCATCAATGGAATTTCACAGTTGCAGGAGAAGTGTCTGTGCTGGCAGGGGCTGAGGCAGGATTTCCTCCAGCAGAGGACAGCAGTGCTCACAGATCCTGCTGGATCGCTGCTCAGCCCTGTGGAAATCCAGTACAACTTGGATGCAGAGAGGCATTCTCTGGATGGGAGAATGGTTTTGTCATTGCTTTGTTATATAATAAACATTTTAAGACATGTTTGCTCCTGTTAAGCGTCCTGGTGTGCACAATGCTGCCAGAAACGCAGCGTGGAGTGCAAACTGCCAGCAGGTCTATGGAGTGTTGTTCAGCAATGGAAAACAAAGCTGACTTTGCCCAAAAGTTGTGGTCCAGCACTCCCTGCCCACTTGAAGAATGGGTTGTGTGGTGCTTAATGCACAGATTGAATCGTGGGCATCCTGAGGGGAAGGCTCCTCCTGGAAGGTTTTGGCCTAAACAAGGGTGAAAAGACAAGTCCTCATGTCAGAGGTATAAACAGATATTTTTAGCAGGGTGATGTTGCCAGATCCCCCCAGGTTTGAACCTGCTCATTGCCAGCAGTGGGTGCTGGGGTCGGGCCTGTGGCTGTTGGTTGTTCTCGGCCTCAGCTGAGATTTTGTCTCTCCTCAGGGGGAAGATGAAGCTGTCACTCTGAAATCCTGCACACGGCGGAAAACAGACTCCATTGAGAAGAGGTTCTGCTTTGATGTGGAGGCTGTGGATCGGTGAGTGCTGACGGGAAGCTCCTGGGGCTGTGGTGACCGTGTTTGGGGAAGGGCTGTGCTCCTGCATTGGCTTTGGGACAGTTCCTGTGAAGTTTCCGTGTTCCTCTCCTTTAGTCACACGCTCTGGGAGTGGAAAGCGTTAGTCCATGGACTCACACCTCTCCCAGCCAGGTGCTCTCTGTGTAGTGAGCTGGTGTTTTGGTTTACAAGTCTCTCTGACTCAAGTTTCTCTGACTTTAAGTGTGCTTTAGCACTTCTGCAGCCTCTGGCCACACAAGGTGAGCGGTCACCAGCCTGGAAAAGGTGCTCTGTGGGTGCTTGGCAGGGATGTGCTGCCTCTTTCCAGCACTGGGTATCTGTTGGAATAGTGTCAGCTTTTCTGCTGGAGTGGCTGTTGCTGTTTCACCGTGGATGGGTGATAATGGACCTCTGGCTCGTGCCTCCAGGCACTTTCACTCCTGTTTCCTGCAGAAGTAAAACACTTCTGCTGTGACTTACCACATAGCAGCTGGACCAGAGGTACGTGTGGATTCAGTCTGTGGCACCCAGGAGTGAGAGCTGTTACCACATCAGTCAGCATCATGCATGGCACACACACATAAACAGGAAAGCCAGGCTGGCGTTGCTATTCCAAGAGGAATTAGTCACTGCCTCGGATCTCCCTCGCTGCGGGAAGTTCACATGGTTCAAAAAGCCTGCTCCAAAGGCACTCGGTGTGTTCTCCCAGTTGTGTGCCTGTCTGTGGTCCAGCTGTCCTCTCCTCTGCAGGAATTCCCAGGAGGTCTCAGAAAAACCCCAGTTCATTAAAATCTGGGTGTTGAACAATGCTGGAATGACCTGTGGTGCCTCTCCCTGTCCAGCCTGTGCTTCGGCAGCGTTTCGGTGCCAGCCCGTGGCAGGGAGGGGTCGGGGTGATGGAGCTCTGCCTGTGTTGGCTGAGGGATGAGATAACCTGGGGCTGCCTCCCACTCTCTGGAGCTGTGCTTTTCTCCAGAAAGCTGCAGTATTTCTGCTGACACGGGAATTTTTTTTTTTTGCTGTGCCCTGAGGATATTTTTTTATAATGTGAAAATCAAACTAAGAGTGGGAGAAGGAGAATGGAGCCACAATAATTTTCTTCAGCGTGTTCAGAGGCAGCTGAAGCTTCCCTTGATGTTTGGAGCCTGCCAGGCATGGGATCAAGAGCTGCTCCAGAAATCTGTGTGCTCCATGTAAATCATGGCAGGGGAGTAGCACAGGAAGGGGAAACCTGAGGAATTTCTCCTTTCATGGGCACGTTCCTGCTGCAGGGATTTGCCTCTGTCCAAGAGGGCAGGAGAGCAGGACACACCTGAAGGAAAAGGCTGTTTTTTCCCAATATACAGGCAGCTCTGCATTCTCTTGGTATCAGAATTTGTCATTAGATGTCTAAAATACTGGGTATTCCCAAGATAAACTCAAGAGGAAGAGAAAACAGCAGCTTTTGCCACGGCTGAAAGAGACTGTGATGTGCCCAGCCTGTCTCCCTCTTCCTGGGGTGGATCTGGGCACCGTCAGGACATCAGGTCCCGCTGTCAGTGCCAGGGTGTGCTGGACATCTTCCCCGTGCCCGGCTCCCAGGGCTTGGGCTGTCTCACAGCTCTGGGGACAGCCTGGAGGTGGCAGCCTCGGTGCTTCCCGGCACTGTCATCGCACAGAAATGGGCTTTTGTCAGCGTTGCATTTTGGGAGCTCAGACAGCGCGGGGTGCAGGGCGGGAGCTCAGCAATAACACCCTAAATAGCACCAGCTAAGAGCTGTTCCTTCTTAGGTGGGAAAAAAGTGGGTTTTTCTCCTGTGAAGATGATTCAGCACAACCGAGCTGGAAGTCTGGAGCCTGATCTGTTATTACAGCATCGCTTCCTTGTCACAGGATCCCAGAATAGTTTCTGTTGGACCCTAAAGCTCATCTCATTCTGCCCTCTGCCATGGGCAGGGACACCTTCCACTAGACCAGGTTGCTCCAAGTCCCGTCCAACCTGGCCTTGGCATTTGCAAATAGTTTTGATGTTCAATGTAGCAAGTTAGAAGTATTGTATTGTATTGCTTTGTTACAGCAAAATTAACCCCAGAATGGCATTCTAGGGTCTGGCTGAAATCCACCCCAGTGGGATGGATGCTGTATTTCACTGTTAATGCTCTTTTATCATTAACTAAACTTGTTTGTAGTCTCTGCACATTAAGTCAGGTTGGTAAACAAGGTGAACAGGGATGACAGCCAGTGTCTTACCAAATGAGCCAGAGGAGGAGTATCTCATTTGACTGATGACAAAGGCTGTGTCATTTAGGATAATGTAGGTCATTGCTCTGGGCCAGAAGCGAAGTGCTGCTAAGTGCCAGCTGGCTTTTAGGGGAGCAGGGGGTTTTCAAATGCAGGGTTCGGCCTCTCGGTGGGTCACGAGGGCAGTGAACTCTGCAGGTACCACCACTGCCCTGGACTCTGCCTGGGTGCCCCCAGGGGGACTGGCACCACACCTGGTGCACAGTGGGATTGTAGAACCAGAATCCCAGAGTCACTGAGGTGGGAAAAGACCCCCAACACCATCGAGTCCAAGCTGTGCCTGACCCCCACCTTGTCCCCAGCCCAGAGCACTGAGTGCCACCTCCAGCCCTTCCTTGGACACCTCTAGGGATGGGGACTCCAAACCTGCTGGGCAGCCCCTTCAGTGCCTGACCACCCTTTCTGAGAAGAAATTCTTCCTGAAAGAATTGGCACAGTGGCTGGGTGGTTGGCATGAGGGTGGGGGAGCTGGCATGCCAGGCACCTGCCGAGCGCTCCCCTGAGCAGATGGTTTCCCCTAGGAAGGCTGTTGGCCTTGCTCTGGGAATGCACTTGACGGATCCAGGGCTCTGACTGGGGCAGGACCTGCTCCCTGCTCCCCTGTGCCAGGTGACCCCACCCCTGCCGCTGTGCCCATGCCCGGCAGCGCCTCTCAGTGCAGTTCAGCCTGTTCCTGTTCCTCTGCCGGTGTCGCCTTTCCAGCGACCTTTAAAACAAAGCCTCGGGGGTTGTCACAGGGGGGTGAGGGATGGGTTGTCACAGTGAGGGATGAGGCTCCTTCCCCTCGGTGGCCACGGGAGCCCCGGCCCCTGCGGGACCTGCTGGTGGCTGTACTGGTGGTGCTCTGAGCTCTACGTGGACACCGAGACTTTCTGAGTTGAGGGTCAGTTTCCCCATTAATTCCATCTTCGCTCATCGGCGTTTTGGGGCCACATCTGGCTGCTGGTGCCTGGCCCGTGGCCGTGGGGTCCTGTGTGGGCAGCACTGCTCTGCTCAGGTTGGGACTGGGAGCATCTCTGTGCACTCAGCCCTGCTCAGCCCCTGTTATTAATGCACTCTTGTGTGTTTGCATCAGCAGTTTAGATTGTCTCGCTGCGATAAGCTGCTACAGCAGTTGGAAGTTCTTATCTGTTTCTATTGCTTTCCTTATTTGTTTGGTTTCCTGGAAGAAGGAAAAGCTATTGCAGTTTCTCATTTTCTCAGTGTGCTTAGTCACAGCTCCTTAAGGCCGGGCCATTTGTCACAAAAGCTGAGATATTGAGAAAATTCAAATTTCCTGTGTGGTCTCATATGGAAAAATCTTCCATTTTTAGATTGTAGCACATTCAAAATATTCTTTCTTATTAAGTGTTTGCCATGTTCTGCTCTGATCTCACCCTCCTACACTCACTCCGTTTAGAAATGGATTTCTTCTGATCCCAAAATGTCCCTTTCCCCTCCTTGTGTCCCAGAAAAAGGCAAAGGGGTTTGGTGCCTGCAGGTGGAAATATGGGGTGCAGCACCCAGGAGTGAATCAGCAGGTCCTTGATCTTGTTTGCCACAGGTTTGTGCATCTTGGATGGCAGACCCAGGAGGGATCTGTCCTGCTGTCCCGGTGTCACGGCCGTGGCTGGCTGGGGTGGGCTGGCTCCGTGTGGGTCCAGGTGCATCCCACGTTGGGAGGAGGTGGGAGCTGCCCCACAGCCAAATCTGTATTTACTGTACGTTGTCTTTACAAATAATTATCTGTGTAAATGGCCCCCAGTGTTCGGGGTCATTTGTTGGGTGAGGGGACGAGGACGGATCCATTTTGTTTATCTTTTGGGAAAGGACGTCAGAGCAGGGTCTTCGCCAGGGCTGGGTAATGGAGATAACCCCAGTGAGGAGCACGCTGCGGGAGGGGGTGGTCCTGGAGGAGGCTCCGGGGGATGGTGCTGTTTGCAGGCAGTGTTTCCAGCAGGGCTGGTGCTGGCAGCGTTGGCAGGAGGCTGATCCAGTGCCAGCCACCCAACCTGGCTGTGAGCACACGGAGCCCCGTGGGCATCGGCCACATCCATAATGAATGAGGCGTAATGTGTGGGTGCATTTTAAATTTATCACAGCCAGGAAGATGGTTCTGCTCAGGAAGGTGATGCAATGGGTGCCCTGGCAAATAAACACTGGGGGAGGAAATGCAGAGCTATTTGCAATGGAAATTGAGTTTGATTCAGTTTCACAGCCCCTCCCCTCATGCTATTAAAGAAGTTTGACTTTGAAGTGAAGCCTGAGGAGTTGTTATCTGCCCAGAGGCAGAACAAACATTTGCTGTTATCACCTCTTTGCCCTGTGCTGAGGGAACCCGGCACTCCAGATACCAGCCCTGCCACTCTGGGACTGAGCTCTGCTGGGAGTCCAGTGCCCAACATACCATGAATGGAGGGTTTGAATTTCTCTGCTCTAATGTCTTGGCTAAAGAGACAGAAATACCAGTATTCCTTTCCTGTGTGTCCCTAGCTGAGCTAGAGCCCTTCCAGGGCTTTCTGACTGGGGTATCTGTGCCTTCAGCAGCAGCTTGGCTTAAACTCAGACCTAAGCCCTGGCTTAAGCGGCCACTGCAGCTCCCCAGGTACCAGGGACTGCTCTTGAGTCACTTTGTACCTGCACAACAAGGAGCTTTGTGCAGTATTTTGAACATATTTGCTGTTGGATGTGGAGCGTTTTCCCTCTCAGATGGGACGATGGTTAAGTGGTTTCCTCTTCCCTCCGAAGTGAGTAAACTTCCAAACCACTAAGCTGGTGAGTATTGACTGACTCACCAATGGGATTAGCAGAGATCAAGCACATTATGTCTGGTGTTTGGACCCGGGCACGGCTTCCACTGGTGGGACGGTGCTGAGCTGCCGTGCATGTGCTGAAAGCTGGGCTGGTTGGATGTGGAGTGGAGTTAGGGAGAAGGGTTAATCCTCGGTTCCTGGCCTGTGCGTGCCACAGAGCGGCAGAAGATGGGCCAAACCCACCTCTTGAGAGCCCCTGCTGAAGTTTACTTTTCTTACAGGCTCTTATCAAGGACCAAAGGGCATCTGCAGAGCGTTGGTGCAGCTCACGTTTTCCTGCTGAGCCACCCTTGGGAAGTTCAAGTTAGAAGTCACCCCTCTCCCAGGCTTTATCAGGTTTTGAGGACCGAGCACCGAGCAGAGCCTACGTGCTCTGTGGAGCACTCCGCGGGCGGCTGGCAGCTCCCGAGGTTTAACCCCCCTTCCCACCGCATGTCCCGGCAGCCCGGTGCTCGGAGCGCTGCTCCTGACTCCTGTGCCATTCCAGAGCCCCGCGCTGCTGGGGCTGGCAAGAGCAGCATCAGAGGTTCTGTGCTGTCACAGTTCCCGTGTGTGAAACCCCACGGGCAGAGAGCACCAGCAGCCCCCCCTGTGTCTCCCCGTTGCCAGGGAATCGCCGTGCTCTGGCGGGAATCACTGCTGTGCTCTGCTGATGCATCTGGAAACAGCCGGGAGGGAGCAGCGGCACACGGACAGACAGACACACGGGCAGGTCTCACTGTCTGACAGCCCGGGGGCTCTGCCCGGCTCCAGGAACAGCGGTGGGAGGGGATGTGGCCACCCCCTGGGAGCTGCAGAGCCAGCCCAAAGGCACAAGGCTGAGGAGGTGCAGGGTTAGGCAGCTGTGTGTGTCGGGATCCAGGCTGCGGGCTGAGCGGGATGTGGAAATCATGGTGCAGTGAGATGCCAGCCCCTGGTGTGGGGTCACAGCTCCCAGCCTCTGTGTCCCCCCACACCCGAGGCTGTGCAAACACTCTGTCTTGTCAAATCCATCCTCACCTCGCTGGTCACGCTTAACAGAGCAGGTAATTGAGGTTTGACTCCTTGCATGGCAAGGGTGGTCCAGGAGTGGACGTAGCGTCCACTGAGGAGCGTGGAGGTGGCGTTGGCCCTCGGGCGAGGGCGGTGCCAGTGCTGTCTCCTGGCTCCTGTGCTGTGTGTGCAGCACCTGGGTCTGTCCTTTCCCCTTCTCATTACAGTAAATGAGCAGTCACAGGGCTGTTGTTGGAGGCTGGATTGACAGGGAGCTCAGGGCTGTTGTGTATGTGACAGTGCTGGGGGCAGGACTAGCACCCCTGGCACCCTGGGACCCTGTGAGGCTGCTGGAGAGGGACACGGGCCAGCATCGTGTCACTGCCACTGCTGTGTCTTACAGCAGGGCATGGACAGGGCCAGGGGACTGGCACAGCCATGAGGGCACGGACATCTCGGGGATGAACTGCTTTGCACAGCAGAAGGTCTCCTCCGTGAGCCAGTGCTTGGGGTGGTGGTGAGACATGGGGGGCTGGGATGTGTGGGGCTCCTGCTTCCTTGGCTACCTTCCTTGGCTACCTTCCTTGGCTACCTTCCTTGCCTTCTCCTGCCGTTGCGCGAAACGTGCTTAGCTCAGTGCAGGTGAGTGCGGAGGGCCAGAGGAGGAATTTGGCACCGAGCTCTTGCACAAAACCACTGGAAAGGTGGTGGATTGTTGTGTGGATTGTTGGAGATGTCCTCTGCTCGCTTGCTGATCCTGGTCAGGACCTGCAGGGATGTCCATCGAGGGGTCAGGCTGGGCTCAGCCCCTTGTGCTGGGGCTTGGCTAGGAAGGAGCTTGTCCTCCTTCCCTCTTCCTCTCATGGAAGATTTATCTTTGCCACCTTTGCCTCCCATCCTGCAGTTCATTTACGGCGTCCCCTTTCTCTCGGCAGGCCCGGCGTCATCACCATGCAGGCGCTTTCGGAGGAGGACCGGAGGCTGTGGATGGAGGCGATGGACGGCCGGGAGCCGGTGAGCAGGAATATTGGCCAAAAAGCAGAGGAGATCGTGGCGAGCTCTCGGCAGCCCCGGGCGGATTGCTGATTGCTCGCCGCGGAGCCGCTGTCACGCAGCGCCTGCCAGCCGGCGCGGGAGCTGTATCCGTGGGGCAGCTCCTGCCTCCTGCCAAGAGAATCGTTTAATCCCTTGGTTAAATATTTGAGGTAATACTGTATCTCCTGTGCTTGGATTGCTTGGAGGTGCGGTGGAGAGGAGGAGGGTAGGCTTGGCCAGCACAAACATGCTGCTGTGCCGTGCTGGAAGGAAAACACGGCAAAAAGAGCAGTGGAAGAAAATACGTTGTAGATTTCCAGGGCTTTTGGAGTCCTGCGACTCCTTGGCAGCCGTTCCTGGGTCTGGTAGAGAATTGCACGTTTCGTGTGAGCGGAGGAGTGTGGCCCCTGTTCCCCGTGTTTGCTCCTGCTGTGCCAAAGGCTTCCTCGCCTCTGGAAGGGATTCTGGAGGTTTGCAGAAAACTCGTTGTTAGTTTTTATTTTGGAATGCATTTGCAAACCTTACTGCCAGCTTGCTAGCATTGGCTGGTTCTGATCGGGTCCCTCGGGGGTGCTGGGGTCGTGGTGTGGCCCATCCCAGCTCAGCCTGGTGACTCTCCCGTGGCACTCACGGCACCACCAAACAGCCAAGACCAGTCTGTGGCCTCCGTGCCTGCACATGGCCAGCAGCGTTTTGGGATATGAAAGGAAGCCATGTGGAGAGCCAGAGCAGCCTGGGCTGTTCTGTGACAGCCCGTGTGGTTTTGGAGTGGGTGTCTGCGTGCCGGGGTTAAGCTGGGCTCTGGCAGTCAGAGCAGAGTCTGTGCAGGGAGCAGGGTGTCCCATCCCTGCCACAGACTGGTCCTAGTTTGAGCAGATCCCCCCCAAATCCATGGAAAGGTTCTTGTTTGTCAGGAGAAGTGTTCATTGAGGCCAGGTGAGGCGTGGACACACGAGGCTGTTCCGTGAGTGCTGCAAAGCACGTGCTGCACTTGGTCAAGCGCTTGCTTTTGGAATGTGCAGCAGCTCGGAGATCGGGAGGCTTCGTGTGGGAGGTGCTGCCCTGCATTCCAGGGAAAGGATTTCGTGGTGGATTGCAGCCAGGTCCTAGCCTGCAGTCGTAGATCCATCAGGTAATTCAGGTAGGACGGGAGCTCAGGAGGTTTCTGGTCCAACCTCCCGCTCAGAGCAGGTTGCTCAGGGTGTTACTGGTCAGGAGCTGAGAGCATCGGAGGGAGGAGAGGGCACAGCCTGCCTGGGCTCCCGCCCAGCTGCTTCCCCGGCCTCCTGACCCCAAGGTTGAACCCCTCATGTTTCAATTTACACCTGCTCAGAGAAACTGTTGCTGCCCCATCCCTGGTCCGGATCCAGGTTGGACAGGGCTTGGAGCAACCTGGTTTAGTGGAAGGTGTCCCTGCCTATGGCAGGGGGTGGGACTGGATGAGCTTTAAGATCCCTTCCAGTTTAAACCATTTCATGATTCTCTGGTTCTGTGACAGCCTCTGCTCCCTTTTTCTGTTGTCTGTTGAAAAGGAGCCCTTGTTTGGGAGAACCAGCCTGCTCCTCCACCCTTGACTCTTGACCCCTGGGGCAGCTGTAGTGGCACAACCCCCTCCAGCTCCAGGTGCCAGCTGTCTTGATCCCACCTAAACGAACCCCTGCCTTGGTTCTGGTGGCACCTGGAGACAGGATAATATTTTCCATTTCTTCAGAAACAAAATGTGCGTTGTTGCTCCTAATCTGAGGGAGTCTTGTTCTCCTCTGGCCTGCTCACGTGCCTCCCTCTGTACACCTCTGCTGGGAGCTGCTGTGGCAGGGATGGCAAAGCCAGTCAGCTGCGATGGGAGCTGCAGGAAGGCAGTCACCCATGTGTGTGCTGAGCTGCTGATGTTACCAGGATGCAGCACAGGAGCAGAGCCAGTCTACAGAGGCACAGACAGATTTTGGGTGCTTGCAAAGCGCTGCGCATGCGAAAGGTGCTGTGGAGCAACCAGGACAGGACTGCCTGGATTATCCTGTTCCAGAATCTGGTTATGAGAACTCCTTCAAAACCACACAGGTTGTGGTGCTGCCTGCGTGCCGCTGTTCTCCCCTATCGTGCCCATCAGCTGAGGTGAGGGCAGCTGGCTCATCCAGCACGTCAGGGGCTGTGGCTGTGCATTAATGCAACACCTCGTGGCACTTAATTGCTAATGGCTTACACTGCCCTTGCAGGTGTGGAGTGGGAGCGATGGGAATGCAGCCTGTGTGGAAACAGATCCAAGAGGCACTTTGCTGCTGAAGGTGGTGTGTGTTGACACGAGGCAGCTCCTTGTCCTCAGTTATCCTCCTCCATCCATCAAAAATGGAGCTGTGGGCTGTTCTGTTTGGGTTCTTATCTTGTAACACCAGGGTGCAGCGTGTTACCTTCTTGTTACCTTCTCCACAGAGATTTCCTTGAGCAAGAGATGAGGACTTAACCTTTGGACTCCTAGAAATATCCACTCTATGCTTTGACTGTGTTTCTGTAACCAAAGAACCCTACTGGAAAGAATGTCTGGTTTTCCTTTGATTTGAGTGTAGAGTGTGGGGAAGGATTGGCACGGTGGGGACGGTAATTCCATGTGCAAATTCAGGCTGTGGAGAGATTAACGCGGACTGGAGTTTGTTTCTTAATTATAATGAAAAAAGTAAACCCAAATGTCAAATTACATCTTAGTGAGATTTAAACATAGAATGTGGCTGCATTAGCCAAGACATTTGTCACAACTTGAGAAGATTTACGCTGTGTCTCACAGTCAGAGCAGCCTCCAGACTGCTCTCATCACGCCGTTAACTCTTACCACTTGTTACTCATTTGGATAAAGCCCCCGTGTTGACTTTGGGTTTTCTTCCATGTTACAGAGGCTGGAAACAAGAGAAACTGCTAACTCCATGACGGAGCAGTGGTGTTTGGTTTTGTTAAGATACTTGGGATCAGTTTCTTATGGATTTTCTGCTCTGCTGGTGCAGTTTGCAAATGTAGATGGTGGAGGCCAGAGCGATTCTGAAACTTCCTTGGAACCTGAGTCAGGAATAAAAGCTGTGTTGGCTGCTGGTGGCTGTGCTGGGCTGCGGGTTTAGGAGAGGCACAAATTAGGCTGTGTCTTGTGGCAGAGAACAAGGTAAGCATTTAGGTATGGTTGTGGTGAGTGAGTGTGGAGGAGGAGGAGGAGGAGGAGGCTCAGGGGGGACCTTGTGGCTCTGCACAACTCCCTGACAGGAGGGGGCAGCCGGGGGGGGTTGGGCTCTGCTCCCAGGGAACAGAGACAGGAGCAGAGAAATTGCTTCAAGCTGTGCCAGGGGAGGCTCAGGCTGGACATCAGCAGGAATTTCTGCATGGAAAGGGTGCTCAGGCCTTGGCAGGGGCTGCCCGGGGAGGTTTGGAGTGCCCATCCCTGGAGGTGTCCAAGGAAGGGCTGGAGGTGGCACTCAGTGCTCTGGGCTGGGGACAAGGTGGGCATCGGGCACAGCTGGGGCTCGGTGGTGTTGGGGGTCTTTTCCCACCCCGGTGATGCCGGCTCCGGTGCCAGCCCGGGAGCCGCGGGTGCCCCGTGGCCGCTCCCCACTAGATGGCAGCTGAGACCGGCCACTCACGGCACTTGTGCCCCGCGGGGCTGGCACAGGATCCCCCCCCAGCCCCGGGCTTTGCGGGGCCCCTGGGGCTGCCCCCCTGCCCTGGGGTCTGGGGGAGCGGTGTGACCCCCGAGCCCGCACCCGCTGCTCAGAGCGGGGACAGCGCTCGCGTCCCGCCTGTGTCCCAAACTCGGCACAGCCCCACATCGGAGCCGCTTCCCTCCCCTGCTCCTCCTGCGGCGTGTGGCCATGACCCTTCAGGGTCTGCATGGCTCCTTCGGCCACTCCGGGTGCCGTGGTCCTGTCCCAGCCGTGCTCCTGGTGGGACACCTGGTCAGCGCTCCTGGAGCTCCTTCGGCCCTGCTGCCCGGAGATGCTGCCCGGAGATGCTGCCCGTGTTCATGTGGCAGCGACAGCACAGCCCAGCCCCACATTCCTGCCCAGCACGCCTCCCGCCTCCTCCTCAGATATTGCTTCTGGGAATTCTTTCTGAAATTGTTTTTCATTTTCCTTGTCTAATTATACAAAATGGTGAGAGATTTATTTCCCGGTGGAAACGTTGTCTTTTGAACTCACTCCAGTGCTTTCAGACCTCGGCATTCCTGTTATTTTGGCTCATTCAAAAAATAAATTCACTTGAAGGACTTCAGTCCCAGCGTGGCTGCGGAGGGGCGGATAGGCACCCACTGCACCCCTTCCCAGTCCCTCCTACTGTGTTGGAACTCACTGGAGCTGCAGAGCTGCTTTATCCCTTGAATTCATTCCATCTCAGGTATCAGAGATGGGAGAAAAATCCTCAGCCAGAGCATCTTTGAGTACAGACAGTGTCTGTGGTCTGAGTTCTCTCTGCACGGGGAGCCCGTGGGCGAGTGCCGGAGCGATCGCCGTGTTCTCTGCTCTGCTCTCCCCAGGGTCTGCTCCGTGTCTGTCTCTTCAGTGCCTTTCCTCACAGCCTTTTTCATGCTGAGCTTTGATTATGCTCTCAATCCCACAGACGTGTTTTTGTCAGCTTTCTGGAAAAGATTTTTTTTTTGTGTACTCTGTCTTGCAGGTTTTCATGGCCTTCATCCTGCCTGGGTTTGTTTGCTTGTAGCAGATATTTTTTTGTTGTTCTCTATGACCTGAGTCATTCCTGTTGCTGCTTCTCCATCTCCCCGTCTCTCTCTCTAGTGAACAGAACATTTTTTCCCCACTCTTAATGTCTAAGTTTTTATTGTTTGCTGCTTCTCTTTGCCTCTAATCTGTTCCCCAACCCAGACAACCAAGTGAACTTTCCCTGAACTAGAGCTCGGTCTCTCCATGCTCTGGGAGCATCCGTGCCACCTCCCAGTGCAGGGAGCCATCCTGCTTGGCTTTTTTTGCATCCCACAGTTCAAGATTATTGCCCCAAGAAATTCTGTGTCCTTTTTGGGGACAAGGTGGTGGCAGAGGATCCTCAGAGAATCATGTTCCATGTCATGTTCCATGTTAGTTCTCGTATCACGTGCTCTTGCTGCTTCTCCCTCCTTCTCCCTCCCTTGTTTGGTAACCTATTTAAGCCTGTAGTAGCGGTAACTTTACATGGAGGTCGTAAGCTTTTATTTTGCTTCTAAAGCACTTAAGCCAGTGAGGTCTCAAGCCTTGACTTCAGGCTTTTATTCCTGGTTCCAGCAACTGCTGCTTCAGTGGCTGATGGCTCACCCAGCTGGAGTCACTGCAGCTGCTGGGGTTAGTCCTCTGCTTAAGAAGCTGTTTGAGAGAAAAATATGTAGAGAAGTGTTGTAGGTAATTTTTAAAAGAGCCCTCTGGATTGCTTTTACACACCTAAAAGTGCTGTCCCACCCAGTTTTGGCAAGTTTGTGACCTCTCGTTCCAGCTGTGTTGTTGGGGACGTGCAGGAGCAGAGCAGTGGCTCCTGTCTCTGGTGTGAATGCCTCACTGTTTCTGTAATGCATTCCTGGCTCTTCCTTGGGGCCTGTGCAGCAGAAATTGTCTACAGAAGTTTGGCTTTGCCTGGACACTGGCGTGGTTGGTCCCAGGACACCAGGTGGGTTTTGCTCTCCCTTTGGGAGATGTTGCCTCTGGTGGGGACCCGGTGGCAGCCACTTATCTCCTTCTGTGTTATGTCACTGCTGACACCCCCGAGGGGAACTCGCAGGGGGTGAGGGCTGGGGATGTGAGTGCGGGTCCCCAGGACATGGCACAGCACACGTCTGCTGTGTGGGACACCCAGCAGCTCTGCTGCAGGTGCGTTCTTGGGTGTTGGGTTCAGGCCGGAGGTGAGGTGGTGCTGAGAGGTGGGTGGGGTCTGTGGGGTGCCTGGGGAACGGGCATAATCGAACCTGGATTGCAGCACAGATGTGGAACAGGATGGAGCAGCTGCTTGCAGCAACTTGTTTGTGAGCCTGGGCCCAGAGAGGTGAACCAGCCCCAGGGGAGGGTGCAGGGTGCTTGCATCCAGTGATTTCGTGTCATGGTTTGGTGGGAACTTGCTGTCCACCCTTCAGCCGTGCTGGCAGCCTCGGCAGGGAGGCACAGAGCCTCAGCTGGAGTGACAGACCAAAGAGAGTGTACTCACTTTCCTTTCCTCTCTTTATCACCTCTGCTAAGAGTTATTTCATCAGGCAATTCAACAAACATGTAGAAATTCAGAGAATAGCTCCATGTTGGGAGAACAAATTTCCCTGCCAATTTAAATAGATTATTAGAGTATTGTTTCCTACTTTAAATTAAAAATTAAAGTAAATGGTTCATGCTGCAATGACTTGCAACACCAGCCTCTTCCATTATTTTCTCCTTTATTGGGATTTGGTTTTAAGCAGTGATTTACTGTCCTGCTGCAGCCCCCCCCCCCACCATCCCTCACCCAGGGGTTTTTCTTCTCCCAGCTGCAGCCCCAGAAGAAGGTCTTCGGGCTCTGTTGTTTTAATAATTTTATTTCTGTGTTCGCCCTAGGTTTGTCATTCGTGGCAGATGCGTGTGTGGAGCTGGGCTGTGGCAGGGTCAGGAGCAGGGCTGGGGTCAGGAGCAGGCAGGCTGCAGGCTCAGGCCATGGCAGGGTGCAGTGGGTGTGTCCCACGCTGTCTCTGACCCAGTGTTTGTTGGGTGGTGGAAAAGGTGCTGGTGAGTGCTGGCAGCCCCTGGGGTGGGTACAGGCAGGGCTGAGGGTTTCCCAGGGCGCTTATGAGTGTCGTAGAATTTCAGGTCCTGTCTGGAAAGGGATAAATGTGCTGCTGCAGTTTTGGAGAGGGACACCAGGAACCTTTCAATCTCCATCAGGCTGGCTCCCAGCTCCAGGGAAGAACCTTGTGCTGAATCCCAGGACTGGTTCAGGAAACCTCTGCAGCCACCCTGGGCTTACAGAAGTGTCTCTGGGAGAGGAGGGATGGGATTGTGTCCCCTTTCTGCTGCCTTCCTTAGACCCTCAGGTTCTGTGCTGCCCCACACCTGTCCCCAGGTGTGCAAACTGGGGATTGAAAGTGGTCTCCCCTCAGGGATGTCCCAGTCTTTAAAGCACCAGGCAGTGGTGACTGAGCCAGTCCTGGCACTAAGCCACCACCGTTGTTCGGAACACCCGGGCAGTGTCAAAGCTCTTTCACAGAGGAGGAGCGCCAGGCACGGCTGTGCTACAGTTATTTTAAAAATAAAGATGACACTGTCATTTAAAATTAGGCTGGGTTTGATGTGTTGAGAGCCCGTGTTCGTCAGCAGACGTTGGGAGGAGGAAGGGCGTGTGTGCCGGCTGGGGCTGGCCGGGCTCCAGGCAGAGCTGCCGCAGGAGGATGTGCAAGTTGTTGCTCAAGCATCCTAGAAAACTTGGGGGAAGCTTAGACCAGTA
The DNA here is from genome assembly GCA_014706295.1 of Lycocorax pyrrhopterus obiensis. Lineage (NCBI taxonomy): Eukaryota > Metazoa > Chordata > Aves > Passeriformes > Paradisaeidae > Lycocorax > Lycocorax pyrrhopterus. Next base: position 8,508,031 of record JACSVZ010000018.1, on the reverse strand, counting down.
GAAGTTTTCACTTTAATCAGTGATTTGAGTGATCCCAACACATCTGCTTCGCTGGGCTCGCTTAAAAATGCTGCTCTGGGAAACTTTAAGCACTTTAGTTATTCCAAAAATGTATTTTGTTGAAGCAGTTGACCTTTAGCTGCGTTATTCCGAGGCTGCCGCGTATCTGACACGCTCTGCTCCCCTCGCTCCCACACAGCCCCCAGAGAGGCTGCTGCTGCACTCCCTGTTCAGAGTGAGCCATGGGAAGTTGACAGTTTGACCCAGGTAATTTTCTGCCTTGTTCTGACCCAGGTGATTGTTTCCTTGGGTGACAAACACGGTTATATAACTGCGCTGAGCTAAGCAGCCCAGCTGGCTGGCGGGGAGCCCGGCCGGCCTCGGCTCCGGAGGCCCTTGGGAATGCCTGCACTTGTAATAAAATGTGGGTTTGATTTTAATTAGAACCATCCTTTAGTTCAGCTCCGAGAGACAGAAGAGCAAGGCCCATGTAGAGGATTCAAGCCCCCCAGATGCTTCATTTATGATAGATTTTTCTTTTCTGTCTTTTAATCAGGCCCGGGGTATAAGTTTGAAGCTGAAAGTTATGTTGGAAGGAAGGAGGAGGGGAGAGAAAGGGGGACATGAGGTGGGAGATGGCTCCGACTGTGATGAACAGTAGGTTGGGAGGGAAGGAAGGAAGGAAGGAGCTGCCAGGGTCCCTTGGCCACCGTCTTCCAAATGAACAGCTTCGTCTGCATGACATAAACCAGCATTTCACAGTGGGTTTCTGCTGCCCTGCCAAGTTCTCCACTTGGGAAGCAAGGCATAATTTTCCCTCCCCTCCTGCTGCAGAGAGGTTTGTAGGGATGTGGCCTGGGAGAGATCATACTCCTATCTAAATCCTTCTGGCTCCCAGAGCAAGGAAGGTTATTTCTAACCACAACACTCTGTAGTCTAGCTCTGAAAATCCTGCTTGTAGTACGAAAACCTGGCTCTAGGACAAAAATAGAACAGGGTTGATAAGGCAGAGCCAGAAACAAGGGCTGATTTCATCAAGGTTGCCAGGTGTCCTGCTTTTTACAAGGAAATAGGATTCTTGTACATGAGCTTTGCTGGGATCCTGCTCTGGGGCCGTGTCCCAGCAGAGCAGCTCCGCAGTGCCGAGCTCAGGGGCAGGGCCAGAGGGTCCTGCCTGTGTGGCACATGCCTGTGATTCCTCGTCCCCTCTTCCTTCTTTCCATTCTTCCTCTGACCCCTTCCCTGTTGCTGCAGGGACAGGATACAAGGTGCCCCCCTGCCCCAGGCCAGTGCCACCTCCAAGGGATCCCTGGGTGCCGGAGCTCCAGCCCCGCTCTGGGCATCCCTGTGCCCGTGGAGGGCCCTGCAGGGCACACTCAGGACTGTGGGGACACGATCAGGCACATCCCTGGAGTGAGGAAGTCATTAAGAGGAAAGGCTTGTTCCTTCTGTTGCAGGGCAGCTAAGGTGTGGAGAAGGGATGTGTAGGATTCCCAGCTCTCCCGCTGCCGGGCTGAGCGAGGCTGGGGCAGGGCTCTCTGTGAGCCCCGGGGTGCTCGGGGTGCTGCAGGCTCCCAGCAGCAGCTGAGTCAGTGGGGGTGGCCGGACTCCAGCTGGAACACTGGTCTGCAGCCCATTGTCCCTTATAAAAGGGTTGCAAAACACCCATGTGGAATGTCTGTGCTCCTCCTGCCCGTGGCTTCCCAGACTGTCCCAGCATGGCTAGGAAGCCACTTGGGCTACCAGTTCTGAAGGAATATCACATCTATTTATACCCTTTGGGCTGGGGCATCTGTTGAGCTGAAAGTTGAAAGACTCGTTCCTGGCTGTTTTGAGGATTTCTGAATATGAATCACAAGGAAATTGCATAACACTGCAGCATTTCCTCCCATTGCTCCGGACCTTGCAAACACCACGCTCCCCCAGGGAAACCAGGGAATTCTGGCAGGACTGGCCCATTCTGACAGTCCACATGGAAAGTCTGGCTTGAAGGGAAGGTCCCGGCACCAGTGAAAGGAGCGTGAGGTGGAATCTTCCACGCCAGGGCATGGAGTTGAAATCCTTTTCCGATGGAGATCCCCCTCTCTGCGAACCAGGGCTGCTGGCCTCTTGGTCTCCAGTGCTTTCCTTAAATCCCTCTTCCCTCTGAGCAGCTGGACAATCCTTTCCTCTAGATTTTAGCTGTTAGGCAGAATTTCATGCCCATGTTTGAATTTGAAGGATTTAGGGAACTGTGCTAAACACTGCAGCCTCCAAGGGGTGCATCTTAGGTTGGGCCGTTTTGGATTTTAGACTTTAAATGAAAATCTGCTTTTTGTCTGAGGTGTGTGTTCATGGAAATGTGTGTTTGTGGCACACATAGGGAAGTACAGCCCCTGTCTTGTCGAGGTTAATGAGCACCATGGGCAACAGCGTGACCCCTGAAATGAGGAAACAGAAATGAAATTACTCAACATCATCTTTTTGTAGTTCCCCTTCCAGCCCCCAGCTACTTCCTTTTCCTTTTCCCACAATCCAGTGTCATCCCAAACCACTCGCATACCCATTTGCTCTTTGCATGTCATGGGTGCAGTTTGTTTAGGATCGGGTTGGAAAACTGATGGATTGAATTTTTCTTGATTTATCTGTGCACAAGCAGAAAGTGGCATCAGATGATGAATAGTGGCTGTAGGACTATTTTAGGCTCTGGATGGTGGCCATCGGTGGCTGTAGGACTATTTTAAGCTCTGCATGGTGTCTGAGGGGTGTTTCAGGCTCTGGATGGTGACTCTTGGTGGCTGTCGGAGTGTTTTAGGCTCTCAGTGATGGTTGTCAGTGGTTGTAGAGGTGTTTAGGCTCCAGATGGCGGCTGTCAGTGGCTGTAGGAGTATTTTAGGCTCCAGATGGTGTCTTTCAGATGATTTCTGATTAGGAAAATCCACAGGTGATGTTTGCATGATCCACAGCTCTGGCGTGGGGGTGTGTGGCAATGGCAGAACTGAATTTGGAGGGGGCAGGAGCAGGTGCAGCACCTGCATTGCTGCTTCTGCTCAGGCCTTGGTCCGTGTGAGGCTGGGGATGGATCCAGGAGCAAACACTGGGCTGTGAGTGACCCCAGCTCATCCCTCCAGCTCCAGGGGAGAGGGGAGCTGCCTCCTGGGCTGTGTGTTCCTCTACCACACCCTCGAACATCATAGACCTCTTAATCATCCCTATAAAACCATTTCCTCTGCAAAACATAGCATGTATTTGGTGAAATGTCTCACCAAAGGAAGTAACTGGTTCTTTGATGAGTTATCTTAAATATCAAGTTCATAATTGAGCATAGTGCAAGTGTCAAAGTTGTCACGAGTTGTAACTGCTCTTGTAAAATTTATCTTTCTGGATTACTTACAGATGCATCTTGGAATTTTTCAATAATAGCTCATAGTAAAGGCCTTCTTTAAGCTTCCAAACAGCAATTATCCTGCAGGAATGAAGCAGCAGTAGCTTCTGCTAAAAAAAAGATACAATCTGGTTTTGTTTAGGATATTTGACCTCTTACAGTAGGATTTCAGAAAACTAAATACAACACATCAAAGTCTGTAAATTTTGTCCTACGTTAATATGTATTTTTTCTCTACACATCACTTCTGAAACTGCCTGCTAAGGATATTTTGGCTCTGGAGATACAATCAAATGGGAATAACTAGTGAGAGCGAGATGCTAAAGCATCGCAGTGCTGCAGGGCAGGGATTTGTCTCCACGTTAGTCACTAGTCCCAATTCTGGGAGTTTTATAACCCAGCCTGTTCCCACACGTGTCCGTGGGCCAGAGGCCCTTCACCTCCCAGCAATGTTTCTTCTCTCAGATTTCCCACCCTTTGTCAGTGACTAATACTGGAAAGTGAAAGGAGCTTTTTATTTCACGAGCAGCTCTCTGGGTTTAGGGCTGTTTTCCCCAGAGTGTGTTAACAACAGGAAAAACAGCATGTGGGCATAATAAAAATACACTAATTTAATGGTGTTTTATTGTCTGGCGTGGTGCTGGGCAATGTGTGTGTCTGCAGAGCTCCTGCCCAGGCCCTGTCCTCGGCAGAGCTCCCACGAGCTGTGTGTTGGATGCTGTCACCCTGTGAGGTGTCACCGCGCTGTCGCTTCGTGTTCCCCTGGCACAGGCATCGGAGCCCCTGTCCCAGAGCTGTGTCTGGTGTGAGGCAGCCACAGCCAGCCTGGGCGTGGGAATGGTGCAAAGATGTGTGAGGGTGGGGGGAAAATCAGATCCAGCACCTGGCAGTTGTTTGGAAGAGGGTTCAGAAGAGCTTTTCCAAGGTGCTCCCAGCCCGTCTCTCCCGGGACAGAGGTGCTGCAGTCCCGGGCTCGGTGCCGTGTCTGTGGTGTGGGGAATAGCAAGAACTTCTTTAAAATTCTGCACCCTTTCACAGTGGAAGGCTGGTCCATGAACTGACTGACTTGTGTGTGAGGCTTCATCCTCAGATGCATCCTTCTGCTTTAAGCCCTGCCTGTTACCAGAGCTGTTTTGGAAAGAGTGGAATATCAGCGTCCCTAGGGCCAGGCTGGGCAGGAGCGACCTTTGCCAAGGCAGGAGCCTGAGGGGTTTGCCAGCAGAGCAGGGGTGACCCTGGGGGCACTGGGGGAGCCTCACTCTTGGACCTCTTACACAGCAGCCCTTTCCTCAAACTTGGAAGCTTTCTCTTATCCTGAAAAATCTCTCTCTAAAGGATTTGAGGCAGTATAGGAAAAGCATTTCTTGGAAAAGGAAGGGATATTACAGACTTGGGGCTTGGTTAAAACCCTGCTGGTGTAGAGTGGTGTTAGTGGATTAACAGAGAAGATGGATAAAAGGTTTGTCCTCGATCAGATGGGTGTAGGGTGGCAGTGTCTCTGTGTTTATGGTTGCTGTTGACCTCTGTGTGAAACTTCCCTCTCGTAGTGTGCACACTTTGCAATTAATGGCATAAGCGTATTGTGTTTCCTTGTCTGCCCTTTTCCCTTGTTTTAAGAGCAGTCTCTGGTGATTAACAGCCTCTGTTGTTTCATGGATCCAAACTGGAAGAGCAAATGTGCAGGCAGAGGATCTCCCTGGAGCTGCTGTGCTGTGCACCAGGACTCAGGGTGGTTTGTGTTGGAAGGACCTTGAAGCTCCTGTCATTCCACCCCCCGTTCCACCATCCCACTATCCCGGCTTGCTCCAAGCCTGATCCTTTGCTGCATTTGGTGTTCCCTGTGTGTGTGGGGTGAGCTGGGGCACGAAGTCTGTGTGTGATCCCAAGGAAGGGCCGTGTGTCTCCCAGCCTTTGAGTAACAGGCTGAGCCCCCAGTCCCCTCAGTGCGCCCTCAGCAGAGGCACTGAAGTTGGAAGGAGGAACTTCCTTAGGGAAGGCTGGCTCCATGGTGGGGCTGCAGGGCAGCAGTGCTGTCAGGGGAGCCCGCAGGCGTTTTCCTTCCCTCTTTCCACTCATTTTATTGTCCTGATAGAAACACTGTTCCTAGTGGAAAACTCACTTGCTGACTGCAGCTGGTTTTGCTGCTGAATCATCCCCCGCTCGCCAGATGTGGCTGATGGATTTACTCCTGCAAACAATCATCTCTGCTTGGTCTTGTGTTACGTAGCCAGGTGTCCTGGGAGGGGGAGAGGGAAGGTGCTCCTTGGAGGGATCAGTCCCTGCCCAAACCCCAGTTTTGAGCTGCTCCATTAGACTTGTGCTTCCCCGAGCGTGTCCTGGGTGGTGGAGCTGGTCCAAGGTGTCCTGCCGTGCTCCGGCTGGTGCCCAAACAGGAGAGCACAGGAATAGCCCGTGTTTGGGTGACCTCCAGGGAAGGAATCTGTTTATGTGCCCTGCTGGTGACATGCCCCGGGACACACAGCCCTGCTGGGGTGTTTTTGACCGTGGGGGCTGCTGGGGCACCCCTGGTGAGCAGCACGGTGAGCTCTGCTGTGCCGGCAGTGTCCGAGCCCCGCTGCCGCTGGCTCTGATCCCCTGAGAACATCGCAGGCAGCTTCCCAGCCTCGTCCTTCTGCTGGAGCTCCTGGGGGAGATCCCCACGGCAGGGACCGCGTGGGAAGCGCAGACCCTCCCTGTCAATGTCAGGGGTTGGGATCCCGTGGAGGCAGAGCCCTGCCTGCAGCCCGGAGCCTCTCCCGTCCGGTTGCTGCCTGAGTGTTGCTATCAACATGGCCTTTGGAAGCCTGCCTTGCCCGCTGGCTATTTCGGGAGGCATCATGTGATGCAGGCAGCTCCCTGCTCCCTTTGGAAGGGGGCTCCCAGCCCTGTTCCCAACAGCTTCACCAGCCTTTTGTCCTGTTCAGTGGACAGTGCCCACTCGGCCATGTCCAGGATGCTGCTGGAGCGCTGGGATGTGTGTGTGTGTTCCTGGTGGGACTCTGAGCACTGGAGAATTATTTTAAACCATTTTACTCTGTTGAGCTGGAGAAAGACAACTTGTCTGAGGGCTGATCTCCTTACAGCTGCTGTTGGCATTATCCTGGGCTTTTAAACTGCCCTCGCATCTTGGTTAAAACCTTCTGCCAGTGTTTTCCCCTGTTATTGTATCCACTGAAAGGTCACTTGAATCTCCAGCAGCCAAGCTGTGGTGATGATCGAGGTGGGAGGAGGAGCATCGATATTTGAAGGCTGGAGAGGCTTGGGATGGAGTCCTGGTGGTGGCTCTGCTGTGGGCAGTGCTGGATGCATTCAGTGCCTCATCCTGCTGCACTTCTTGTCCTCTCTAAATTGATGACATTTCTTTTCCTCTCCTGCTCTTTGCCTGGCTCGTTTGCTCAGGCTGTAGCTGAGGAGGGTGGTACCTGCTCCCTGCCTGGGTTGCACCCACCAGAGGTTCCTGTAATGCCCATGAGGGAACTGCCTGCTTTGCTCTAAGTTTATATCCTTTTTGTGTGTCTTTCAGGAGAGGAGTCATAGAATCATGGAATAGTTTGGGTTGGAAAGGACCTTTAGAGGTCATCTAGTCCAACCCTGCCTTCATTTTGTTTAGAAACCTCTGTGATTTCTGGTTTTACCTGGTCCATCCCATTTGCATTCTTCCATTTTAAGAGCTGTCCTAGTCAGTATTTTAACACAACTCCAGAGCTGGGGCAGCCCAGCATTTGTGTGCAGAAGGTCACGGTGGTGTCTGGGGACCTGGCTGCTGGGAGAGATCCTGGCAGCAGACACACTGGGGTGACACCAGCCACGCCAGCAGTCCCAGCCCAGCTGGAGCCGGGGTCTTCATAAGACTTTCTGCTTGTGTTTTCCAGGTGTACAACTCGAACAAGGACAACCAGAGCGAAGGCAGTGAGTATTTCTTCTCAAGCCTGACCCCTGAGAGGTGGCTGAGCTGTGGGAGGGGTCAGCAGGGCATGCTGGTGGCACTGGGCTGTGCTGGGCTCCCCGGGGCTGGGGCGTGACGGGGCTCAGCGTGGGGACCCCGGGGTGGCCCCGGGGAGAGCTGAGTGTGACACCCAGCAGGGACCAGGGGCAGAAACCTGCTGGTGGGACCTGGGGCTGTGGAGAGCAGTGCCAGGCAGTTCCCTGCACCCCTCAGGGTGTGTCCCCTCGTGCCCCACACCATGTCCCCATCCCAGTGGCACTGCAGGGGTCTGGTGGCCTCAGGACCTGCTCCCAAAGCTCAGCAGAGGGTTCAGGTGATGCCTGGGACCAACCAGCTCTCCTCTCTGAGCCAGAATGTGCAGGGTGAATGTGTCTTTCCAAAGGGGAATTGGAGCAGAAATACAGGAGTAAGGAGGTCCTGCCTCATCAAGATTGTCAACAAGAGCCCTTAAAAATAAAAAAGCAGTTTTTATTGTAGTTCAGGCAATCAAAGCCTTGAGTCAAGAAAGCACTTGTTTTTCTTCCTAGAGCAGCAGTTGCACCTGGTCCTGCCTCTTATGTCCTGTGTTTTAAAACCCTAAATTGAGCCATTTCCCAGTAGGTTGGATTTGCCATAATTGCAATACTCCAGCCCCTGATCCCTTCCCTCTTTCCCTCAAAGCCACTGGTCAGGTGGGGCCCAGCCTGGGCTGACGGTCAGTACTTGGTTCATTTTGGTGCTGCCTCAGACACAGCATTTCCATCCGGAGCTGAAGCATTTTTCTCTCAATAATTGGTGTAATTTGCAGCTAATGTTCCTCACATCCATTTCAGCCCTTGCACAGAGCTGTCTCTTCCCCCTCTCTGCTCTCTCTGTGCTTTCTCCTTCCCTTTGGTCATCCCTGCACATCCATCTTTTCCGGCATGTATCACCTGGCTCTGTCCCTCCCTGGTGATCCTCAGAGAGCTCAGTGCTGTGCCTCACGCTGGGAAGGGCAGCGTGGCCAGTGCCCCTGGGGTGGGAGCTCTGCCAGAACAGCTCCTCTTGTCTCTTTTTTCCAGAGGGGCAAAAGGAGTTTGTGAGGTGCAGGGAGTGGGAGTGGCTCAGCTCCATCCTGCCCGGCCGTGAGCTGTCGCTGCTCTGTGTTCCCTGCACACAGCCCTGGCTCTGCCAGCTCTGTACCTGCTGGTTTGGCTCACGACACCATTTTGATGGTCTCTCTTAAAAATGAGACTGGTTCTCCTTGTCTGCTCCTTGTCTGTCCTTCCTGGTCCTGGGAGCAGGTTGGGACCCCTGGCTGAAGGTGCTTCAGAACCCTCTGCTGGGGCCGGGGCTGCCACCGCTGTGGGCAGAGGTCTGACTGCTTCAGCCTCATTAAATCCTGGTTTTAGAGCTCTGCCTGCCTCACCAGCCACTATAAAATTGATTCAGCAACTGGCTTTCTGCCAGCAGCCCTTGATACAGGAGCTTCCTATAAGGACTTGAAATGAGTGTGGTGATTGAGTGGGTCCGGATGCAATTCCTGACCCCGGGAGCCTCTATACCTCTGCTTCCTGCCTGCACTTATGGAGGCTGAAAGTGCCTCGCAGTGCTGTGGTGGCACTTTTGGGACACTGTAATTTTGCAGAGCTTCTGGGTTTACTGTCCTGCTGTGTGGCCAGATGGCCGTGGGCCTGTGGGTGATTTGTCTTGATCTGCTGTGGAGGGGGAGGAAGCCAAGCAGAGGGGCTGAGTGGTGTCACTGAACCATGAGAGCCAGGGGAATTTAGCTGCTCTAGTTTGCTAACCAGAAGGACTTGCCCTGCTCTGTGGAAACAAATCCTCCAGGCCATTCGTGCTTATTGCATGGAACAGCACAAAATTCCTCCTTTCCCTTCCCTCCCACCATTTCTCTCTCTGTCTTCCACATCCGCTTGGTTCCCCATTAGTTCAGGACCCCACCAAAAGCAGTCTGTCACAAGCTCTTCACAGACCTTGAGTTCCTTGGCTGCCCTGTCTGCTGTGCCCTTGTCTGGGTGCCCTGGCCCTTCCCAGCAATCAAAGTCATGGAATGCCAGGATATTTTGGTTGGAAGGACTTTAAAGCTCCTCTCTTCCCCTCCCTGCCATGGCAGGGACACCTTCCACTATCCCAGATTGCTCCAAGCTCCATCCAGCCTGGCCTTGGGCACTGCCAGGGATCCAGGGGCAGCCACAGCTGCTCTGGGCACCCTGTGCCAGGGCCTCCCCACCCTCATTGTATAAAACTTCTTGCATTTCTCTAACCTAATCTGACCCTCAAGCTTCCTTTCCCAGTCTTGGCACTCATTGGTAGTTAGAGCCCTGAAAACTCATTTCTGGTGAGACTTGAAAGCTCATTCCTCTGGTCTCTGCTTCACGATTTCCCCCCTCCTCCGTGGCTCTGATTTCCAAAATGTCTTTGAAAGAATTCAAACCAGTGATGGTTTCATGACACAGAAATGTGCGGTGGGGAGGCAGAGGAGCTCCTTTGACCTTGCACTGCCCTGACACACAGCTGGAGCCAGCCAGGCTGACAGAGCTGATTCAGCCCTCCTGCCCCCTTCCCGGTGCTCTGCTATGTCACATCAGCGTAAAGGGAAGGAATTAATGGATTAAACAGAAATAATCTGCCAGGCAAAAATAGAACGGGATGAGACCAATTCAGTAGCACTTGGAATGTGATGCTCCTTGAAGGTCGGATGAGTGTGGGCGTGTGTGGGCAGCAGCTGCTGTACAGGTGATGTGTATCACCTTTGCTGATGTAAAATGCTTCTGGGATGGATTACAGCCTGGGCAGTGCGTCTCCTTGGGCACTGAATGCTGCTGCTGGAGGAAGAGCCTGTTGCACGTGTGGTGGCCTGGAGCTGAGCCTCACACCCTTCCCTGAGGAAGGAGAGCCTCAAGGGAGGCTCTTTCACTTGTCCTCAGAAGGGCAGGAAAGGACAGTTTAGATTGGAAGTCAGGGAAAATTTCTTCCCTGAAAGGGCTGTCCAGCCCTGGCACAGCTGCCCAGGGCAGGGTCCCCATCCCTGGAGGGGTTTTACAGATGTGTGGCTGGGGGAATGGTTGGATTTGATGACCTTAGGGGGCTTTTCAAACCCAGATGATCCCATGGACCTGTGATCTGGACAGCAGCAGATCCAGATCCGCCTTTGATCTGGACCGTTGCTGAACCAAATCATTTGGTAAAGGACTGAGATGAAGAGCAGATGCTCTGAGAGAGGGGAAATCAAACTTTTACAATGCTCATTAAAAGTTAAATTTAAGGATGAATAAAGGCACTTTGGATATTTAATCAGATATTATTTGTGGATATAACTACTGCAAATAAATCCCCGACCTTTCCTGATCCAGAGCTTGACAATGAGTGGAAGAGCTTATTCATCTGCTTAGGGGGATTATGCTGGGTCACTTCCACCCAGAGGCACTGCTGGGTTTCCTCCTCCTGCAGTTGCTGCAGGGGGTGGGCTCCCAGCCCTGCCTGGCTGTGGGGTGGTGGGCTCTGCAGGGTTATGGAATCACGGAATGGGTTGGGCTGGAAAGGACCTTAAAGATCATCCAGTTCCACCCCTGCTGTGGGCAGGGACACCTTCCACTATTGCAGGTTGCTCCAAGCCCTGTCCAGCCTGGCCTTGGGGATCCAAACACGCAAGGGACTAAAGGAAACCTGCTGGTCTGTGAATGGGTTGGCACCTCCGGTGCATGGCAGAGAGCCTGAAGCAGTGACCCAAACTGGCAGCACCACACAGGGATACCCACAGGTCAGGGTCACACCAGTGCCAAGCCAGGGCTGATTGGACCTGCTGAACTGGGTTTGCTGGAGCAAGAGAGTTTCCACGCCACGGTTTTGAGCTTCTCAGGTACCCTTGTGTTTGTCGGTGGCCTGGGAATGGCAGCTGTTCCCTGCTGGTGGATGGCACGTTGGGTTTATGCTGCATCCATGCTGGGAGCCCTGAGGGTGCCCAGCAAAGGGCCCTGCAGCTTCCGGATTATCCTCACGTCCTGTGGCACAGGCATCCTGCAGCTCGTGTGCTTGTGTTGGCTCGGCACTTCAGCCTGCTTGCCCAGAAAAATACAATAGAGCTGTTTTACTTTGCACTGCTTTGGGTCCTTGTGCCATTCATCAGACAAAACCCACCCCCGGCAGAGGACTCAAAACACGGGATTGGGAAGGGGCTGCTCCGTGCGAGCGTGAGCTGGCAGCTGCTCACGGAGCCGCCGTGATCCTGCGGGAATGGGCGACGGGAGCAGGGGAATGCAGGGGAGGGAAGCTGCCCGTGCCTCGCTGGGAGGGCACTGCCAGCCCTGGGCTGCGCTCCCTTCCTGCCCTGCTCTGCACGGAACAGAGGGCAGAGCTGTGTCCCTCTCAGAGCTGTGTCCCTCTCAGGGCTGTGTCTCTCTCTCAGAGCTGTCTGTCTCTCTCAGAGCTGTCTCTCTCTCTCAGGGCTGTGTCCCTCTCAGAGCTGTGTCTCCCTCAGGGCTGTCTCTCTCTCTCAGGGCTGTGTCCCTCTCAGAGCTGTGTCTCTCTCAGGGCTGTGTCCCTCTCAGAGCTGCGTCTCTCTCAGAGCTGTGTCTCTCACATCACAGCATTCCCTGGGATCTGGAGCTGTGCGTGACTTTGCCCACTCTTCTTCCTGCCCTGGGGAAGGTTTCCCAAACCTCTCTGTAGGGAGGAACTAATTTTCCATCACAAGTAGCTGTCTGTGGGCAGTGTTTTCCAGGCAGTGGTGAAAAGCTGTCTGTGGGATGCATTCTTCCAGCAGGTGTTTGGATCCCTGTATTAGTAATTCCTTGAACCTAGAAGTGAAAACCAGCATTGGCACGAGTGAATTGAGTTGTACATCCCATTAACTCTCATGTTTTAGCTCTCACTCTTGGGCCGAGGTAGCTGCCTTTGGGATATCCTAATTTGCACCAAATGAATATTTCATTGGTGCTAATAGAAGAACTTGATCCGTGCTGGGTGAGGCTGAGCGTGGGGCTCACCAGACAATGTTGTTCAGCTGGACTTTGCCTTGCTGGGGGCAGGAGTGGCTGCCTGGGGGGTGCAGGCAGGGCAGGGGGCCGGGGCCAACCCTGACAGGCTCCCCAGGGACAGGTCCTCTCCCACGGGGCACAGGAGGTGCTTTGGACAGAGATTTGACCCCAAATTCATTCCCATCTCCCAGCCCCTGTTGCCCTTCCACTGCCATATGCTGTCAGGTCTCTCCTCTTCAGGTGATGTTTTTACCTCCATACTTTCATAGAATCACAGAGCAGTTTGGTTTGGCTGCTCTCCAGCCCATGGATGGCTTGGTTAGCTGGGTGCAGGATTTATAGGATCTCCCTGGGACTCATCAAGCAAGATGCCTCATGTGCCATTTTCAAGGATTTGCTGTGTCAAAATGTATGATTTCTTTCCAAGCAACCCATTGTCAACTTTCCAGACAAGTTTGGGTTATCTCACCTTGATCCTAAATTAATTTTCGGCCATCTGCACAGGTAGATGCCTGGCAGAGCCCAGGGCAGGCGTGCAGGGCCTGGTTCAGAGGGATGTGGAGGCTGGAATGATGATCAGTGTCTGTGCTTGCCCGGGTTACAGCTGGTACAAACTGCTGTACTTGTGTTTTTCTGCCCTCATTTATCTCCTGCTCGTCCGGGCAGTGGTGCAGCATTGCTGGGATGGCAGGGATTCAGGAGGAGCCTGGTGCTCCCTGCAGGACCCTGCCCTGCCAGCTGTTCACCACAGCTCTCCTCCCTTCCCCTGCAGCTGCCCAGCTGGACAGCATCGGCTTCAGCATCATCAAGAAGTGCATCCATGCTGTGGAAACAAGAGGTAGGGCAGCTCTCGGGCTGGGCTTGCTCTGGGGCAGCTCTTGGCAGTGGAGCAGTTGGTTTCCTGCCCTTCTCATGGACAGAATGATTCATGAACCCTCGGACCCACATCAGATGAACCCATAACGTGCTCGGGCCAATGCTGAGAAGCGTTTGCCCCGGGCTGGGCCAGCAGGGACTCACAAACACGGGGCAGAGTTAGCAAAGGACACACTGGGTGTGCAAAAGGGGGGACAGGACCAAAGGGTGGGGGTTCACTTCAGCATCCTTCCTGCAGGAATGCTGCCAAGCACGTCCTCTCACGTGGGATTCCTTCCCCAAAACCTCCTGTGAATCTCCTTGTGTACAGGTGGGATTGTCCCAGCCCCGCAGGGGGAAGTCAGATGCAAAAGGCTCAGACCTCAACCTGAAGAACTTGACACAGTAAAATTTTCCCAAATTGTCTTTGTTAAATGCAGATCCTGCATGGGGCTGCCATAGCTGTGGGAAGGAGGAAAAGTGTCCTTGGATCCTTATTCCTGAGCTAACTGGGGATAAGATTTCTAATGGATACATGAAAACCTTAATATCAACCCCAAATTTTGCCATCTTCTTTAGCTTTGTATGTAATTGGTGAGAATGTTTCATTGGCTTTGCTATTTGAGAAGCCAAAGAAGTGAAAGAAATCTTCGCAGCTCTTGTGACCTTCTCCTGATAAGCTCCTTGTTTTTCCTAGGGATCAATGAGCAGGGGCTCTACCGGATTGTCGGGGTGAACTCCAGAGTTCAAAAGCTGCTGAGTATATTAATGGGTGAGTATCTGGAATTTTGGTAAAGGCAAGTAGGATGCGCTGCTTTGAAGCCTTGCCAAGCAGGAGCAGAGGCTCTTGCCGGGGTCCCTAATGGTGGTGCTGTGCCCTTAGGACCATGTGCTGGGTGAGGCTGGGAGGTCCCGGGCACCGCGGGCAGGTCTGAAGGTAGGACTCGTGTAGGACCTGGCTTCCCCAGGTCCTGCTGCAGTCACTGGTGTCCTGCTCACACACGCTCCCAGTTCTGGCAGCCTTCCCAAAGGCAAACCAAAATCTTCAAAGAAATAGCTGAAAGCTTTGGCTTTTCATCTCCTACCTGCCCCCTTGTTCCCAGCACCCTTTGAAATTATTTTCTCCTGGATGTTGCATGCTGCCTGTGGCTGTTCTTGCTTTCCCCATGGACTTTCTTGTGCCTGTTTATCTCAGTCTTGCCTAGAGTTTTCCAGCACCTTTCCTTCATGACTGAGGCATTGGATCCTGCAGTTCTGGATGCTCCATAGAGACAAGCTGCTGGGTCTTGCCACAGCAGAGCTTGGCTCTGGCTATGTGGGACAGACCCATTTCAGCCCTGACCTCACAGGCAGCATTTCCATCCCACAGCTGCAGCCCTGGACCAGTCTGTCCATCTGTCCAGACATGCCTGAGACAATAGTGGAGGAGAGAACAGAGCTGGGCTGGAGCAGGGCAGCTGCCCTTGGCCAGTCCTGTGTGATGCTGCTCAGACTTGGCAAAACCACGGATGAAATAGCTGTAGGAGTAGGGAAACAGATGCTTACTAATTTGTTAGTGCCCTCTTGAATGTGTCTGTTACTCCTTGGGGGAAATGAATGACATTTCTGGTCATCATCTTCTGTCCCTTCACTTATTTTCTTTCCTTTGTTACATGATTTCCTTTTCCTTGTCCTCACAAAACTTCAGTGCTCCTTTCTCTGCATATTTCTTCTTGCAGAAGGTTTTCATCTGTTGTGTTTGAACATCTTTTCCTTCTCCTTTTCCAATCCCTCCTTCTTTTCCCACCATTAAGGTGTTTGCTGAGCAAAGCCCATGGTGGCTGTTACAGCTGTCAGTGTTAACCTATGGAAAATTGGTAATCCAGGTCATTGGAGCAGAAGGGCACAGCTCTAAATCCGGGTGCAGGGGACCTCTTTGCTCTGGCATTTGGAAAGTTCACTGCAGTCACGAGAGCTGGTGGCTGATGCTGCTGTTAGAGAAGTTTGGCGCAGGCCGGGGCCGTGTGAAGGTGCCCTGTGGTCCCAGGGCTGTGGGAGCCAGCGCTGTCCCGTGGCACTCACGGTGGGCACAGGGAGAGCATCGATTGAAGAGCACTGCTGAGAAAAACAGGCTGGGGTTGGTGCCCTGGGGCAGGTCCTGGCAGGTCCATGGGCAGGTCCTGGCAGGTCCACAGCCAGGTCCTCTGATGATGCTCGTCACCTCATCCCGTCGTGGCAGGGCCATGGACCCTGTTCTGTCACAAAGGTGTCAGTCCTGGTGTCAGTCCCGGGGCTGTGGCAGATGGCAGAACTCGCCTGGGTGAAGAGCTCTGTGGAGCTGGGAGGGATTCAGTTTTGGATACCATCCAGCATCCATTATCTCCTCAGCCACTGAAGCCACTCAGCTGTCGCCCTCGTGTCTCATAAGGCGGTGATGAATCGCTGGTGCTTTTCCTTTGTCCCGGCGTGTCCTCTCTGGTTGTTGATGCTGGAAGCCCTTTGGAGGCGAGTCAGGGCTGGAATTGGGACCCCTGTTGGGAATCCCCCATGGTGTTGATCATTGGGATGCTTTGCAAACCCATGACTCCATAATTTCTCCAAATTCTGGGGGATCAAATCGTCATCAGCCCCGGTGTTTGGGCTGTCTGTGCAGTCAGTGTCACACGGAAACGTGTCCCTTGTCAAACCCCATCTGTTCTCGCTGCCCTCGGGGCTCCTCCTGAATGGAGGAGCCAAATTGTGCTTGCACTGTCAGGTTTCCCTTATATTTAGAAATGAATGTGGGCAGTGTTACTGCTTCACATACAGTTTAAATGGCAAAAAGATCAAGTTTCCCTGAGCTGGTGTCAGTGACACTGCCGGGAAGGGCTTTGGCACGAGGTGTCCCTGCAGGAGGTTGGCGTGGTGGCCGCAGGGCACTGGCTCCCCGTGGGCAGCAGCCGGGTCAGGGGCAGCCCCAGCCCATAGGTTGGGTTTCAGGGCGGATCTTGTCAGGGTCTGGACTGGGGTGAAGCAGTGGGGGGATGCTCCCAGGGCTGGTGGGGGGCAGATCATCTCCCCAGCATTCACTGGCGCCATGTGCCATCACAATGAGGACAAAACCCAACAAATAACCAAACTTTCATCAGTGGGAGCTCCCATGAAAGGGTTTATTGTGGCACTGTGGGGGCCCCAGCAGGTCTGAACTCTGCAGAAGGTGAGTTACAGCAGCTGATTTGCCCTTGCTCCTTTGCCACGTGGGCCATAAGGGCTGGGAATGGGGCTCCTGCCAGCCCCTCACTGCTGGGATGTGTCATTCCTGAGGCTGTTTTGGAAGTCTTTGGATGATAATCACATTGGGGTGCTGAGGTGGTTCCCCAGGTTGTTCCCCTCACCCTGGAGAAATTTGTGAGAGACATCAGATCAGTGATTGGCAGCAAAAAAGCAGCTCCAGGGTTAATGCTGACTGTGGGCTGTGGGTGCTTTTCCAGCCCCTGATTCCCCGCTGGCCCCAGTTCCTGTGGAAATGTGTCCTTGTGGGAGGCAGGGCTGGTGTGGCATCGCTGCCTGGGGAGGCAGATGCTGCAGCTGGAACCCACGGTGGGAACTTTTTGCAGACTCATAAATTTGAAGGTCAAGGGGAGCTGATTAACTGCTCTGAGCCTTTTCATGGGACCGACTGTGGAATTTCACCTCATGTTCCATGATCCTGCCTAGGAACTGCTGGGTGAGCTCTTGCAAAGACACACAGTTTGGAGTTGTTTGTTCTACTTTGGTTAAAAAGTTTTGGTTTTTTTTTGAAAGATGGAACCTCTGAGGGGTTCTGTTGGTTTTTTTACTATGCCAAACTTACCTTGACTCCATTAAAATTCTCTCCTTGTAAAGGCACTGCTGTAGGAAGTTCCCTGGGCATTGACTCAGGAGGATGGAGGTCATTTGTGTGATTGCTGAGACACACATGATCTCAGTGTGAATATGCATTTCTCATGTGTTTACTTTTCCAAGTGCACCTCTTGATGGTTTTTTTTAATTAAAATAAACCCTTTGCCCCGAGGGAAAGCTGAACTCTATTCAGGGCATTCTTTTAAGTAGGTTGAAAATTACCCAATGGTTACTTGGAGCTTTAAAATTCAAAAGTGCATTATTTGTGTCTGTGGAAAGGCAAAAAAAAAAAAAGCTCCCCGAGCGAGCTGAGCCTGTGGGAGCAGATGGTGTGAGCAGCTGTGGCTGTGTCACCCTGAGCCTTGGGGACAGTGAGAGCCCCGGTGCCTGCGCTGCTCCCCGGGGACACTGGGCACTGGTGGGACCCGAGGCCAGGGACCCCCACAGGGGCTTCCCCTGGATGCCGGTGGGAGCAGGATCCTGGCTGAGTTTCCAGGATGGAGTTAGCAGCATCCAGGCAGGAGGGATCAGCACACGGGGCACTTCCATGCCCAGCTTTTCCGCGGCCTCGGCTTGGTGCTCCTGGCCCCGGCTTGGAGCCGTCACCGTCTGGGACTCGGTGCTGTGCCCGAGCCCACTTCCTGCTGGCCTGGCGGTGGCTGTGCAGGTGGCTGTGGCAGAAAAGGCCAGCCAAGAGCTGGGTGGGGAGGTGGCTGCAGGATGATGATGCTGGACATTGTCGGGAAGAGGGTCCCTATCGTGTCTGTGCCTGGCTGTCATCGCTGTCACTGAGCACCACGGGCTGCTGTGCCCCGTGTCCTGGCACACTGCAGGCCACACTGCTCCTGTCCTGGCTCGGGATGGAGGATTCCCTTTTCTTTCTCTCGTCCCATGCTGTGAGTTTGGCCCATCCCGGGTGATGAACCCCACGCCCCTGCAGATGTGTCCTGAGCTGAGAACAGCAAATAAAATGGGATGTGGTGGCCTCCCCACACAGCTGAGCAGGCGCTAGCTGGAATTGTCTTCAGTTTCCTTCACTTATTGCCTTTTGTCTTTTTGCACAGATCCCAAAACAGCCACAGAGACAGACACAGAGATCTGTGCAGAGTGGGAGATCAAGACCATTACTAGTGCACTGAAAACGTACCTGAGGTAAGGAGAAAAGCCTCACCTGGCTTCAGGAAGGGTTTGGTGGGGGTCTGGGGTTTTACTGCCCATTATTGCAGACCCTTAACAACAGCACTTTGATAGAAACAGAGCAGAAACTGCTCTTAGGGAATTTATTCTGGCTTTTCCCTGACTTTCCAGCATGTTTGAATAGGATCTGGGGAACACACTCAGCTCTGACAGATGCACATTATACAAACACAATTTTAAAAGCTCATTCTTGCATCCCCTGCCTTGATTTAAGCTTTTCCCAGTGGACTTCCACCTTCTGAGCATGTGGCAGAAGGGGCAGGCAGTGCAGTGTAAGGGCAGGGGCTGTAGAGCTTTTCCAGACCTGGTGCTGAGCTTTATTGTAGTTATGATTTCTGTGTGTCAGGCGAGCCAGTATCGTCCTGGGGATCTTCCCAACAGGATTGGGTGTTGGCAGGCAGCAGCATCTCATTATCCACAACGTGCTCCTACCTGTTGTGACCGCAGCTCCTTGCTCTCAGTGACTGTTGTGTGCTGGGTTGGGTTTGAGAGAGCGAGGGAGCACAAGAGAGTCTAAATCCAATTAGGGTGATAAGTGTAATTAGCCTGGTGGATCTCAGCCTAGAAAATCACAGAATTTTGCATGATTGGCAGCCTTTGCTCTGGAGTCTGAACTGTTTGGCAAAGCAAAGAGGAATGTGGGCAGCATCAGTGTGTCCCTCTGAAGGGATGCAGCAGCGAGAGGGGACAATGGGAATGGGGATTGGGAAAGTTTTACAATTAGGCTTGTTTATCTTTTTAATATATTTTCAAACTTACTTGAAAAGCATGGGCTCAGTAATACACTGCAGCTGTGTTACTGAAGGAATGCTAAAATTAAAGATTAATTTAGTGGTGAATAAATAAAAGGTCCTTGCATAGATCTTATTCCTTCTGATGAGGGGAATTAGAGTTGGTGTTGCTTAATTCTGCACTTTTCAAAATGGAGCTGAGTTTATTGTAGGGGCAAAGCTTTTTTTGTGTGGATTGTGTTCCTCAGATGTGTTTTGTGCCTGTTTCCTTTTTATCTTCCAGAATGCTCCCAGGGCCCCTCATGATGTACCAGTTTCAAAGGAGCTTCATCAAAGCAGCGAGTGAGTTTGTTGATGTTTATGGCTCCGCTCCTGAAGAGGAGCCTCTTTTGCCAGTGGCTGCGATCCCCCCTGCCCCGCTGTCTCCCCACCACCCTCGCAGGCTGCTGTCCTGGGGGGCAGAGCAGGGCTGGGGCCAGGGCAGGCTGTTGCTGGGAGGTGACCAGAGCAGGAGGAAGCGCAGATGGTGCCGGGAGCGCGGGGCTGGCAGTGGCTCCCGTGGCTGTGACCGTCGGCTGCTGTTAAACAGCACCCGCGGTGTTTGAGGGGCTCTCTGCTGGTTCAGATGTCTGTGCTGCCTTCCTTTCACTGCCCGGGGGAAGGGGCTTTGCTGGGAGCAGGGCATTTTCTGCTGGCAGCTGTGCCACGGAGCCCGCCGCATTCCGCAGGGCTCGCTGCTCAACCAGGGCTTGCTGGCAAAGGAGAAGAAGAAAAAATTCCTTCAGGTGGATAGGGGAGTGGGATGTCAGGAGGGCCCCATGATCCATGGCCATGGCAGTGCTGGCCTCCTCCAGCAGCTCCCGCTTAGTGCCATGGACCCGACCAGCCTGTGGAGCACCAGAGGCTCCAGCCTGGTCTGCCCTGGGCACACTGAACATGGGAATGTGCCCGTATTCCCATTGCTGGAATCGCTCTGGTTGCAGCCAGCCTGCCCTGCTCACCATGCTGTTCACATGGCCTCTGCTCTCAACCCCCCCTTTCAGCCCATCCAGTGTCTCCCTTTGGAAACAGCTGGCTGGAGGTGGTAGGCAGGAGCAGCACCCTGGGGAGTATCTGCAGTGCCTGGGTGTGGGATGGAGCAGCTCCCTGGGATGTCTGTCAGGAACAGTGTTAGGCCTCTTCCCATAACAACCCCCTAATGTGGAGGTAAATCATCTTCTATCCCCATGCAGAACTGGAGAATCAGGAGTCCAGGGTGTCAGAGATCCACAGCCTCGTTCATCGGCTCCCGGAGAAAAACAGGCAGATGCTGCACTTGCTCATGAACCATTTGGCAAAGTACGTTTATGACTGATGTGTTTTTCTCTCCTTTTTCCACTTCCTCTGAAAGTTAATAGTGGTGGAAAAGTTTCCTTGTGTGTGTGTGTGGCGTTGAGTCATATCTGGTTGGCAACTGGAAACCTGCATGTGAGTGAACCGAGGGCTGAGAGACCGAGGGGGGGACGAGGGACGGGAGCTTCCCAGCCAGGCCCCAGCCCCATGGCATGGAACCCATTAGCTCCTGGGAATCTCGTGTTGGTTTTAAGGCCTGGAATGGGTTTGGCTGTCCAGGAGGCAGAGTGGAGGTGAAGCTCCTCACGTGGTTTCAGAGCAAACCTGCCATTAAAGGACTAAAAGTGATTTCTTTGCTCAACAAACGACTACTCTGGGGTGTATTTTCTGCCTTTATGCACCCTGATGAATCAATATTTTTGTGTTACCTTGAAACTTTGCAAGGGCGAAGGAATGGGATAATTTTTTTTCTTTCAGTGGTAGAGCTGACCTGTAATTTCCCATCTTCTTCCTGCTCCTGCAGGTTCCCATGGAAACCTTTGATTAGTGTTTTAGAAGTGAAAGCATCATCAGGTGTTTGTGCAGCCTCAAGGCTGTGGGGTTGGACCTGCCCTCGCTGTTCGCACCAGTGCTGCAGGAGCAGCAGGGATGGGGCAGGACTGGGAAACCTGGGGAATGACTTAATCGGGATAACTGCTTAGGAGGAGATCTGGAAGAACCCAAGTTATCTGTTTAAAAGAAAAAATAACAAATGATATTTGAAATAGGCTTAGACACAACTCCAGATGCTTCCTTGTGGCCTGGGTTTGTGTCTGGTCCATGGGGTCCCTGGCAAGGCTGTTAAAAACCAAATTGCTGCTTTAGGTGTTGGTTTCAAACCTTCTGCATTTACACCCTGAAGCCAAGGCCAAGTGGTTCCAGGTGCTGCCGTCACCCAGAGGGGATTGCCCAGGGATGCTGTGGCTGCCCCTGGATCCCTGGCAGTGTCCAAGGCCAGGTTGGACAGGGCTTGGAGCAACCTGGGATAGTGGAAGGTGTCCCTGCCCCTGACAAAGAGTGGAACTGGAGGAGCTTTAAGGTCCCTTCCCACCCAAACCATTCTGGGATTCTGTGATTTTGTATGTGCAGGGAATCTGTAATTGCTTAAGTGTTTTCCATCTAAAAGAAAAGGCCTGGTGGTGGAGTAGAGATGCAGAGTCAGGTTTACAGTGGGGTTTGTGCTGCTTTAGTGGGGAAGGAATTCAAACAAAACAAACAGTGTGTGTGGTGGTGTGTGCTATTTTAGGAAGAGAAACAGCTCATAGTGTTATTTAATAGGAAAAAAATTATCTCAGAGAAAGGCAGGAGGCTGAGGAGAGAGAGCCTGCTGAGCTCTCCAGCCCTGGTGCCGTTCCTGGGGGATCCTGGGCTGCGGGGGCAGAGGCACAGCCAGCCCCAGGCGTGGGCTCACAGCGTCCCTCTGGGGTTGGTCCTGCAGCCCCTGCTCCGGGAGCATTGCCCTGATCCAGGAGCATTGCCCTGCTCCAGGAGCAGCACCCTGATCCAGGAGCGCCCATGGGGCAGCCGGGGCCAGGGCTCGTTGCCATAACTCTTCTAAATGAGCTGGTTGAGGCTTCAGTGCCATCGAGCCAGATTAAAGACAAGAATGGAGAGAAATCTTCACATCTGCAGCAGATGTTTGGAGGGAGGGGCCGTGCTGCAGAAGGGACGGGGCCTGGCTGCCCCGGGGGGAACGCTCCGGGCGGCCGAGGTCTGGGTGCTGCTGAGAGCAGGGCACCCACAGCCCACATGGGCAAAGCCAAGGGCCTCTGGCTGGCCCTGCCAAGCTGGGCTGCACTGCTTGGAGGGGATTGTCTCGTCTGTTTCTGTCTGGGTTTTTTATTTTAAGTAATGTATGAATAATCAAGATTTGCATGTTTATCAGATGAGCTAAAAAAATATTTCTCAGTCTTGCTGTGGAGATTTCTGACACTAAAACCAGAACTTGGGCTGAGTCGGTCAAGTAAAGAAAGCCTGTCTTGGATGGTTTCTGACTTCTGTGTTTTTGGGGTGTACGTGCTCTGCTGCACTGACGAGGGATGTGAGGCTCCTCGTGCTGAAGCTGCAGTTTTTATCAACAGTAATACAGCTGGTGAGAAAGCTGAAATGCTCAAAAAAGGCAATTATTAACCCCAGTATTAGACAGGATAAGTGCCTGGGAGGTGGTTCAGCAGTGCCCTTCCTCCTGTGCAGCAGAGAAGTGTGGTGGGTCCCATGGCAGCTAGAGGCCACAGAACTGGGGTGCAGTGAGAGAGGCCCACAGAGGAGGGAGAGGACACATCTCAGGAACAGGCACAGACAGGGTGGAGGGAGAGGAGCATTTTGATAGAAAATGAACTTGATTTCTGCCTCTTACTGCATCTCCAAGCCCATTTGTGCTGCCTCCTGCCTCGTGTCCATATGTCCAGGCAGTTGTTCACTATGGCACAGAGAGCAGGAGCAGTCCCTATCCCTGCTCCTTCCAGCCTGAACCAGTCTGGGATTCTGTGATTAAAACAAGTTTTTTAAACGCCAGATAAGTCGAAGTGAAACGAGGTGCCCGTGGTGCTGCCGGGCTGGTGGTGGCTGTGCCAGGGGTGCTGCTGGAGTGGAGCTGGTTGCAGAAAATTGCCATTTTTGTTAGTGGAGCTGCAATATCATCCCCGTCTCTTTCTTCGTTTGTAATGTACTTTCTCACCCAGGAGTCAGTGCTGTGGAGGTGCAGAGCAGGGGGATTTCACTCTGATTATATTTCAAGCATTTAGGGAATTATTTTTCATGTATGGCCATAATTTGACGCCTGAGCTTTGCTTTGTTCTTGTGGTGTAGTGAGTCCAGATTCTCCAGCACAGGTGGTGCCAGGCTCATGCCCCTTCTGTGGGGCTCCCAGACCCTCCTGTGGGTTGGCATCGCTGCCACTACCCTACACAACCCCTGATCCACGCACCCACTCCTCTCCTGCCAAGGTCAGGACCATGAGGAGGCTGCAGCCGAGCTGTGTGTACGTGTATTTAGCAGAATTAATTATCTCTAATCGCTCCCAGCTGTGACCTGGCCAACACCAACTGGTTCCCTTTGGTTTTGCTGTGGTGGTGTTTTCCAGTTTACGTGTTTTAACCAAGACGACAGCGATTGTTATCTCCTGCACAAATTGCTTGCTGTTTATCGGGGCGGTGGTTTCCTTGGGCTCTGCAGGGCAGCTGCTAATGGGGACCCACCAAAACCCACAACGGGGCAGGGGCCGGACACGGAGCCCGCCGCGTTCCGCAGGGCTCGCTGCTCAACCAGGGCTTGCTGGCAAAGGAGAAGAAGAAAAAATTCCTCCAGGTCTTCTGCCTAAAAATACAACCAGGGCTTGTTTTGCTCGGTGCGGAGCAGCCCCGGCCTTGGCAGCTCCGCGCCGCGCTGGGGCCGCGCTGCCCCACAGAGCCCCCCGGGAGCTGCTCCCGGTGCTCACCACGGTGCCTCTGTGCCCGGCGGCTCCAGGACCCCACCGGGGCACCTGTGTGGGGCCAGGGGTGGCAGCTCCCCCAGGAATGTGCTTTTCCTTGGATTGTTTTGCCGGTTTCCCCCGAAGGTGCAGCCGGCGAGGAGGCTGACGCCTCTTGGCACAGCAGGTCTGATTTCATCCCCGTGGCAGCTGTTTATGCTGCTGTCTGGTAACTATTCATTTGCTTGATTTATGTATTGCTTCCAGTAAGTCATTCTTGTCCAGGACGTTCTGGAAATTTCCACTGGCCACTGAGGCCTCTGAGATGCTCCCATCTTGTGTGCTGCTCGCCTTGTTTGGCTGCCAGAAGCAAACGGGGAGCTGTCTTCGGGCCGGTGGGCTGGGCCCGGCAGTGATCCTCCTTGCTGCCTTTGGGAATGCCATTTTTATGCCCAGTACCTGTTTCTGCTCCTTTTGGATCATGGCAGTGCTGGATCCAGGCAAAGCCCAGGAGTTCAAGTGACCCAAAGGATCTGGGTGCTCTTATGGGTAGCAAAAGGGAGGTGACATGGAAGGAGACTCCCTGTAGGCACATGCTGCCTTGCAGGAGCTGGGAGAATCCTGCCTGGGGCTTGGCTGTCCTGGGTCAGGTTCATGCTGTGCTCTTTTTACCCCTTTTCCCCTAGATGGAATGAGTTGGGTTTTAAGATCCCTTCCAACCCAGCCCATTCTGTGGTTCTATGATTCTGTGATTTGTGCTGTGGAGCTGGAGGCGCCAGAGCCTTGTGGGGAGCAGCAGCACCTTTGGCTTCCCCTTTGCTCTCCTCTCCCTCACATGTTTTGGTGGAGGAGCCGGCGATGCTTCCGCAGAGGCAAGACAGCCCTGCAGCGCTCTGTGCCTGCCCTTGCCAGCTCTGCCTCCCTCTTACTCCTCTGCTTTTGTTTTTAATATGAGATTCTGCAGAATTAAAAACCACCACAAAAAGCCCTGTAGGTGTTCGCTGGGTTTTTTGGCCTTGGCTTCCTGTAATGTGTAAATTAGCAAAAGGTTTTGTTCTGCTTCTGCAAATGAACTTTTAACCCCCTCTGTCTGGGTTCTCCCTGGAGCAGCTGTGTGGGTGCTGGTAGCTTTTCCTTCCATGCTTCTCTAAAAGGTCCTTATACTTCATGCAGGCTCTCCAGTTTCTAGCTGGAGGGAAATGTGCTCCAGAGCCTGCAGTATCCCTCGTTAGGTTCTTTTGCACCCACATCCCGCACAAGACTCGAGTCTGGAGATAGAATAATGGGGGCCTTGGACTAAAGCTGGCATCACCACCCTGGCTGATGATTTAGCTCATAACAGAGCACCTGCTGGGTTTGCTGTGGAGTTTCTGTGGTTGAACATCTCTGCTGAGCTCCTGCTGGATCTCTGGGAGCAGCACCAGGCATTTTGCATTCCTCAAGCGTGAATTCTTGTGGGCTTGTGTCTGAGCCTGGTGTTGTTGGGTAGAGGTTGTTGATAGCACGTAATTATCTGGATTCTTTTTAATCGTTTATCACAGTGAAACTGAAACTGGGTATGGAAAGAGATTGAATCAAGAGTGAGCAAAAGATTTCCAATAACTGGCTGGAGTCTCCCTGGTAGTGTCTGCGCCGTCCCCGCAGACAGAGTGGGATGGAGATGTCTTCATGAGCACATCCCTTGATTGCTCTGTATGAACAGACTCAGCACTGAACCAAACTCAGAGAGATTTTAGTCAGTTTTTCAGCAGAAGAAAGCAGACTGGAAATCACCGTTGCTGAGATATCTTGGAGCTGCAGTTTTTGCCAGGATGCTTGAGTGATCCCTGGGCTGCAGAATCACAGAAGGGTTGGGATTGGGAGGGACATTTAAAGGCTACCTTGTTCCAACCCACGTGTGTGTGGCAGGGGGCACAGAACTGGGGGAGTGAGGGGTGTTTCCAATCATTGGGCAAAACCTTGTCCTGCTGGCGAAGGCGAGACAAGCATTTATCCTGCTGTTGTGCTCATCATTAATTCTGAAAGCTGGTTATTCCTATATTCCCTTTCTTCCAGCACTGTCTTCTAGGAATTCAGTATTTTGGAGGGATGAGCTCTAATCTTGCATTTGTGAAGTGAATGAGGTTCAAAATACCTCGAAGGGGGAAAAAAGGTGAACCCCCCTCTGTTGCTCTTCCCCATGGCCGCTGCGCTCATGTGAAGGTGCAGGTGTGCACCAGGCACCTCCTGCACATGGCCCTGTGACCTGGCTCTGGCTTGGAATGATTCCCTGTGGGGATGTGGGAGCTGCACTTGCTCAGCCCAGTGCTGTTGCTGCCGGGAGGCTCTCTGGGAGCCCGTTTACTTTGGCTGTTTTCCATGCAGCAGGTTGTAGACTCCGGCGCGGCGCTTGCTGTGGCGGTAGATCTTTCAAAGGATTCCTTGTTAACCCAGACCTGCTCCTTGGGGCTTTCCTTGCCCTGCTGGCCATGTGAGTTTGTTATTGCAGTGTGACAGCACCAGGGAGGTCTGGTTCTGGAGGAAAACCTGCCTGTGCAGCAGGGCTTTGCCGAGGTGCCGGGGCTGGCACGGGGTGGCAGTGGCACAGTTTGCAGCCGTGGCAGGCCCCGTTCCAGCCCCGTCCCCAGGGGTGTTTGAGGGTGAGGCCTCTTTGCTGGCTGTGTTTGTGCAGGTGGAAGCCATGGTGACTTTTAACATCAGCTCTGGCCGTGCCTGTGGTTTTCACCAGGGTGTCAGGGGAAACCTGCAGTGCTGCCATGCCAGGCACAGGGAATGTGCCAGCGCAGTGCCACTCAGCCCTGGGCTGAGGGTTGGTGAGCTGGGCTGGGATCCCTCTGAGATCCCCCATCAAGCTCAGCTTGCCCAAAGCCAGAGAGGATGGAGAGGATGGCTTTGGAAGCCCTGCTGGCTCGGTCTGGGAAGCCTGAGCCGGAGCAGCGCTGAGCTCCCTGCGTGTTTCCCTGCAAGTCGAAGCATGTTTGGTATTCGCACTGATCGGGCTTGCTGATACTGAACCTCACATTTGGCCTCGGTGTCTTCTCAGTGCAACATGAGCCCCTTTTTTTTCCCTGGGAGTGAACCCAAGCATCCAGCTGTGGCCAGATCCAGCCGGGAGAAAAAGCGAGTCTTGTTGGAGCAAGTCAGAGCGCCCAGAATCAGTGCAGGCACAGGTTTGGTCCCAGCTGAGCAGGCAGCCCGAGAGCAGCGAGGGTTTTGCATTGAGCGAGTTTCCCCTTGTCTTCACAGGGAGGTTTTGTCATTCCCTGGTGATCTGTCCTCCTTCTGGATCCGCCGGCCTCCACGTGCATTCCTCAGGCTTGGCTCTCCTCGCCGGCGCGGCGGGGCTGGGAAGCTGTGAGCCCACGGCCTGTCGGCAGACAGCGGGGTTTGTCCGTATTCCCGATGTTCCCGGTTCCCACAGTGTGGCTGAGTGAGCCCAGTTTGCTCCTGCTGCTCTGGACTCCTCTGGCCCTTGCAGAGCTCCCTGTGTCCAGAGCAGCCTGAGGAGTCCAGGCATGTCCAGAGCCTCGATAAACAGGCAGGATGAAGGGATGGTTGTGCAATGTGGAAGTGTGGCGTTTCCGTGCATCTGTGCTTCGGCTTGGGAATCATGGAATCTTTAAAGTTGGAAAAACCCACTGAGATCATCATCTCCAGCCATTCCCCTAGCACTGCCAAGGCCACCACTAGCCCATGTTCCCAGGTGCCACATCCACATGGCTTTTGAACACAGGATGAAGCGGAGCTGATTGTGCTCCCTGCTTCTCCACGGCCGTCTGCGAGCAGCCACTGCGGACCAGTGTCCCTGTCACCTCCCCCGAGGCACGTGTGCCTTTTAGGAACAATTTAGGAATGTGTGATTGACTGATTTAGCTGCCTGGGACACCAGTGGGTGCTGCTGCAGCTGGAATTGCATCACTGGTTTCACCAGCTCTGTGCTGGGTGCCAGTCACAACATTCCCGCAATAAACACCTGCTTCGTTCCCAGCCATCAGACACATTCCCGAGGCTGGGAAACCCACCACGGGTTTGAGTGAGAAGTGAGTCATCCCCAGGGAGCTGCAGGGCCACCATCTCTGGGGACACAGCTCCACCAGGCCCGTGGAGAGGGGGGAAGCTGAGTCGTGTCCAGCCCAGCCCCTCTTCCCTCTCCCCCTCTGTGCTCATCAGCCGCAGCCCAATTAAGCTCAATAATGTGCAGGGATGAGTTAAATGCACCCAGGAACATTTCCCAGAACTCATTAGATTGTATCCGATAAATGCCCCCAGTTGTGTGTGCTCGCAGCCGCCGTGTCCGTCCGTCCGTCCGGGTGAGGCCCAGGTTGAAGGGCTGGGAGTGGGGGCAGGGGGCTGCGGGGTCCCAGCTGCAGCCGCTGCACAAAGCCCAGCCCTGGCACGGGCTGCCCAGGGAAGTGGTGGAGTCGCCATTCCTGGAGGGATTTAAAACTGTGTAGATGTGGCACCTGAGGATATTGTTTAGTGGTGGCCTTGGCCGTGCTGGGGGAATGGTTGGGCTCGGTGATCTTGGAGGGCTTTTCCCACCTAAATGATTCCATGATTCTTTGCCCGTACTTTGTGGGAACAAGGCTGGTGGCCCTGGTGCCTCTTCACCCAATGTGCTGCCTCTACTCCCTCTGCTTTTTACCTTCCATGTATGTCCAGAGTCAGAGGTGAGTGTTTGATTTCTATCAAACTACCCAGCGCAGCCTAAATACTTTTGGGGATTGCTGGCCTCTGCGTGATTGGCTTTTCACGTTAAACAGAAGCTCTGCTGGTGGTGGCAGATGGGATGGATTTTTCCCTGTAGCGAGAGGAACGAGCTGCATTATTTTCCATCCTATGAGGACTTGCTAGGCCAGCCACAACAAGCACTTTGATTTCAAAGGTTTGTCCCAGGCATGGAAATAGAAACACTCCAAACTTGCCTTTTGTTCCCTTCAGATGGTTGTTTGCTCAGAGATTTTGTTCTGAATCAGGGAAGATATTTGAACTAATAATGGCACTTCTGGCTGAGATTCAGATACATGCATTCTATATATAAAATATGTATTTATACATAAAATACACACACAACAGTGTATACATATGTATAAATACATATATAAAATACATGCAGGAAGTAGTTCCAGACACGGGAAGCAGCAGTTCTGTGGGAGCAGAGCCAGGAGCCCCTGTGGCACCCACTGGAGCTCTGACCACACTGGAATATTTACTGTTCCCTGCTTCCCCTGCACTGAACCTTGGCTACCAATTACCCCGTATTAAATTGTGTTTGGTCATGGCAGTGACTATACAGTATCCAGGCAACCCGGGCATAATCTAATTTAACACCCGACATGGATTTACTCCGCTCCCGTTCTCCTTTGTTTTGCTGAAAGGGAGTGAGAAGTGAGCGGTGTCCAGGGACACCCCGGGAATGACCTGGGGGCCGGAGCTCCCTGGGCTCCCAGCCCGGGCTGTCCCCGTGGGATGGCAGGGCTTGGTCCCAGTGACACCGGCTGGGTGCTGGCAGTGTCCAACACGGCTGCTGGGTCAGCACCAAGTGGGTCAGGACTTCATGGAGCTGCTCGCTGGTGGGGCACTGCTGAGCACGGACGCTCCCCTGGCCGAGGGGCTCTGCCTGTCCCACACCACCAGGCTGATCTCCCGCTGATCCCCAAGGGAGGCACATGGGAGCTGTCGTGTGCTGCGAGGAGAAGGAACAGCCTGGAGTCCAAGAGCCAGTGATAGCCTGGCCCACTGTGAGCCCCGAGCAGGAGTGAAGAGGTTCTGCACATTCCTCCATTGGTTGTTGCTTTCTCCTGTGCTGGAAGTGACTTCTGTGAAGTGGGGAGCAGAAAAAGGACCCATAGAAATTAATGACAGTGCAGTTCTCTCAGAGTGCATCAAGGGCCGGAAAGAAACAGCAGGTTAAAAGGGAAATACAGTGAATGCTTGGAAAACTTCTAAAGAGCAGCTCAGGAATGGCACTGACAGTCCCTGCCGAACAGCCCCAGCATTAAGCCCACTTTGGGCTGAGAACACCCATCTTTAGAAACTGCAGCGTTATTTCCTAGTACAAAGGATGATGAAGAGGTATAATTTAGAGTAAATTATCCTGTGGGTAATGGATGGGGAATTTGAAGGATGTGAAAGGTGAATCATGTTTTGGAGCACGGCTGTGGTGATCTGGTACAGGGATGGCTATTGCTGGAAAAGTACCTGGGGTGCAGAGCAGGAGTTCATGAGCCACTGAGGTTTATTCCAGAAAGGAGCCAGATTCCACAGCTGCAGAACAGCTCCCACGCTTCCAGAGGCAAAATAAAGTACAGTGAGGAGGGGTGTGGTGGTGGAGGCGAGGGCCAGCACCCTCTGGGTGAATGGGCAGTCCCTGGGCAGGTCTGTGGCTGGTGCTGTGGGACCATGTCCTGCCTGGGAAGTCATTAATAGCCCAGTCTGAAATAATTACCAGGACCACACTCAGCTGCCTCGCCGTAATGAGCTGGTGACAGTGCAATTTATTAGTGATGTAGGACATGGTAACGGTAATGAGAAATGGAGGCACCTAATTTTGTGCGACTTAGATCAATTCAGTTGTTTTTTTATAAATGAACATTGTTTTACTAACCACAGAAGATCATTAAAATTATTATTTTATTAGTGCTTTTCAAAGCCATTTGAACTGCAGCTGCGTTTTTCCATATCCAATTAGGAGCACGCAAACGTGTGTCTGAAATGCAGTTTTGCAATGCAAAAATGTCATTGGGATTTGTGAGTGATGTGGATGGGAGTGGGGGGAAGGTTTGAGTCCTCATATCAGTATTATATAGTATATAATGGTTCTTATTGGACTACTTCTGCCTTTCTTGCTGCTCCATGAGGTTGTGACTCCCTAAGGAGAGTTCATTTCCCCTCCCAGCTTGGCAGTGCTGGCGTGGCCATGAGCAGCTTGGCGAGCTCTTGGCTGGGGTGAGGATGAGGATGGGGATGGTGATGGGAAGAGGCTCTGTGCCTGCCCGGGGATGGGGATGGGGATGGGGATGGGCAGCCTGGCCGGGTGGCAGTGTGGGCAGCACGTCACCTCTGGCAGGGCTGTGCTGGAGCCCATCTCCCGC
The DNA here is from genome assembly GCA_014706295.1 of Lycocorax pyrrhopterus obiensis. NCBI lineage: Eukaryota > Metazoa > Chordata > Aves > Passeriformes > Paradisaeidae > Lycocorax > Lycocorax pyrrhopterus. The sequence continues at coordinate 8,477,269 of JACSVZ010000018.1, read as the reverse complement.
AGCCGTTTACCGACACCGGAGATTTCCCGCAGGCTGGTGATCAAATATTCAGAGCTTCCTGGCAGTGGGGGGAGTTACGGGTAAGAGGGAGGTCCCACCAGCTCCCAGGGGCTTTGGCCAGGACCTCCCCACTCTGAGGTTGGATCCCAAGCGCAGACTCGTTTCGGGGGACAGCTCTGCGCATTCCCCAGGGATGTAACGTGCACCAGGATGGGGCTTCTTGTGTGGGCAGCGAGTAGGGCTGACGCTGCTGTTGGGGGAGCTAAGCCAGCAGCCCTGAGTCCCTGAGCCCCCCTTGTGATGAGGCCCCTGTCTGCTGCCTAGGAGCTGATAGAGGGATGAGCTCTTTGCTGGTTCAGGTGAGATTTGGATGGAAAAGGATGGAAAGCATCTTTTCTTTTAAGCCAGCCTGGGCTTACAGTGTGCTGAAATATGCTGAGCTTGCACACGAATGTTTTAGCCCCAAAATCAATAGTAGAAACTCACAGCAATAAATTTTAGGGTCAGTCCAGCAAGTGAGTGTGAGCCTCACTCTGTGCTGTCCTACTGCATTTGTCCAGAGAAACAGTAGAGAATGTGAAGGAAAAGACACTAAAACCCCCTCAGGCTACAACTGTGTGAGCACACAGCCCGAAGCCACCACATTTCCTGGTTGAAGAGGTCAGGAGCAAACCACAAGAAAGAGACTGGAGCTGGGGCCGCGGGGCTGCACCGCAGGGCCCGGCCACACACGTGTCCCCGTGTGACTCAGCAGCGTCCGGGGCGCCCGGCGAGCTCCGTCCGGGCCCCAGCCCGGGGTTTGCCTGGAGCAGCCGAGCACCTGCAGCCCGACATGGCCCAGGGGTGCCTGGCTGTGTCCCTGTTGCAGTGTCCCCCTGGGGTGAGGCAGAGCAGAAGACGTGTCCCATTAGGGCTGCTGGGGCTTTGCGCCTCTAGGACCAGGTGCCAGGTGGAGCTGCTCCAGGGTAACCCCTCAAACCCCATAACCAGGGTGCCACATGCTCAGTGTGAGCTGCTTCACTTTGCTGAGCTGGTCTGTGCCCCCTTGTGAACAAGAAGAGATGGAGGTGGCAAGGAGGAAGGCTCAGGTGTCCCTGGGTCCCCATCTCGGGGGGGTTTCCCGTGCCACGGAAAAGGGAACATGGGGGGCACAGGGATCTGGGGGCAAAGCCCCATCTTGGCCTCCCAGCCAGCCTGGCTGGGCTGGATGTGACTGACCTCTGGTGCTGGAATGGCTGGGAAGGAATTGGCCTTTGGAACATATGAGGTCACTCATTGAGTTGGAGAGCAGCGTGTGTCAGAGGTCCAACAATTTGTTTTCAGAAGGGTTTTAAGCATTAATGATTCAAGATGTTTTCCTGGGAGTGGTTTGCAGCATGAGGCTCAGTGGCTGGCGTGGGGTTGAGGTTTTATGGGATTAGTCAATTCATGGAGGCTGAAAGGTCTCCAGGAACACAACAGTTAAATTTGTACTTTTCCACATGGCTGAGCCTTCAAGGAGCTCACCAGGAGCGTGAAAAATGTAAACGGCGTTGTAAGCCTTGTGCCAGCCACGAGGCAGGGAGGGGGTTCCCTGTGGATTAGTTCCATCACCTACTTCATTTTCTTTCTCTTTTTTTTCCCAGAGTTGCAGATAATCACAAGCAGAACCTGATGACTGTTGCTAATCTGGGTGTGGTGTTTGGGCCGACGCTGCTTCGACCTCAAGAGGAAACAGTCGCTGCCATTATGGACATCAAATTCCAGAACATTGTGATTGAAATTTTAATAGAAAACCATGAGAAGGTAACGGCTTCCCTTGCTTCTTCCATGCCAGTAGTTTATGGAAAGGAATTGGTCTCTCTTTGCCCATGGCAGCCCCCTCTCCCAGGCCCCCCTCTCTCCCCATGGCCATGGCACCGCGATGGGGCTGTGCCGGGCAGGGGGCAGCCGGCACCTCGCTCTTGGGCCGTAGTTGTGTAACTAGTGCTGCTGGTAGCCAGCCTTGTTTATGGTCATCCCAGTGTGAGTCAGCATGGCTGTGTCTCCATCACAGAAATTCCCTTTCTCCCCCCTTCCCACTGTTAAATGGGAATTTGTCCTTGGATTCAAGAGAGATAAGCGCTAAACGAAACCAGTGTGAGATGCACACCTTGGCTGGCTCCTGCTTGGCTGATTGAATCTGGGTTTATCCAAGTACTGGCTTTATCCACAATGTTGACCTGAATCCTGATGCATTTGTGTTTGTTGGCCATGGATGTTGCGGTCTGTCAGTGGAGCAGTGGTGGCCTGGTGGAGCTGTGGTCCTGGCTGTCCCTCCCTGGCTGCATGTGCTAAAAAATACCATTTTCTTCTAAATTCAGGCAGTTCCCTGATTAGGATCTTTTGTTAGTCTGGTTTTGGTTGGAAAGCAGTAACGAATTCGTGCATCTGGGCAGCGAAGGCAGAAGTAGAAACAATCTTGCCTTGGCTGGGGTGGCATCACGGCTCTAAGTCCACATCCAGTTATTTCTTGGGCAGAGAGCTGTGCCAACATGTGCTTTTCCTATTGGGAAAGCCTGGCCATGCCAGTTGTCTGTCTGGCAGGGGCAGGTAGAGCAGGAAAGACACTGAGGAATGGGTTTAGTAGACTCTAGCAATGGAGGGAGACTTTGAGAGAGCTGGTCTGGAGGGATCACTGCCCTTGTCTGAGCCCGGGGGTCCAGAAAAGGAACAATATGTAACCAAATATCAGCAACCAACAAGGCTGCTGCTCTTTGGGTTCGTGTGGTTTTAAAATTTCATCCTCTTGAGAAAAATGTGGTTACTCAGTTTTCTGACAGCTGTGGCTGGAAGTTGCAAAGACTTTCCCAAGCTGGTCTGCAGCCGTGGGAGCGCGGGCGCCGGAGTCACACCGTGGGGGGCATAGGGAGGGCACTGGTTGGTCTGTCTGGGCTGCTCATCATCACCTGCACCCCCAAAAGTCAGCAGAGTGCCAGAGTGACAGGGTTCTGCACAGCTTGCAGTGTGCATCTTGGGTGAAAAATAGAGGAGTGCAGACAGAGTGGGAATGTGGAATTTAGGAATCTGTACCAAAAATGTTGCCCTGTTGAGTGCATGTCTTCCTCAGAGGCTGCGCCATGGAGCGGTGCAGCCCAGGCAGGTGGGCAGCTGTCCTGTTCCACGGGGTGATGCCAAAGAACAACTTGTTTGTTATTTTTAACAGATATTTAACACGGTGCCAGAGGCTCCGGCGTCGAACTCGCAGCTGCTGTTATCCCGCAAGAAGAGCACGGAGTCGAAGCCTCCCTCATGCAGCGAGCGGCCGCTGACGCTCTTCCACACGCCCCAGCCCAATGAGAAGCGTGAGTGCCCTCCCAGCCCTCCAGCTTTGCCCTAATCATGCCTAACAGACTGTCATTTCCATGCCATTCCCATGCAGTTTTCCTGCTGTCAGGGGAAGGGGTGATTCCATAACAGGGTCAGGCTTCGGTTTCCTCCGCTGTTGCGTTGGTGGGGAATGGAATCTCTGCTGGCATCCAAGCCCTTAACCAGGGCTCGACATGAGGCTGCCTCAGCACGGGATAAAGTGTTGCTTTCCCCTCCCCACCTGACGGGCCCCTGCGTGTCCCCTTCTCATGTTCCTGGAGCCGTCATCGCTGCCATCAGCTGCCGGGCCCGGGTGCCATACCTGTGGCAAGGGCGGCCACCCGCCGGCGTCCCCACAGGGCGGCCCTTTCGGGATGCCCTCAGGCCCTTTGCCTTTTACAGACAGGAAAACTCGGCCAGGAGGTTCGGCATTTTCCTGAGGATTATGTACCATGGCAGTTTAAAAATGTTGGAGCTCATCTTTCCATTTCTGTCACTAATTGATGCTCCAGATATTTGGGTGAAAGAGCCAAGGCCCCAGCCCTGCTCATGGGGTGGCAGAAATGTGTCTGCTCAGGCTGTTGTTTCATGTTACAGAGTAAACCCAGTTCCCAGCTCTCTGGTTCTTCCTGCCCATGTGCTCCTGGAGCCAGCCAGCTGCACACAGGGAGCTCTCCCAGTTTGGTAGGAAAGCAGGAGAGTCTCCTGGTGAGCAGGACAAGCACAAGTGGAGCAAGGAGCAGGGGAGGCTGGGGATAGCCAGCTCCCCAGCGTGGACAGAGTGGTCGCTGTGGACTTTGCTGACTCCCAAAACATGTGGGTTTGTCTGATTAAGTTACTGTTAATTACCAGGCACTCTCCTTTCTGAGGGTGTAGGAAAGATCTGCGTGGGTTTGAGGAAGCAGTGATGGCCCCAGAGCGTGCTCTGGAAATGGTGTGGGATGACTCTCGGTGAAGCCTCAAATATCAAATGCTGCTTTTGAAAACTTTCAGCCCCAGTAATTTATTTGCTGCTAACTACGCAGTGGCTTGTCAGCCTCCAGGCTCCGGAGCCTCAGTGTGCCATCCTCCCCGTGCCTGGGAGAGGAACTGAGCTCATTTCTTTATTTCTGCATTTATTTATTCCCATGTGAAGCAACATTTTCTTAGTTTTCCTCCTGACAGTCTATAACCTCCTGTGTCTTTGGGAAGCCACCACTGTTTTATTCAGTGTTTGCCTTCCCTGCTGCACATCACTTGAGAAATATGTGAGGTTTCCTTTCTTCTTCTTTTCTTCTTCCTTTCCTTTCTTACTGGTCTGGAGACAGACCAAGGCTCTAAGTCAGGGTGAAGCACAAGGGCTTAGGCAGCAGCTCAAGCCCAGTTGAGCACCACAGAAACTGAAAGTTGAAATTGAAGCTAGAAACATTCAAAATGGGAGCAGGGTGCACATTTTTTAAGACTGGGAGCAGTTTGACATAAAAAGGAGTGGGACAGTGGATTTTCCATCACTTGAAATCTGTTCATGAAAGTCCAATACCTTTCTAACATTTTAACTAGCATCCATCACACCAAGCTGTGTCTAAGTCAAAAATTGCCATGTTCAACAGACAGGGAGCAGATTAGATAATCATGATTAATCTATGATTATAGTGATTATTTTGTTGTTAAACATTTACATTTTTATCCACATCTGACCCAGGGAGCAGCTCTTGTGACACAAGTATCACCAACACAGCAAACACCATTTTGTTCTTTATCAGTTCTTTTGTCATCCCCTCTCTGGTCCCTGGGGTCACTGTCACCAAAGTGCCCTGGATCAGTTATCAGGCAGAGACCTGCCCCAGCACGGTGTAGCTTTCCTGGAGAGAAGGGCTCTGGTGAGGCTCCAGTGGCTCTGCCTGCCTGACTTCCCACTAAAGATACAAAGTTTGGGTAAGGGGTGAAAGGCTCTTCTGCCCTCTGCATGCTGGAAATGCTCTTGAGCTGATGGGCAGCTCTGCTCTTGTAGCTGTCAGACCAAATTAAATCTTCCAGCGATGAATCCTTCACATAAGCTTTCAAAAATATGAAGCAAAGTACAGTTCCATCCTTTTAAAAAGGAGGAAATAAAGTAAATAAAAGTAAAATAAAAAGGAAGAAATAAAAGTTTCAGATTGTGCCATTCATCTGCCTTCCCCTTCAGCTGAGGCCCTTCCCGGTGTGCGGCTGACGGGCGCTCCCAGCTCGCTCTTGGTGGGTGGCTGCTGTGGAGATTACAGGGACAGTCCACACTGATCTGCCCAGCTTATGGAGCTTATTCCCAGCCTTCAGCCTTGGGCAGAAGATGTTTGCAAATAATAAGCTGGTGTCAGTCCACACTCCGGGGGCTCAGGTCAGCTCCTCAGGGCCGGCCGGGCTCAGCACAGGCAGTCCCTGGGCTTGGCCGGCTATGTACAGGTGGTCTTTCATGGGCTGCCTAAAACCTGCTCTGGCAGACACAAAACCAGAGGGATTTGGGGGTTTTAGGTCCTTAGCTTAATTTCTCTCTTGTTTCATCTGCTGGCTCCCACATCTGCCTGTCAGTATTTGTGGAGGTCAGTGCTCTGCTTTTCTTCACTTCTCCCTCTTTGTCTTTTGCATGGATCATCTCTTTCATCACAAGGTGCTGGTGCCCTCTGAGCCCAGAGGGTTCAACTTTTGCAGAGTGGGGACAGAGAAATGTCTGTGCTGCTTGTTCCTGTGGTGGCTTATTGCAGATCAAGATTATTGAAATCCAATTTCAGGAACACGTTGATGTGTATCAACATTACACATCCCTGGCTTTGGCTCATCTCTGGAAGATAAGCTCAACCTGAGCTAGACCAAGCCCTGTCCTGCTGCCCTGTAGGTGCTGATGCTGTCCAGGTACCTGAGAAATGCAGCAGCTCCAGGGAAGGAGCAGGACAAGGAGCGGTGGACTCTGCTCTGGGCATCCACAATCCTTTGGCTGATGTGGCTTTTCCCTTTGGAGTGGTGGCAGAGCTGCCCCAACAACCCAAGACAACCCTCCTGCCAGGCTGTTTTACAGGCAGTTCCTTTCTGCTGTGTGCTCAGGATTAACCTTTCACACAACCCAGCAGTTCCTCTTGCACTCTTTTACCCCCCTTTAAACGTGCACAGGATACAAATTAATATCGCACATTCTCCTCACTCAAAAAGAGGTGGAATTTAAAGGGATTGAGAGCAAGGACTCCCTACCACTACATGCTTTGGGGTTGTAGTTTGACCATGTTACTGTGCACTGGAAAAATAATTTTGGAAAGATGTATCGTTGAAGTAGGACTCCGTGTTTTCCAGCTGGTGCCTGTCTTTCAGGAAAGCGGCATCCCAGAAGCAGCCACTCTCTGCCTGGGGCTGCTCTCGTGCTATCAGTGTTGCTAATTGCTTCTCACAACTGCAATTACTGCTCCTGTGGCAAAGGCGTCTCCTGGAAATGAGTTAATGGGGTTGTGGGTGACCCGCGCAGAGCTGAGGAGGGGGCTCGTGCTGTGGCGGCTCTTTGAGATGCACAATATTGTCAGTGCTCACTGCTGAAGTTACACAAACAACGGGGAAATCTCTCAACACACGTGCTGGAGGGAAACAGGGATCTCTGAGAAGCTCTGGCTGTCAGCAAAGCCATGGCAGCACTTCCCCAGCACTGGGGGATGCCCAGCACATCCCATTCCGCATCAGATCCAAAGGCAAACTTCTGCTCCACTGCTGCTCTGCATTTCGGAAGAGCTGAGCCAAAATGGAGCAGAGACCCATCCCCTTCCCCTTTAGACCTGGCCAGGAAACAGAGACAGTGGTTGGTGTCAAATACGAAGCTGAAGCAACTTTAACTGGGTGATCTGCCCTGTTCCTGATCTAAGGTGTTGTCCTGCTCTGTCACCCAAACACTCTGTCCCTTCAGAGCTGATTTCAGTCACACAAATCCATTCCTGTACGTAGTTTACATTTCAATTTCTTTCAGGTTGTGTCATTTTGGATGCCTTTGGGAATGTAAAATATTAATACCTTGAGAAAAGTGTGTATTTTCCTGCTAAAAATGGCGTTCATTTAAATGTAGCTGCATGTTAAACCCAAAAGAGCCAAAGAGTGCCTGCTATTTCTTGTGGTTTAATGTATAATGTGTCTGTAACTAACTGCGCTCTGGGGAGATGTCCCCGTTTGCACTGGGACAGGGTTTCCTGGGAATGCTTGATGCCTTCAAAGCCATTTGCTCTTCACTTTGTCTGCAGTTGCAGCTGATGATTCTTGGGTTTTGGTGTTTTCTAGAGGAGAACAGGAACAGCATCATCAACTCCAGCCTGGAATCCGTCATCTCTTCAAACGTAAACAGCTTCCTCAACTCCAACAGTGCTCCCCAGCCCAGTCTGAACTCGAGTGATCTTGAACTAGAAGTAATTAAGCCCAACAGGCCAAATTCCCTGTAAGTACAGTGATAATTAGTGTTTTACAGACTCTCCATCCTTAATCTTTAATCAGAGTTGTTTCTTATTCTCAATCTCAGCAGTTTGCTAAAGAATACAATTTAACATTTTAATTTTTAATGGGCACCAAACATGTGCCCTGCATTTTTAACTCATCCTAAGCAGTGGAATTAGTACTGCGGGTTACATCTGCCATCGGTTCCAGCTCTGATGGTTTTGCCCATGTGGAATATTTTTGAGCAGAACTCCCCAGTGCTGCCCGGCCCATCTGGTGATAACTCCAACACACACAAAGGACTTTTCTTCTGAGTTCAATCCTGTGACTGTTGTCAGTACAGTTGATCTCCGGCCAAATCTGTGCTGTTGCTTCTGCTATTGCTTCCTTCATCTGGAAAGTTCAAGGGAAAAAATAGTGACCTTAGCAATGCCTCCCTGGGGGCGGCCCAGTTATTTATGAAGTCCCTGAACTTGCCACGGCGGAGCCCTCGCGCGATGGCGGCTCCGCTGGGGGAATTTCCTTCCTGCCAGGCCCTGCAGCATTTTCCCACAGAACCTGCCCTCCCGGCCATGTGAAGATCTGCTCAGATCTCCGGGAGGTGCAGCCCGTTCCCCCGGGGGGCACGCCCTGCGCATCCCTGCGGACGGGCAGCAGGAACTCTGCTCCCCTCACGGCACCGCTGGGTGCGCGGCCCTCCCAGTGCAGGGACACCGTCCTTCCCACCCCTCCAGTCCTCCCATGGCCCCAGACACTTCCAGTTCCCACTCACCCGGAGCACCCCCATGCCCTGAGGGCAGCCAGGGCCATTCCTGGTGTAGCTGGGTGCCCCTGGGGGCTCAGCATGGCCGGTGCTGGGGCAGGTGCTGTGGACATGGTGACGCTGTTGCTGCTGCCTTGGCTGGGTTGGGTTTGGGGTCTGGGGTCTGGGGTGCAGTGCTCACTGCAGAGTGTGGGACGGCTCCAGGCCCTGCTGGGCTCTTGCAGGCAGGAAGGTAAGTGTGGAACAGACACAGGCTTCATCCAGCTTCACCATCTGCTCTGCTTCCATCATCATCCTCCTGCCACTAAACCCTGAGCTGGACCAGCCCCACGGGGAGCAGGGTTGGGAGGCCCAGCCCCTGCCAGGAGCGCCGTGGGGGCAGGACAGACCACCCAAAGGTAGGACACCTCCAAATCAAGGCTGTGCTTTACATATGGTACATACAGAGTAAAGATGCTTCTCTCTCTCATGCCTGGTTGAAGCTCTGGGGTCAGGCACATCTCATTCCCCAACAGGATGGCTTTAGTTTATCATTCAAGGGGGAAAAAATGGTGTGGCTTATCACAGGATGAGGTTTGTGAGCCTGGGTCTTGCTAGGACCTTACAGGGATCAATTGCCAAATTCACAGTTTTTCAGATTCCAAGAGTTGCCTCTTCCTAATGATTTCTTTCTTAACAGAAGTTATAAAGAAATTCAGCAGAATAACTCAGTTACAGCTGTGTGAGGCTCTGGGGAGCGGGGGTACCGTGCTGTTCCCGAGGGATTAGGTGAGCAGGCTGGCACTGAACCAGGTGCTTGTGCCAATTCAGGAGCCTTTAGTTCTGTGAGGTGAAACAGGGCTGAGCAGGACAGCACTGGCAGGTCGTGGCTCTGACAGTGCTGGTGGCATTTGGTGCTTTTCCGCAAGCCCAGGGGTTCTGGGGTGATTTCTGCACATGCAGGAACATACATTTGGTCTGTGTTGCGCTGAAGGTTGAAATATGGATCCTAGGGGGGCTAATACCACAGGGCAAATGTTCTCTGTGACCCAAACTATTTAAATCAAATGTCTTTAATCCGATCTTCCAATAAGAAATGAAGCATCTGACTTGATTTTATTCTAAGTGTGTATGGATGTCACTCCCCCTGCTAGCCCAGGAGCAGGGGCTGTGCCCGTGGTTTTGAGAGCTCCACGGGGTTCTGCCCTCGGTGGGAACGGGGTTTGCAGTGGTGAGGATGAGGAGGCTGAGGAGGGCTGCCAGCAGCGGGTCTGTCCCCAGCCGTGCCCTGTGGCTGCGGGCTGGGTCGGGGCAGGGTGTCTGAATGGTGCCAGTGTCCGGCGGCTCCGTCCCCGCTGCTCCGCGGGGCTGCCCAAATCGTGTCTCCATAAAGGCACTTCTGTTTGTCCAGGCAGCTGAGCAGTGTGGGCTTTGCAGGCAGCCTCGGGCAGCCACGCACTCTGCCCCGGGCTGGGGCATCTGGTGCTGCCGTGCCAGGGGTTCTGGTGCTCCCCTGGAATTACCGGGCCCACAATTAGGATCTGTGGCCATGGGGAGGGTCTGGAGGTGCCTTGGGGTTTGCACTCCTTCAAACACTGCCAAATCCCCTGCTGGTCAGGACTTTGGGGTTTTTTCTTGTGCTCTTCACAATTTCCTGTAATTTTTAGCTGTGGACCAGGGCCATGGTGCTGGGGAGCTGTTCAGGAGGAGCTGACTGTCCTGGCAGCCCTCACAAGCACAACGGCTGCTGAGCTGGGAGCCTGTACTCACCCAAACTGGGAAGCTGCAGGGGAAGGAGTTGGGTCATTCTGATGTTCTTCATTCCTACTAAGGAGTCCTGCTGATATTCCTGTGGAAATTACTCCTGGGGATGTCAGTGGCAGGCTTCTTGGAGTGCAAATGTTGAGGCCTGCAGGCCTGGGGTGTTTCTTGTGTCCCGTTTGTGGCCCTGAGCACCAATGTGTCCAAGGCGGCCTTTAAATGTGCCAGCTGTAAATTGTGAGCACCATCTGTGAAATGAGAGATGTTTGTTTGAGCTTCTGTTTACAAAAGCCCTTGGCTCCCTGCTAAATGCTCGTGTATCCCCCAGGTCTGCTCTGCTGGGAGCTGCGCCAATTCCTAAATCCCCCTCGTGAGCGAGCGTCGCGTCTTCCCAGCCTCTGTTACAGCAGTGGCTGTGCTGGGGCTGAGGTCCTTCCACCTCAGTGCTGGTCCCCCTGTCCCCCTCCCCAGGGAAATGGGCTCCTTCTGATGTGCTTTCTCTGGAGCACAGTCCAGAGTCTCCAATCCAGAGGGAAATTGTTTTGCTGCAAGGCTCAGGCTCTTCCTTCCCAGCCACCAATCGGGCTTTTACGATGGGAATGCGTTTTTTTATTAGGGCTGGGTTTATTTTTATGGAAAAACTGCTCTGGGCAGGAGTTGTACTGGGTGAGTCAGCGGGACTGCTGTCCCGTGCCAGGAGCTGTCACTGTGGCTACGGCTGCCCAGGGACCGGGGCCACCAAACCGTGGGCAGGGATTTGTGTCCAAAGCAGTGTTGGGTCTCTGTGTCTCACCAGGTTTCTGTGTCCCATTGGTTTCTGTATCCTGTTGAGTGTCTTTATCCTGCCCTTGCAGAAAGCATCTTCCTTAGAAAACATGGCCAAGCACGAAGCAGAAAGCAGTGTGTTTCCAGCAGAGATGTGTACTTCAGCTGAGGTAGGGGAAGGACAAGGGAATGGCTTCATACTGATAGGGCAGGGTTAGATGGGATATTGGGAAGGAATTGCTCCCTGTGAGGATGCGGAGGCCCTGGAATGAAATTCCCAGAGCAGCTGTGGCTGCTCCTGGATCCCTGGAAGTGCCCAAGGCCAGCTTAGAGCACCCTGAGACAGTGGAAGTTGTCCCTGCCTGTGTCAGGGGTGGCACTGGGTGGTTCCAGCCAAGGAGATACAACCGGTTGAACACCCTTCCCGTGTCCATCTGTGCCTCCAGGCCTGTCAGTGTTCCCAGTGCTGGTGCCCATCCTCGCCCTCAAGCTCAGGGCACTGGTGGCATGGGGGCCATGGGCCAGGCTGAGCCCCCACACTGCCAGCCCTGGCCCAGGCAGATGCTGCCCCTCCTTCACCCTGGGGACTTGGCATTTAGGGAAATAATAACCTTGGGAAACTCAGATTTAGTCAGTACATGTCTATTTGCATTTAATTTCATTTTCTCACTGACCAAGTAAGGCTATTTCTTGCCCTCTGTGGGTATGGAAAGAAATGAGGAGCAGATCTAAGGTCTAGTGGTCATGAAAAAATAACCCAGTTACTCCAAGGAAGAGTGGTTATTACACATGCTTTTGATTTGCAGGACTGGAATAAATCTTCATTAGGCATCCCAGTTAAAACTGAACATTTCTCTTTCCATGCCTGAAAATGAGAGAAATTTCAAATATTACTGAATTTGCAAAACAGTCTCCATCAGGGACTTCTCCGAGTGACTGGGAGGGAGCTGTGGGGCAGGGGACAGCACACCAGCGCCGTGGGACTGGGGTGATGCTGCACCTTCCTCCCGATGCTCCGTCCCTGTGCTCTGCTCTGAAGGCCCTCACCATCCCAAATCCAAGTGCAGCATCCCAGAAGCACGGAACCACAGACTGCTTTGGTTTGGAATGACCTTAAAGCTCCTCCGTCCCATGGGCAGGGACACCTCCCACTATCCCAGGCTGCTCCAAGCCCCGTCCAACCTGGCCTTGGACACTTCCAGGGATGGGGCAATGGATCAAACCAGGAGAGGATAGGATGTTTTTGGAAAAATGGTCTCTTAAAAATGCAGAGAGCTTCGACAGTTAGCAGCTGGGACACATGAAAGCAAAAGCACGTGAGGTGAAGCAAGCAGGCCTTTAAATGCTGCTGGTTCCTCTCCAGGGGAGCTGGACAGAGCTGCAGGACAGACCAGGCTGTGCCTGCTGTGCTGTGCCTGCCTATCTGTCCTCATCCAGAGGGGCTGTGGTGAGCCAGAAATGAGTCCTTGACCTGCCTGACCTCCAGTTCCTCTCCCTGTGCTCCCAGGCCCTGGTTCTGCTGAGCTTCCATGGCTCTCTGCTCGGTGGCTCCTGTTGTTTATATTCCTGAAGAACAACGGCAATTAGAGGTGCAGAGGCGCAGGAGCGGGTCCCACCCTCATCCTGCCTTCCCGGCAGCCACTTTGGGAATGTCCCTCTGAAACGGCATCTCTGGGACTTCTGTTTAAGACATTTGCTCATAAATCAAGTGCTCCTGTCCCTGAGGAACCTGGATTCTCACCCGCTCTCCTCCCACCCTGATATTCAGCCCCACTTTAATTTGGAAAAAGGCCAGGAAAATGCAATGGTGTTTTGTTTTGCTGTGTGTCACTATACGAACAGTGGCTTGTGCTCAGAGGGGTCCAAATCAGGAGGAATTTCTTCCTGGAAAGGGTGCTCAGGCCTTGGCAGGGGCTGCCCAGGGAGGTTTGGAGTCCCCATCCCTGGAGGTGTCCAAGGAAGGCCTGGATGTGGCACTCAGTGCTCTGGGCTGGGGACAAGGTGGGGATCGGGCACAGCTTGGACTTGATAATCTTGGAGGTCATTTCCAGCCTAAATGACTCCAGGATTCCGTGTGTTCCTCCTGGGTGGCAGAGCTGGTGCCCGGGAGGGGGTCCCAGGGGATGGTGCTGGCAGGGATGGGGCTGCCAGCCTGCTCCAGAGGCTCCATGTTGCACTGGACTCCAAGTGCCCTGAGTGGTTCTCACTGTAGCAAAGACGTCTCTATTTCACTTTAATTTCATTTCCTGGTTCTCTGTTCACACGAAATTGCAAAGCAAACCCTGTGCTCGGCGCGGGGGCTCTGCCACGGCTGGGAGCTGCCTGGCGCATTTGGGGTGGGGAACGTGGAACTGCGAGGAAATAGGAACTTGATTAATTGCAAGGCTTTGGGCAAAACAAAGCTGTTTCTTCTTCCTTCCACTGCATTGTGGCCGCCTGGCCGGGAGCCACCGCGGCTCCGGAGCAAGCCAAGAGCTGGGAGAGGCGTGTTGGGGCCAGCAGAGCAGGGCTGGGGCTCCCCGGGGACCCTCCTCTGCTGCTGTGTCCCCTGCTGCCCTTCCTTGGGGGCATTGCACCCCATGTGTGCTGGGCACCCTTGGGCGACTGCAGGGAGCCCCAGCTGGAAACTGGGGCTGGAGGGAAGCGTCTCCCTCCATCCTGCTCCCTGCAGCCACTCAAAGCTCAGCCCAGACCCCAAAGCTCTGGTCTTCTGCCTAATCTGGGTTTGGATTGCCAAGGCCAGCCCCGAGGGGTGGATCTTTGGGCTGCCAAACAATAAATGGCATTTTTTGGGGATTAGGTAAAATCTTGTAATCAGAGCAGCTCCAGAACAGCCTTATCTAAATTGCTCTTTAAGAGGAGCAGACCTATTCCCAGCTGTGATCCTAGGCTGGGACAGGGGGCTTTACACCCAGAATCTGTGGTCCCAGCGGGGTGCGATGGCTGGAGCTGTGCAAGAGGTGCCCTGGGTGGCCCCCAACCCTGGATCCCCAGCCCAGGCTTTTGCTGTTTGAAGTGTTGCCTTCCAGGCAGGGTCAGGATCCTTGATTATTTAATCTCCCCTCGACACCTCCTCGTGTGGCTGCTCAGGGTTTGCATCTTCTGTGTCTCAGATGGAGGTTGGTTCGTGCTCAGGAGGAGCAGAGATCGCTGCCAGGTTAGAACAGAACCCGCCTATCTACCAGTCCTCTTACTTGAGAAAAGCTCCTAAAATTCCCAGTCTGCTGCTTGGCTGATTCCAGATGACATAACATTCAAACTATCTTATGACTTATTTATTTTTTTTGGTGCAGACTGTTGTGAGGGTGTCTGTGTGTTTGTTTCTTTTAGAGCAGTTTTAGCTTGGGAGTCCTAGATCGTGCCTGTGGTGAGAAAGCTCCGTAAACCAGAGTGATTCAGGGCTCTGGCAAATGTCCTTCAACCTGGCTCATGGAAAACACAAGCAGCAAACTCAGTAGACTCCACAGATAAATACACTTGAGGCTTAGTTGCTGATAGCCATATGATCTTAAAATTTATATATATGTACATGTATATGTACAGATTTCATATAGAAGGTTGGACTTGATGATCTTGGAGGTCTTTTCCAACCTTAGTGATTCTATGAATTCCTTCCCTTGTTGTGTTTAAACAATCCAGGATTTATTTTCTAAGCATCCGTATCCTTCCATGAGGTATTTTAAGATGTGTGGAAAAGAACCATGCTTGTGGGCCACAGGAGCAGGGGTTGGTTTGGGGAGGGCAGAGGGAAGTGACAAATTTCCATTTGAGGTGGGATATTTCAGGCTGTTTGGGTCAGAGAAGGCCCCAGCAGTGGGATCCTGCCTGCCCCAGCATCTCCGTGTGCTGCTCCGGGCTCACAGGAGGCAAAGGTGGGATCTGTTTTCCTGCTGGGCGGGCTTTCCACGGGCCCTGGCGTTTGGCGCAACAACTGTGCAAAGCTTTAGCTCCTTCACTTTTCGGTCGGCTCTTGGTCTAGAAACTTTCCACAAATTGAACTTGAAAATGAAGCCAAATATTCCCATAAAGCAAGTCTCCAGCCTTGTGGCCAACCCCACATGACCCAGTGGTCATACATCAAAATATTTGCTCACCCATTAAAACAAAGGTAATTTGTCAGTCTGGGAGCCTCTGCTAATGGGAGCAGGCGCCCGTCACTCCTTCCCCGGCAGGAATGAGTTGGGGGTGGCTTTGAATCCTCTGCCGTGCCCTGGCCATGGCTGTGCTCCTCTGGGGGCTGGTGTCACAGGGGGCGTGCGGGTGGCTGCAGATGGACGGACAGATGGACAGACAGATGGACAGATGAACGGCCTCTTCAGAGGCTCCACGCGCCAGGCCACCCCGCAGCTCCTGCAGCCTGACTCCCACCCGCCACAGCTTTTCCCAGTGCTGCCCCTCAGGAGACTTCTCAGATGTTTCTGCCTTTGAAGAGCTCTGTTCTATTTGGGTGATGCTCTGGGAACATCTAAGGGTGCTTCTCGCAAGCTGAATTAAATTAGATTTCCCTGCAAGAGTTCTAAAAAAGCACCTTAAACTTCAGCAGCACATGATGCTTTAGAGGCAGCTTTCTGGAAAGTCTTGGAAAAAAAAGAGATCTTGCACTCCATTGCTTTCCTAATTCCTGTAATTAGTGTGGAGATCGCTGCACAGCAGCATCTTCTTCAAAGAAACTGCCTCAGACAAATATTGGCTAATGGAAATTTTACTTTCAAATAGAGCAGGATTTGAAATCCATCCCAGTCGCTGAGGGGGGATGGATGCAGGAATCAAAGATGCTCCACCAAAGCCTTCCCCGGGGCAGTCACAGGCACTCTTGTGTGTGCTGAGTGGGTGTGTGGAGCTCAGGATCGTCATCCTGCTGGCCAGGCCTCTCTTTTTCTCTTTCTCCTCCCCTGCCTGCCTTCCCCCCTTTGATTTTGGGGTCCCGGGGTGTTCTGCTCACCCCAGCCTGCTCAGCCCCCACATCCAGCTCCGCTCCCAGCACCTCTGCTCAGTCGCCATCTGAGTTTCCTTTGGGCAGAGTCTTAAGCGTGAGCCCAGCCAAAACTTTTATTGAGCCCGCTGAAAGCAAAATGATGGTACATTAGGTCTTCCTGCCACCTATAAATGTCACCTCAGATGAAATATAGCAGAGAAACGGCCGAGTGCATTCTTTGGTTCCTCTTTCTGCAGGGAGATCAAATTCAAAACCAGGGATGTGGCCCAGACTCTCCCTTGTAAAAGTCTTCTGACAGCTCTGGGAGTATTTCTGAGGCAGTGCCGGGCTCCAGCCGCACCACACAGGCACTGGGAGTGCTGAAAGCATCCCAAAGCTCCCCCGTGGCCCGGCAGCTCCAGCTGCCAGCGCTGGAAGGAGCTGGGGCGGCAGAGGGGACGTGAGCAGGGTTCAGATGGGGACCACCCCAGGGGCCACCCCCTCCCGCACGATCCGATTTCCCAGCAAAAGGCTGACAATTCCCCCCGAAGGGGCCGAGGAGAACAGGGCTGCTGGCTCACAAAGACATCGTGTCTCCTCTGAAAGGAGATCCTTGTGCCTAATTAATCTCCTAAATTAGCTGGAGCTGTCAGGCCACCGCTTTCCCCTCACCTGGGGGTAACCCAATCCCGCGGCCGCTGTGCAGACACTGGTGACAGGGCAGTGCTAAGCTGGGACGTTGTCAGCAGCACAAGAGCTGTCACCAGTCCCCCGCCTGCCCCCACACGCTGGCAGCGCGCCCGGGCCCGGGAGTGAGGGATCCGCGGGCTCCTGCAGGGAAGGTGTCCTGGCTGGGCAGTGGGAAGGGAACTGGTGGGAGAAAGGAGCACTGATCCATCTTTTGGTGTTGTCTGCACCAGCACGTGGACAAACGTGAGTGCCAGCGGCTGTGTCACCCTTGGAGCTGAGGAAAATCCCTCTGGCTTCAGACCGTGCTGAGCTGAGGGTGGGAGTGGGGAGAGGGAAGGGAGATCAGGCATGGAAATGGCTCCCTGCTCCAAACAACGCCCAGGGCTCACGCTGGAGACCCTGGGGGAACCCTGAGGAGCAGGGAAAGTTTATCCCTTTCTTTTGCCTCAAACATGCTCTGAGGGCTGGAGCCCCTCTGCTCTGGAGCCAGGCTGGGAGAGTTGGGGGGGGTTCACCTGGAGAGGAGACGGCTCCAGGGAGAGCTCAGAGCCCCTTGCAGGGCCTGAAGGAGAGCTGGAGAGGGACTGGGGACAAGGGCTGCAGTGGGAATGGCTTCCCACTGCCAGAGGGCAGGGATGGATGGGATATTGGGAAGGAATTGTTCTCTGGAGGCCCTGGCACAGGGTGCCCAGAGCAGCCGTGGCTGCCCCTGGATCCCTGGCAGTGCCCAAGGCCAGGCTGGACATTGGGGCTTGGAGCAGCCTGGGACAGTGGAAGGTGTCCCTGCCATGGCAGGGGGTGGCACTGGATGGGCTTTAAGGCCTGTTACAGCCCCTGCTTGAGCAGGAGGTTTGGTTGGAAGTGCTGGGTGGACAGCACAGCAGTGGGTGCAGCACAGGGAGATTTGGGAAAGCACAAGGAATAAGAAGTGGAAAAATACCCAACCAGAAAAAAAGTGAATTGAATGTATTAATCTTTGCTGTATTTGATTACTGGGAAGGGTTCTCCAAGGCTACATGTCCAGCTTGATGGCAGGGAGAGAAATTGAGGCTGGGCCAGTAAACTGGAAGGGTTGTGGTGCTCACACCTCCCAGCTGGGCTGCACTGGGAGGGGCTGTGCGACTGCAGGAGGAGAGTTTTGCTGGTTAGAGCTGCTGAGGCAAAAATGTTGTTGCAAAGTCTGGTGGTTTTAAGTGAAAAAAAAGATGAAAAAAGAAAGAATGGAACGAACATGGCGTTTCTTTTGATAAATATGATCAAGTTGGATTGTTTCAGTGTTGTGGTCTTCGGGGTTTGCAATGAAATGCTCTGATCAGCTCTCGTAAATGTTGTTTGCAGAATGCTGCAGAGCAAAGCAGCACGAGGCCAGATGGACAAAACAAAATCAGGGAAACCAAGAAAATGCAGAAAATGATTATGCAGTGGCTTTACTCATCCGTTATTCTTAAATCACCTTCTCAGGCCCAAATAATCCCCATTGTTTTGCCCCCTGCGTGTGTCCTCCGTGGGCAGTGCTGGCTCATCGTGCTGCAGGGAGGAGATTTACCCGCTAAAAAATGAGAGTTTGAGCCCGTGGTGCTGATGAGGCTCAAAGAAACCGTCTTTGTTTTCTGTTAGGATCTGAGCCTGGAAGTGGCCTCCTATCAAGTTATGTGGGGAATATTCCTTAGCCAGGAATGAATTTTTTACGGTGGGAAATAGCTGTTCTGGTCGTTTCAAGACATTGCTTAAAAAGTGAAAGGAACTTCTCTCCCTTTGGAGAGCTGGCAGTACCAGCTCCTGGGGGGGTTGCTGCTGCCATCCCGAAATCTGTGCCCTCCTTGGGTGTTGGCAGAGCCTCGCTTTTCCCGTGGGGCTCATGTGGGACCTTGGGAGCGCATGGGGCAGAGCAGGCAGATCCCCCATCACCTTCCTTGCGCCATCGGGGCATCCCTCCTGGCTCCCTGCAGCAGAACAGCTCTGCCAGCCAGAGGAGGGCTTGGTTTGGGGCAATAAGGACCAAATGCCCTCACCCAAAGCCAGGCTTCCAGGGCGGTGGGTGCTGCAGGGCTGGTCCCCCTGGAGCCTCGGGCAGGGCTCAGGGCTGTCCTCCCCTGGGGCCGGTGACGGTGGCTGGCAGCAAGGACAGTGTCCTTCCGTATCCCTCAGCTTCCCTGCAGCTCCAAGTTCCCAAAACGAGGTCACCCTCAGCCACATAGCTCAGGTTTAGCTGCTTGTGGCTGGCAGAGCCAGCTCGGCAGCGCCGCGGGGCTGCCCGGGGCACAGGATGTGTTTAGCTCAAATATTTGAGCCTCCCAAACCCCCCACAGCTAAGCTGGGAGCTGTGATCCCACAGGGACTTTAATTTCCTTCATTTTCCAAGGATCCCATATGGTTGTTGGGGTGGCAGATGGGAGAGTTTTGTTTTCTGGGGGATGTAAGATAGCAGTGCATTGAATGCCAGAGAGGAGTGAGAGATTTCTGGAGGGCTGTTGAGTTCTGCTTAATTGCAAACACAATTTGTTGGTGACTAATGCACCCAGCCTTGCAGCATTACCTCGTGTTCTAAGCTGTGGCACGATGGAGAAGCCATGACTAAGATGCTGGCTCCTGATTTACCAACACTTCCCTCCTAAACTGCCAGTTTGGCTCCCTGCTGCCACATTACAACTTTTCTATTAATAATTAAGAGCTTTAACACAGTTTGAAAGCAGTCGGTTCCACATAAAACCTTCCAGCCTGATTTTGAGTCTGCTGAGAGCCTTTTGGGCAGAGAGTGTATTGATGGAGCAGAAAATGCAGCTGCTGAGCAAATGATGGATTGGATTTTGGGGAGAAATCCTTCCCTGTGAGGGTGGGGAGGCCCTGGCACAGGGTGCCCAGAGCAGCTGTGGCTGCCCCATCCCTGGCAGTGTCCAAGGCCAGGCTGGACAGGGCTTGGAGCAGCCTGGGAGAGTGGAAGGTGTCCCTGCCATGGCAGGGGTGAGCTTTAAGGTCCCTTCCAGCCCCAGGCCATTGTGTGACTCTGTGTCCTGTCCAGGCTGGTTCGTGTGGACACATTGCTGTCTCCATTCCCCTGCCCTGCCCCGTGTGAGAGCAGTCACTGGTGGGTCTGTGCCTTGCTGGTGACACTGGTCATTCCATTACAAACAAGGTGTGCAGCTGTTACTGAAATGCTGTTCCCTGGTAAGGTGCCACGGTGCTCCCATCACCTGGAGCTCACCTGGTGGGGAACACACCTGTGCTGGCACCAGGCTGGTCCTGCAGCTTCCTTCCTGCAGCACTTGCTCATGCTGAGAACTCATCTCTTGCTGACTCTCTGCTTACTCCCTCACTGTCTCCAGCATTAACAGCAGGCTCTGAGCTCCGTGCCAGGATTCTGTAGCACACCAGCCCTGTCATCTCCTCCCTCTGCACCATCGAGCATCATCCGTCTGCGCTTGGAAATGGGAATGTGGGACAACAGCTCCAGCTCTCCTCCCCAGAGTCAGAACTCCTCCTGGTCTCTCTCTTACTCAAGTGGAAAAGCTTTTAGATGGTTTATGAAATGCCTAAAGCAGGGAAATATTCCCACACATGGGAAATCAGCCAAGCAGCAAAGTGACAAGACAAACCCATGTGCTGGGTGTCATCAGGATTACAGAGGGACACGTCCGCGTTGTTGGAAAGAGGATCCTGAAATCTGTGCTGATGGAGATGGGGAACTGGTAAATGGAGATGTGGGGAAGGTCTGTGCTGAAGAATTTGAGATTTTTTTGGACCAGTTTGGTCAAGTGATGCTGACCACAGGCCATTTTAGCTGCTTATTTCCCTAAATGTGTCATTTTTTCCACCCAAACGACCATGCAGCAACATTATTCCTGAGAGAGTAACACTGCAGAGAGTTTAACATTTTTCTTGCATTAAAGTACCAAGCAGAGGAAGAGCCCTGCCAGACTGGAGCCCTGTGAGCTGGTGGTCAGGTCTGGGGTGGTGCTGCCTGGGAGCTGCTTCCTAGAGCCCATCCATCGCTCCAGGCTTTGCTAGGACCTGCAGCACTGCTTGAGCTCCATGAGCATCCCAAACCCAGGCTGCCTCCCATTTCATTTAGGCAACAGAACCATGTCTGCTGGTGAGCTGCAGTCTTGTCCTTGTTTCAGCAGAGCTGAAGTGCTCTGGCATTACATAAAGCTGTAATTTTCTTTTTTCTTGTTACCTTTGAGAAGAACCTTATGTTCTGCAGCTTTGTTTTATAGGAACGGATCAGGGAGCAAAGGGCTGGGTGGCCCTTGATGTATTTTATTGCAGTCAGGTACTGATCCATGTCAGAACGGGAATATTGTTGTTTATTCTTGAGGTGATTTCATGAAAGGGCTGGAATCCATCAGTGGGCTCTGCCCATCCATAGCTGTGAGATGTTCTGTGGCAGAAATAGCCCCGAGTTCCACAAAAATAAACAAGTTGTAAACATGTTTGAAGTGGAACTGATGTCCTCCCAGCCAGGAGAACAAAGCACAGAAGTTGTCTGGAGACCTGCTGAGAAGGGCTCTGAGAGCTGCACATGCCTCGGGGGCCTGAGCCGGGTGAGGAGCGCCAGAGGCAGCCTGGGCGGAGGAAGAGGAATGAAAGAGGCAGGTTAAGAGAAGGGATCACAAAAGAGATTTTTTAGCTCCAGCAACTCCAGCAGAGTCTTGAAACAAGAGTTACTGCTTTTTTTCATGTTTGGGCAGCAAACTAAACATCTGCATGGGAAAGGCAGTATGTTCGGCCGGCACAGGAAGTAGGGAGGAGGATTTAGCTCCTAAATTCATTTCCAAGTACTCTGTTTGCTGGAAGAGTGGGATTGCCGGAGGGACACATGGAGTGGAAGGTGCAGGTGCCCCTGCAGGTGCTGTGGCACAGTGCCCTCCTCGCCCTGCCCAGCAGTACTCCCTCCCTGTGGGATCACAGCCACTGCTTCCCAGGCACAGTTGGACCAAGGAAAGGCAAGAGCCTCAGGATGCCTTGGGCTATGGACTCGTGGAGTTCCCCCAGCTGCTTCTGCTGGGGAAAGGTCCATTCTCACCTTGGAAGACTCTAATTTGAGCCATTTCTTTGTTTCCTGCTGCTGATGGTTTTGGTTCTTAGCAATTTTCTCTGTTTTGTTTCCACTGTGCACCCAACAGGAAGAGCCCCTCGCAAAGCCCTCCCGAGTAAGAAGAAGGAAAAAAAACATCCAGCTGACATTTGCTGCCTGCAGGCAGCAACCAGAACTTCCCCCAGCCTCTCACCACCTCTGCTCTTTTTGTGAAAAACAAAGGAAATTGGATCCTACAAGAAAACTGTTTTCCAAAACGCCAGAGACCTCGGGATAGACCGTTCCCTCACATGCACTGACATCTCCAGCGAGGCAGGACTTGGGTCTGGCAGTCACATAAGCTCAGGAAGGTGATACTTAAGGAGCAGCTTGAAAATAAATCCCTGTATTTCATGGAAGGGAGATGAATCCTTCATACCCATCATACCCCAGGGTCTGTTGGTGCTGGGGGGCAGCTCAGGTGGGTCCTGAGCTATCCATGGGTTCTTCTTGAGGAAATGTTCTGGAAGGACTTGCAGAGCAGCTCAGTCACCGTAGGACCATGGTCATCTCCTCTGTGAGCACCTGATGGGCACAGGGTGCTCTGCACACCCCACTGCACACGCTGGCACTAGTGAACAGTTCTCTTCATGGATTTGCTGGGCATGGGGTGCATTTTCCTTGACACCAAGGATCCAAAGACACCAAAATGCTGCTCCAAATTAGTGGAAACTTCTCAGGCAGAGGCTGGCCCAAGTGCTGGTTCTTTCTCTCAGGCTTTTTTCCCTGATAACTCCGAGAATCCTGCTGGTTGCATTCCCCGCTGCCACGAGCGGAGCGGGCGCGCAGTTGTGGAGTGATGACAGAGCGACTTGAGGAGAAATGAGAGCTGCATTCTTTTGCCATGATTTCATCTCAAAAAGTGCAGTAGCAGTTTCTAGTCCCAGAGCCCTGTGCCATTGGATTTTCCTTCCTTTTTGCAGTGAAGAGGACCAGGGTTGGTGGCAGAGATGGTGGCTGTCCCATGCTGGCACACCCAGTGCCATGTCCTCTTGCACCTCAAGCCTGCTGCCCACAGGCACAGTGGGAGCAGTGGTGGGAGGGCTGGTGGATGTTGGTGGCCACTCTCAGCAGGACAGGCTCAGCCACATTTTGGTCACCAGCTCATCGCCCCTCCAAGTCCCACCTTGGCCAGGCTCCCCTTGGAGAAAGGAATTGCTGGGCCATCTCTTTGAAAGAACTGGTGCTTTAAGGTTAATTTTGGCAGTTTGGGATGACTTGGTGACCTTGGTAGCGCCTCCCGTTTGGAGGTGGGAATAGATGGAGTATCTGGTAAGTACCAATGGCTGTCAGGTTTGTTAAAGACTAAGGACAACTCATTTTTTAAAAGATGGACAGTTTTGATGATAGAAATACAAAAGGATTGTTTTTAAATAGTGATGATTATTAGCAGAACATTTTGAGGATCTCATTGATAGCCTGCCTGACAGCATTCCCTGTTTCCCAGCCTCTGGTGAAGTCATGCTGCACTGCTGTATCCCATTTCTCTATGTGTGTAATCTCTGACATAATAAAGGTGTTGCCTGTAATTTCAGAGGGAATTAATCAGTGTCTGTTGAATCCAGTGACACAGCTTCTGCAAGGAGTCAAGCCAAGAGTTTGGCCTTAAGCAGAGATGGTCCAATTTCTGAGGGGAAAGCGTCCGTGTTGTAAATATCCCCCTGTGGTGGCAGCCAGAGGACACTGTGGAAGGTTAAACGTTGGTCTGAACTCCTGCAAGGCTGAGGTTCTCCCACGTGTTCTGGAGTCACCGTTCCCTGAATCCCTTCCCTCTACCTCAGGAGGCCCCAGCTGAGGGGTAAGGACATCCTGGGGGTTGCGCCCTGTCCCCACCTCATCACAGGCCTGTGTGATCAGAGGTACTGTCCCTCTCTCAAGGAAAGAGCATAAGTCCTGATGCTTTTACAAAACTTTTGTTTTTACAAAGGCATTTGCAGTGTGGAGAGGGATTTCTGGTATTTTATCAGGGATGGAGTTTCTAATCTGAATTGGACAGGGAATACCAATGAATGCTAAGCAGAGAAGCAGTAAATGAATCAGAGTCAAATTGGTATTTTAGTACAATAATTGCTTTTTGGTGAACCTGAGAATGACCTGAATCGAACAGTTTGGAGGGACCCAAAAACTTCTGTGTGCAATTACCAGTTCAGTAACTTGATTCAGCTTCATTTGACAGCTGTGGCTTCAGGAATCAGCACGAAGGGAAAAAGGGATGGAAAACATGGAAAACAAAATCAATGACATTTTTATACACTGAATGTACGAGCACCACAAGTGACAGACAGAGGGGGTGGAGGCTGCTCGCAGGCATCATTAACGTCCAGAAATACCAGCAGCTATTTCTGGGAGCACTGGGGGAAGCACGAGGCAGGTGAGTGGCCGTGCTGCCAGCACAGATCCTTGGCACACGGGGTGCCGGGCACGATGGACGGGGCAATGGAGCGGGGGTTAATTGGAAGATCCAGCTCTTGTTGTCCAGATGAATGCAGATCCAGCCTTGAAACACTTCCCAAGGTCTTGGCACTTCATTTCGTAGCTGTGTCTCATGCTCGGAATATTCCCAAGGCACTCGCTATCGCCGGCTGTCGTCTCTCTGTCTCTCGGTTGCTCTTTGTTGCTGTGGTTGCATGTTGATAAGGTCTCTGGTTATGTCTTGCAGCCCTCAGAATCCAAGCCCAACGTCACCCCTCTCACCGTCCTGGCCCATGTTCTCTGCGCCATCAAGTCCTATGCCCACCTCCTCTACGTCCAGCGACTCATCCCCCATCAGGTCTGTTGCACAATTCGCTTGGCTTTTTGTTGCTTTTGCTATTTCTGTTCAATTTCCCCGGTTTCCCCCACTTCACTTCCCTTTCCCTTGGCATCCTGCTCGAACCCTCCCAACACAGCTGTCTGCACTCAGCAAGAGGGGAGCTTTCAAACCCTCCTGCCCCAGGAGAGCCCCTGGAACACCCCGAGCCCACAGCCCCCCGGGTCAGCGGAGCTGTGCCTGTGGTGCTTGGTGTCACTGCTGGGCTCAGCTCAGCTCCTGCGTTGGCTTTGCTCTGCTCTGCAACAGGTAAGAAGTGTCCTGCGAGGAGTAAAGAGCCTTTGGAAAGCACTGCCATCCCTGGTTTTCTGGCCACGGCCCCGTCTGGGATCCCAGGAGGGTAACGGACACGGGGCAGCACAGGCTGCTCGGTGCCCAGGCCGCAGGGCTTGGGCATCGCTGGAGCAAATCATTCCTGGGAGCTGCAGATGAACCAGCACAGCATTCCCAGCCACTCCTGAGCAGCGGCTCAGGCTGAGTTGTGCCAGCCCCATGGGGCCCCCGTGTGCCCTGGGGTGCCTGGCACCAGAGCAGGCACTGCCCAGGGGTCCCGTGACCTTGGCACCGGTGATGCCATCGTGCTGTGAGTGCACTGTGAGCCTGAAAACACCTTTTGTTTTTCCTGTGATGGTCTCAAGCGCTCCGCGTGAGCGGTGCCTGCCCTGCAGTGAAGGACCCTCTGGAGAGGGAGGATTGTTTGCCCATCCTGGTTTTTAAGTGTTTGGGAGCTGCTCATGTCAGGCAGCTGGAATTTGGAGAGGAGAGACCTCCATTTTGGGGCTCTCTTCACAGCAAAGCCAAAACATTCACAGCTCCTGGGTTTGGAGTTTGGTGCGAAGGGGAACTGCTCTTTCCATGAAGCGTTGCGGGTTCCCTGGGCTCTTCCAAGGAATTCAGGGAAGCTTCAAGTCCTTGGAAAGACAAAAATTGGTAAAACCACTGATCTGAGAATGGTGACACCTTGTTCCCCGTGCCAGCAGCTCCTGGGGGCACTTCATCACTTCCCTTGGCCGTGTCACAGCTGAGCAGCAGTGCAGGATGTGGCCGGCTGCTCGAGTGGCCCAGAGCCTGGCCAGGTTGGCACTGTCATTGTCACCACAGCTTGGCAGTGTCCCAGCTTTCCACCAGCCCTGCTCCAGCCCAAAGCTGGGAAGGATGGGTGGGGATTCCAGGTGCAGGGACAGCTCTGTGTGCCTGTGCTGTGCCTGAGGAGCCCTGAGGTCCCTCATTTCCCCCTCTCTGCTGGCAGTTTGCTCCATTCCTGGCTCTCCCTGCTCCGATTCCCTCCCCTGCAGCGTGGGCACGCTGACACTTCCAGCAAAATCTAATGGCTGTTAAATCTTTGTTACCTTCAGGTACAGGCTCTAAGGAAGTGCAGCAAATTCTTCACGGACCTGTTTGGTTTTCTGTTTCGAAATAACCTTCCCGAAGTGCTAATTCTTCCTTGTGAAATTCTCCTTGTGGTTGCAGCTGCACTTGGATGGGTTTGGCAGAGCGTCACTGCCAGCACCTGCTGCCACCTTTGCTCTGTGCCAACCTCTGGTCAGGGATGGCCCCTCAGATACAGAACATTCCAGCTCCAGCCTAGAGCCTGGAGCTCTCCTGGGGACCGCTGGCTTGGGCTGGTGCTGTTCGGGCACCAGTGTGGGCTCCAGTCCAGGCAGTGCCAGCTGGGCTCAGGCTGGGATTTGCATTGTGGTGAAATGTGGCTCATCCCCGAGAGCCTTCAGCCTCTGCCGGTGTCTCCCTCCCTCTCCCTGAGCAGCGTAGCCGTGGACCCCGGCAGAGCAGCAGCCCCCATCAGTCCGGTGCAGGGGTGTGGGTGTGTGGGGTGGCTCTGTGCCCACACGTGGCCTCTCTTCCAGCTCCCCGCTGCGCAAGGCCCGCGCGCTCTACGCCTGCAAAGCCGAGCACGACTCCGAGCTCTCCTTCACGGCCGGCACCGTGTTCGACAACGGTGAGTGCTGGGGCTGGGGGCTCTTCTCAGGGCACAGCTCAGGCTGTGCTTCCAGCGTGTCCCACGGTGGGAGCTGCAGGGTGGTGGGACCGTGCAGACCCCATGGGCTCCACAGCCCTCCCGTGGCTCCAGACCCCTCCTCTAAGTTTAAGGGGGACCCTGGTGAGCTGTGCCTGCCCCGGTGTTTACCATACACAGAGCCATTCCCAGAGGGCTTCTGCGAAGGGGAGATTAGATTCCAGGTATCAGCACCAGAAATACTCTGTGTAGTTGCTGTAAAGTTTTGTGCAGGAGATGGGAAAGCAACGTGTGCTTTTTCCCTCTGGATGTGAGTGCTGGAGCAGGGGGTCTTTGCTCAGTCAGAGACCATGTTAATGAACACAGATTTGGTGTTTCCTGCACCCCATGGAACTGAGCAGCTCTGGCTTAGTTATAATCCCAGTGTCAAGAAAAGACTTTTTACTACTTTCCAAGTCATTCTTGGCTTTTAAATGTTAAGCATTGTCATTTGGGAAGCTGCTACCACAGGCACTGGTTTTGCCCTGGGATATAGAGGCGAATGCAGCAGAAAGGGAAGAATGAATACATGTGAATTAAAGACAATCCTCCGAAGCAGCTCCATAGTCATCTTATAAATAAACATGGTCTCCCCTCTGAGGGCCCGTGGGAATCAGAGCAGCTAGGAGGGGAACAAGTTTGAATTAAATACATTATGTTTGCTGATAAAAATCAATGGATTATTCAAGGGAAAAAGTACACAGCGTGTTCCAGTCACTCAGCAGCGCAGCCAGGGCTCACGTTGGCTGGAGGACGTGAGGTAGAACCAGCCTGGCTTGGTGGGAGCCTTGCTGTGATCAAGGGGCTTCACAAACCCCAGCGAAGGCAAAGGGATCTTGGCAATGCTTGGAGACAGGTTCTAGTTTGAGCTTCTCTGAGGCTGCACCTGGCAGCTTGATCTAGCTGGGATTTGGGGATGCTGCTGCCCACAGGGAGCAACACCCACGTAGCAATAGTGGCACTTTGAGAGCTCCAGTTCAGCTGGTGCCTCGTGCAGCCGATCCAGACACGGAGTGAGGGAGTGGGTGCCAGACCTGCGGGGTCACAGGAGCCCAGGGAGCTCCGGGAGCTCTGAACACCGGCTTCCCACCATTATTGTGGGAGGGGGGATATTCCTCTGCCTGCAGGCGTAACCCTGGCCTGGCTCCTGCAAAATCAGCAAATTTTTGGGAGTTGATTGAATAAAGAAAGGCTTTTGAGGACTGATCAGGTTTCTGGTTGCACACAATCAGGTTGCAGGGTTTGCTTTCCCACCGGAGTTGTTCTCTAATGCAGTTCCCCTCCCAGCCTGGGCCCAGGCCAAGCCGGGATGTGCAGGGTTACTGTGTGATGGAGTTAACCACGTTCTCTCCAACTTCCAAGAGATCTTAGCCCAAATCTGGAGGAAGTTTTGAGCCCCTGTTTTTATCCCAAATACTTCACTTCCCTCAGCCCAGCAGCCCCAGGGAGTATTTGGAGCCTGCAGCTCACTCGGTCCTGCAGTGGGATTCACTTGGGGAAGGAAAGGCCAAGGAGTCCCATGGGGAGCAGGCAGGGACAGAGCACTTCAGCTGAGCCCCTGGGCGTGTTCACAGAATCGTGGAATGGTTTGGGTCAGAAGGGACCTTGAGGATCTTCTTTAACTCTGTTCGTTTCCTTCCTTTAAAATCAACCCAAGGTCTCACCTGCCCTTCCCCTCTCTCCGCAGTTCACCCATCCCAGGAGCCTGGCTGGCTGGAGGGGACCCTCAACGGCAAGACAGGACTGATCCCTGAGAACTACGTGGAGTTCCTATAACTGTGGGTGTGCACAGTGCCACCGCTGAGCATTCCATGGTATCCATGGGGAGTCCTGCAGGCCCCTGCGCCCTTTGCCACTGTGTGACGCGGGGTGAGGACGTCCCTGTGCCCGCTGCTGGATGTTTGTGTGGATCAGATGTCACCTCTCCTCCCCTCCTGCGGCGCTGCTGGGCTGTGGCGGAGTGGTCCTGGGGAGATGGAGAGACTGCCCCAGCCCCAAGGTGGGGGTGCTTCAAGCCCACATCCCAGCGATGGAAAACCAGCCAAGGGACGGCCAAGTGCTCCGAGGGGCCGAGCTGAAGACTGGGAATGGCACCCCCGAGCTGGCTGTTCCCTGCAGGGGGACATTGGCCGGCTGTGCGGGGCGTCAGGAGCCCAGGGCCGCGGCCCGGCAGGGCCGCACCGAGGAGGAGCCGAGCCCTGCGCTCCCAGAGCCTTCCCTGTGCTTCCTGCCTGCCCCAAGCAGGACTCTCGGTGCTGCCGGGGAGCACCCGGAGCTCCGGGGGCAGGGGAAGGGCTGAGGGGGCTCCCGCGGTGGCCGGGGCGGCCCCGGGCGGTGACGGCTCCTTGTGCCACCGCAGCGCCGGCTCTTGCGGGCGAGAGCGAGCCCCGGGTGGCTCTGCAGGCCTCAGGGCTGGCAGGGCTCGGCAGGCACCTGCTCGGTGCACAGAGGGTGCTTTGGACCAAACCTCTCAAACTCTTCTTTTTTATTTTAAAGGTTTGGGTTTGCGGGGTAACCCTCAGTCTGTGCGAGGCGAGCAGCCCACGCTGCCTTCCCGCTGCAGCCCCACACGAACCCCACTCCTGTTGTTTGGCTGTTTGGTACCTCCCCTTCCCAAATCCCACTGTACAGACACATCCGCCAGCGCCCAGGCCGCTGATGTGCCGTGCTGGAGCTGCCCCTGCCTCTCTCCAGCGTTGTTTTCCAGGCCTCCCCTTGCTTGCAGCCTCGTCCGTGCCAAGTCTGTGCAGTGCTGGTTGTGCCAGGTGAATTATTTCCATCCTCGCGGGGCATTTGCTGTTGCTGTGGCCAAGGTGGGGCTGTGGAGAGCCAAGGACGAGCCCTTCAGCTCCACCAGGCCAGCTCCTGCCTCCATGGACACGCCACGAGGGCTCGGCAGGGCGAGTGTGCAAATCCCTCCTCGTTCCGGGGTGTTTTGAAGGGGCAGGGTGGGAGAAGGAGCCCTGTTTGACTGCAGAGCCGGGATTTTGAGAGCTGGAATCATATTTTATAAAAGAAAGTGTCAAAAGAGCCCCCAGCCCGCGGTGCTGGGGATGGATGTCGTGGCTTTTTGTAACAGTTTTAAAGACTCTTGAGTGACTGAATTGCTCTATGTGTCACTTTTTATTTTTGAAAGAATTAATGTATAAATAGAGTATCTTAAGATATTATGAGGAAAAGATCTATATTTGATATTTTTAGAAGAGCTGTAACAAGAGAAGCAAAGGACATTTGAAGCCGGTCACCGAGAGGCTCCAAACCCCCCGACCCCGGCCTGGAGCTGCTGCTTCCTTCACTCCGTGGTGTCACTTAGAGAGAGGGGAGCTGAAATTTCAGCCCTCGTCACGTTTCGTCCACAGTAATTAAACTTCCTGGGCTTTTGTCTTGGGGAAAAGAAGAGGAAAAAGGTGATTGTTTTTTTCCTGCTTTCCAGGGTGGGTGGCACAGCTCATTCCCATGGGATCACACCCTCTCCATAACACTCTGACCCCTTGGGGAACACTCTGGGCCCTTCACCCGGCTGGTGTGGTTTGGGCGGGGATGAAGTCCCCAGACTGCCTCGTGGTCTCTGCTCTGAGGTGTTGGATGAAGAGGATGAGAGGTTTGTAAGGATGAAATCTGGTGTTTCCCTAGCACGTAGCTGGTTCATCTCCATCCTTGGATTTAGTAGCCAACATTTGTGCTATTTCTTGGCTTTCCTGAAGCCAAGGATGAGGCCAGGCTTTATCCAGCCCTGGCATCAGATGGGGCTGGGCTGTATCCAGCCTTGGCTTAGGATGAGGCCAGGCTTTATCCAGCCCGGCCTCGCTCCATGGCTGTGGCTGGTGCTGGGACCTCGGGGCTGGCGCTGCCTGGGGCGGGGGTGTGAGAGCCCCTCCCTGGCGTGGGAGAGGGATGGGGAGGACTAATGGAAAGGATTTTTAAAAAATCCTTAATATTTCATCTGTCAGCACTATTTGTTTGTGGCTGGGACTGTCCTGAGCCACTCCCTCCTGCCTTCACGGGATGCTGCCGGGGCAGCGCGAGTGCTGGGGATGAATGGGAATTGCAAACCTGCCAAAAGCCCTCCCAAAGGCATTGTGTGGGGACACGGCATTTAAGGACCTGCTTAGCAATGCTGTGTGAGCACCAGCACCGCGCCGCTCCCGCCGTGTCCCCACAAAACCTTTCCGTGCAGGGTCCCCCTTCAGCTCCTTGGATACACCCGTTACGCTGAGACCGGAGTAAATTCCTTTTCAGAGGCACTTGGGAGCTTTTGGATGTGCTACCTAGAGAGTTTCTGGGAACAAAAGTCCCACGCAGATGTATTTATGAGATGTCTCCTGGAGGAAAGGAAATCAAACTGAGGCAGGAGTTATTGCTCTTACAGGAGAGCCAGTGGAATATTTTTTTTTTAATTAAAACTTTCCAAAAAGAAAAACTTGTCTGGAACGCTTACTAAATGTTCCCATTTTGGGCCAGCTTTAATACTGTAGTAAAACATTAGTTTATTCCAAGGGAAATTAAAGATAGGAAATACTTTTTTAAACCAGCCTGACACAGCATTTGATGCTTAATATTAAATCATCATCAAAATGAAAGGAAAGCTGGGTGGTGATGCTGCTGATGGGCAGAGCCTCTCCCACAGCCCCCGGCTGGTCACTGTGGGCATTAAACCAAAAAAAAGAGATGGTGCAGTGCTGTCTCTTGGAGCTGACATCAGAGGAGTCTCTTTGGGCAGCCCTGCTGTGTTTCACATCGATGGCTGATGTTCCACAAGTGTGCCGTGAGTTTGGGTTGGGTTTGGTGGCAGTTGGATTAGTTGGGTTGGGCTGGGTTTGATGTTGGGTTGGGCTGGGTTTGGTGTTGGGTTGTGGCTGGATTTGGGATTGGGCTGGGTTGTGGTTGGATTAGTTGGGTTGGATTGGGTTGGATTTGGTTTGCAGTTGGATTGGGGTTGGCTTGGATGCTTGAGGCCATTTCCTCCTGTCCTGTCACTGGCTGCTTGGAGAAGAGGCAAAGCCCTGGTTCATGGACACCAGCTGAGCACAGGGATGGGTCAGGGGTAGCCCAGGGCAGAAGTCACCTGCACGGAGCCAGAGCCCGAGGATGCAGAGATGTGTTAGTGAGTGCGTGATGGTTTAATTATCCTAACGAACCAGAAACCTCAAAGCAATTATAGTTCGTACATTTGGGCTAATTCAGATTTTTAGCTTTTGGGAAATAAAGATTAAAAGCAAAGGTTTTTAAAGAAATAGCCATTTAAAGCTCTATTCTCTGGGTGAGGAGCTGATTGTTTGCAGACGGGCTCAGCTGGTAATTTAGCACGATGCTGACGGCTCACGAGGTAGCACCTACCTATTACTTATTGTAAATCCTCCCTTCTGCTAATGAAGCTTATTCTGCTTCTAAGCCTCAGACAAAAGGGTCTAGAAAATCACACCTGGGCTCTAAACTCACTGACGCACGCAGGAAGGGGAAAATGTCTGCAGCAGCCGGGTGCCCCGGAGACCAGCCTGGCTCGGATTAGGTGGGGATGGCAGAGCGGGATCTGGAGCTGGAGTGTGGGGGAGTTTGAGCAAACCCATCTCCACAGGGAGATTTCTGTGTCCCTGTTGTGTCCCCATCTCTTTGGGAGCCCCCCACAACCTCCATTGCTTCCCATCAGCTGTTCCTCCAGGCCTGCCCTGCCCCAGGATCGAGCTGTTACCCGGACAATCAGATAATTAAATATCTGCAGATTGCTCAGAGCTTTAATTCACAGCCACCTGTGAGTGAAGAGCAGAGCAGGAGGGATGGGTGATGGGAGATGGGAGAGGCTCCAGGGATGACCCCCAGAAGGGCTGGAATGTGGCTGGCAGTGAAGGTACCACCGAGGTGAGCATCTCCCTGGCTGGAAGGGGCTTAAAGCTCATCCAGTGCCACCCCTGCCATGGGCAGGGACACCTTCCACTGTCCCAGGCTGCTCCAAGCTCCATCCAGACTGGCCTTGGGCACTTCCAGGGATCCAGGGGCAGCCACAGCTTCTCTGGGCACCCTGTGCCAGGGCCTCCCCACCCTCATAGCCAAGAATTCCTTCCCAATATCTAACCCTGCCCTCGGTCAGTGGGAAGCCATTCCTTGTGTCCTGTCCCTCCATGCCCTTGTCCAAAGCCCCTCTCCACGATCACACAAAGTTCAGTGCTCATTTCCAGCCGATGGCACCGTGTCCCCGCTGTCCTGGCAGCCAGCAAGGAGCTTTTCCCAAGGCTGCCCCAGCTCTTGTGCAAACAAGCTCATTCTGCCCCTGGTTACCTCATCCAGCCGCAGCCAGGCCGTGGCACCACGGTGGCACCACGGTGACACCGTGCCGGGACAGTGCCAGCTCCGCGGGGACCCATGGATGAGCCCACGCAGAGGACAGGGATGGAGCTGCCCTCCCTCTCCCACTCCCAGGGATCCTGGAGACGGTTTGTTCCTTTTTAAAGCTCATTAACTTTGCTGCAGCCATTATCTGTCATAACTATTTCTGAGTCTGGGAGCTGCACGTGCTGCTTCTGCCTCTGTTTTACTGCTGGTTATTTTTCGCCAAGTTTGGGTTTGGCTCGGTTTTTGTTCAGTCCCTGCTGTTGGGTTTTGGTTCAGTTTTTGTTGCCCTGGGTGGTACCGGGAGCTCGCAGCCCGAGCAGAACCAATGACTCCCCGCCATCCCCACTGCGCTGCTGTTTATTATTTATTCCCCCAGCAACGGGGATATATTTAGCCTGACAGCTTTGAGCTGTTTCAGCCCCATTATGCTCAGCAAATCCAGCAGCTCAGGGCAGCGAGCGGTGGCCGAGGGGCAGCGGCAGCAGGAGCCCCCCAGGACCCCACGAGGGACCTTGGAGCTGTCCTTGCCCTGGGCAGGGGCTGCAGGAGGGGAGGGTGTGAGAGCCACATCCCTCTGGTTCCCTTTGACTTGCCAAGGGTTGGGTTGGGCTGGGTGGATTTTTTAAAATTATTTTTAGTAATTGCTCTGTTTGAGGCTTGCAGGCCGGTCCTGTGTTTGTTTGGGGTAGGAACACGTGCAGCTCGGCTGCAGCCCAGCTGGAGAAATTCTGCCTGCCAGCCAAAAAGGGTGAAAAAGGAAAGGGCAGGAGAGAAATGAGGAATTAAAAACGCTGGGTTTTAATTTTGGATTTGTTCTTGAAGGAACCCAGAAAGGGGAGAAAGGGCCAAGGGAGGAGCCCAGGGGGACAGGATGGCAGGCACAGCCCCCCGACCTGGGTCACTGCCTGTCCCCCCGTTTCCCCTCTCAGCTCCTCAGGGATGCAGCTCCCCGTGTCCAGTCCCTGGAGGTTATTGCCTCTTCATGCTCTGCTCCCTGGGTACACAACCCGTGTGCCCCCTGCCCGGCCCTGGGCACACCAGGTCACTTTTCTCAGCAGGAAGTGTCACCCCGTCCTCCTGCATTAGCAGCACAATTAGTGCCCACATTTGGTGCTGCCTCAGCAGTTTCGCCCCAACCTTTTTATGTGGTTTGATCTCAAATCAACAGATCCCATAATTAGAAGGATTCCACTTACTTGTTATTTTTTTAACCTGAGGTTCCCTGTTGTGACCTCAGAGAATATTCTTAATTATGCTCTGGAGCTGTGCCAGGCCTGTGATGGATTGGATAAGGGTATTTACTGCCACCACCCCTCCTCCAGGTTGGATTTTATCAGCTGATCCATGGGCTCAGGCACTGGACATCAATGAACTCCCTTCTGATGGTTCCTCTCTGTGCTGCTCCTCCAGCCAGACTGCGATAAGTTCAATATTACACTTTTTTATTTTGAAATGTCCATGTACTATATATGACATATTTACATAATGTATTTTCAGGTTCACCAATAATTAAAATTATCAGTAACCCTGGTAAGGAAATGCACCAAACTTGCTGGTGCCTGGCAGGAGCTTGGCAGGAGCAATGAGAAAATCTGGGAGCCCCTTTGGGATAACCAGTAATGTACAGCCAAGGAGTCTTTTATTCTGTGAAACCCCAGAATTTATGTCCGACACAGCACAGCTCTGTGTGCCCAGAGCTCGACACGAGCTCACGCTGCAGAGGGGACACAGCCAGGGACAAACTAGCCCATTGGGGACCATCCCAGGGGCAAACACAAACTCAAAAGCTCCAATCTTAAATGTCAAAACTAAAAATGGCCTCTTTTCCAAACCAGTCTGAAATGCCATCATTTTACTGGGATAATGTGAACACAGCAGAAATCATGAATTGCAATCACATGCTGGGCTGCCTCCGAATTTCTTGGAAGCTGAGGATAGAGCCCAAGAAAGCAAATAACAGCAAAACAAGGTGGCAGGTGAGGGAGAGCTACAGCCCGTGTCCCAGCCCACCCCCAGGGCCACGGAGCATGGGAGGGTGCAGAGGGAAGGGGCAGAAATCCTGCAAGGAATCGGCTCGTGGGCCGCAGATGTTTCTGATATCAATGCTTTTGTAAATGGGATGGGACAAGGGGGATTTCGGGTGGAATGTGACCACACTGAGGACTTGCTGCACTTACCACGGAGCTGGAGCCCGTGAGCCACTGAGCAGTTATTTATCTCAGTGTCTGATGGCTCTCCTTAAAGCATCTTTCCAGAATTGTTCCACGGATAAACGTGGTTATCGTAAATCCCGTTCTTGTCTTGCCTCTGACCCCCATCCGCAGCCATCCAGCTTGGGAATTACCGAAGGGAAATTTATGTAAGCTTTGTTGTAATTGCAAACAATTCAAAGAAATCATTCCCTGCTGGGAACTCGGCCTTTTCTGCTGCAGTTAAATGAGATTTTATTACAGCACGACTCGCTCTGTGGCTCGGGGGGGAAGGCTGAGCTGTGCTGTTCGGGGACTGAGGGGTTGGAAACGTCGAAAACTCCAACGGCCACATGGCAGGGAAGGAGCTTCATGGCAGCATCTTCTGTTCAGGGCTGAGACTTTCTGAACACAAGTGCAGCCAGAGAGAGGCTCCTTTAGCATTGCTGATGTACCAAGTCCTTTTCCCTTTCTCCTGGGTTAAATTCTGTCTCTGCACAGGACCTCGGCTGGGCTGGGCTCCCACCGCCCGTCCCCTGCCCGGGACCCCTGTCCCAGCCCCCACCTGGGCAGCCCCAAGGCTTTTCAATATGTTTTATTTCCTTCTATCACTAATGTCTGGCAGCTGGCACCTGCCTTGGGAGGGAGCTTTTATCACACTCGGGTGAGTATCAGACACTTGGGAACCACTGCAGTGACAAAATACATTCAAGATCACAGAATTAAAGAGGGATTTGGGTTGGAAGGGACCCTTAAACTCATCCAGTCCTTCCCCTGCCACGTCAGACCCAACCCTCTCCAGGACCACAGCAAAAATTCCACAAAAGCATTTTGGAGCCATTTAATGAAAAAAGCAGAATTTTATTATATGGTTTCTGTCCATTATTCGTCATTGCTGTAAATGGCTCACATTTACTGCAACTTCTGTACAGATGTGTGGCTTTGTATTACCAGAACAGCAAATTTAAATGAAAAAAATAAATGTTCAACAATTCCACACAAGCTTTTACAGTCCAACATTTCACTGAGTAGGTGAAAACTACAGACTTGTTACTACAGAATTATTCAGCATGAATAAAAAACTACAACTTTTATTTTTAAACAGGAGTCACTGGTTTAATTTTTTCTTTTTTTTTTTAATGCTGTTTAAAATTGCTGTGATAAAAATAATGATTTTTTAATAATGCCATACACTGGTATGATATAGGATTTGTCCCCAGTATATATCTTTTTGTTTAATATACAAAATAGAGTAATGACCCATTGCTGCCTCTGCTGTCGGGCAGGGGGTTGGAGGTGGGGTGTTCCCACACACTCACAGCCTTCCCTCGGACACGAGGCCTCCGGCTGGAGAGGCCCTCGACCGTCACGGGAAATTTGGTTCCTATGAGACGTCGATGGCTCAGCAAGCCCTGGCTGCAGACTGGGATAAGGGTAGAGCGTGACTGGTCTGTGACCATGGAATCCAGTCCAAAAGACTGGACTGGGTTGGAAGGGACCCTAAAGCTCATCTATTCCCCCCTGCCACGGGCAGGGACACCTTCCAGTATCCCAGGCTGCTCCAAGCCTCGTCCAACCTGGCCTTGAACACTTCCAGGGATATAATAATACAATCTTTATAAAATCTCACTCTAAGTCATGTCCCTGAAGTCCTCCCTCTCTAAAGTTCGGCTGCGGGGTGTTTCCCACAGCCCATGTTCATCCAGGCACTTCCTCCTTTCCTACCTTTTCCTGTGGAAACGGCGAGGTCATTTTTCGGCATCGATTGGCACCAGTCCCCAGCCCCCCTCCCCTGCCCTCCCCTCGTGCCCCCACGTCCCCTGTCCCGGTGTCCCCCTAAGGCCATTGCGAGTCCTGAGCTGCCCCCGCCGTCCCGGGCGGATCCGTGCACTTTGTGATAAGGCACTGAAGGGCCAAGGCCGGAATTCTCCCTGCTTTATCCAGAGTGCAGGGACTCCCCACTGCTACACGGACTACGGATAACAGGACACGGACTTCTCACTGCTGGCTACAGCACTACGCAGTCTCACTGGTGAAGTTTAAACTGAACAGCACGTACAGGACGATTTTTCCTCTAACATCACAGTTTCCTTTGTTTTTCCTTAAATCCAGAGACTAAAAATGAATATACAAGCAAACAGACACAAGGGGCAGAGAGCCTCTCCTCCTATGTGACCGGTTCTCTCACGGGGGGATCACAGAACCCCAGAGTTTGGGTTGGAAGGGATCTTAAAGCTCATCCAGTTCCAACCCCTGACTCCATCAGCTGTTGGAGTTCATTTTTGCTGGCAAAAATGACAATTTGGGGTCCCTGCACCCCGACCCACACACTCTGTCCCCAGGCTCCGACCGAAGGCTCTGGGGTTGCAAGTTTATAAAACATTCTCCAAAGTAAGAGCAGGTTTCCCCTGACCCCAAAGCCCCCCCAAACCCCACCAGTACACACTCCTATCTGTATCGCAAACGGGCGTGGGAGGATTCCCAATGACTTGGGCTGGAAGTTGTAATTAAAATCCTGACCTTTACCTATTACAAAATGTACATATTCCTTACAGATCAAAGAAGAGAGTGATTATTTTCTTTTATTAAAGATGCTATTTTACTCCAAAATACTGAATATAGGATCTTTTTTAATAGGTATAACATTCAAAAAGAGCTTTAAGAAAAGATGAGAATTGAGTTTCCTATTTCAGCTGGAAACCAAGGTCTGCTCACTGTAGAAATGCGCTGTGAACACCCCACGCTCTGTATTTACATATTGCTGGCACCTGGATGTGGATTATTGCCCAATTTCTAAGCTGTTTTTGCTGTGGGAGTGAGGCTGTGTGTGAGCCCCCCGGGTCAGAGCTGTGACAGTTTTTGCAGCAGGGTCTGGCTCAGCCGTGCCTCGGGAGTGGCTCCCGACCATACAGATAGGAGTATCCCACCCAAAGCCAACAGGAATTTGTACACAGTGATTCGATAAACACAAGCCCAACAAACCCTACAAACACCCTCGGAGCACAGGTTTTCCCCTCTGAACAGAGCACTTCTTTGGATACCAACACCGACAGCCCCGGTGCTGCCTCCGGCCAAACCACACGCAACGGTTCCACTCAGCATATTTGTGACCCCTACAAAAAATATAATTACATGTATCATGATAAAGCAATCTGTCATCTAAAAATCATCCTTATTATACACTATACAAGCTATTTTACAATCATTTAATAAATTGCTTTTAAAGCTGCAGTAGCCCTTCCCTTCTTTCCTTGGATCAGCGAATATACCGATTATACATATCTGAAACTATAACTAAATATAAAAATATATTAGGTTTTGTATTTTCTCAGATGATCTTTCTCATTTCTATTACACAAACAATCTGGCCACTTTGAGTAAAAATCAAATTTTAGAGTGGCTTAGTAAGTATTTCAGTTTTGAGATACAGAAAATTGTTAAGGTGCACGTAGAAAAGGCTACTACAGCTTCTAAATGTCGAAAATATCCTCATCAATGGCAACAAGGAGAAATCCACAAGGCCTATGGGAATTTATGGCACGCCAGGAATTCAATGTGAAGGGCTGCAGCCTTACAAAGACAGAAAGTTTGACGGACAACTCTAAGACCACAAACTCAGTAGCGGAGCTCTCCTGCTCTCCAGAAAAGAGGATGAAGCAGTCAGTGAAGGGTGGAGATGTGGAATTGGGTCTCTAACCAGGAGAGTTTGGAGCTGGGAGATCCAGTCCCAGATGCGTGGACAAGTCCCCAGAGAGGAGGATTCCAGAATCCTACAGGAGAACAAACCCAGCCACTGGGTGCACTCACACGTCCTCCCCTGTCCATGGGGTCTCCAGAAATACTTGTGTGATGACAGCTTTAAGTGTATAGAAAACTGAGTTTCTCCACACAGAAGTAAACTTTTCTGAAGCTATGCATATTTTCCTGAAAATTTCCTGATGGGCAGTCAGGACTGATCTTCTTGGCATCAATGCAGCCCGTGACTCTTTGCGTTATGGCTGTTGCATCATATGCAAAAATCAGGCTTCTTTTTTTTTTTCAATGTATAAAATAACCTGCTCATTTACATCCAGTTAGGACTGGGTTAATTTTCTATGAATCTGCATATCCAACACTTTTGCAATGTACCAAAAGCATTTGTTTCATCCGGGTCTACTGAAATGAGATTTGAGAGTGCTCTCCCACCCACCCTGGCCCTTAGAAAAAGCCCAATTTTTATGGCCATTTTGCCGGTTTGAAAGCGTTAGGTTAGAAAAGCCCAACCCAGTTTCACATGAATCTACTCGAGTATTTACTGTCTAGAGGTCGTTTAGGAAAGCTATGAGCTGCCCCACCTTAAAAAACCAGCTGTACAATAGGCATCTTGAAGTATTACAAAAAAATTATGTAAGAAAAAATGAACAAGCCGAGTTCACGGTATATAAAGGAAATTGCTAAAACCAGACAGTAATAGCTATAAAAGGCACAACTTCCCTTTTCTGATATACACTTGTAAACTTTCTTCAGGTTACATGCATAAACCAAAATACTACCTTAACTTTTAAAAAAAAAAATCCAAAACACTTTACTAAAATAAAAAAAAAAAGCCTAAAAAATTGTCTCCAGCCAACTGCAGCAATTAATTAATTAATTAGCAGAATGTTCGTAACAGCCTCAGAGCTTGTCACTGGTGGTTTGATACATCCAGGGATGGTGCACGAGGGGAGAGAGAAAATTTCTGCCAAAACCGATTTCTTTTCCTTTCCTTTCTCCCCAATTCTTTCCCAAACGTGAGAAATCCGCTGCTTCTCCAGCCTAACTCTTGGCCCTCTGTAAACCACATGTAGTGCATAATTACAAAGAAACACCTGCGAGGACAAAAGGAACAAGTTCTGTAGGTTTTCTCTTTACAAAACAAAGCTATCGTGTGACGGTTTCTTAAGGCAACCCTTTGTGTTAAGGCAGTCACTTCTGATGAAACAAGAGCTTCTTGATATTTCCATTGGAATATTTTGGTATCTGATTGCTGATGATTTCTGCCAACATTTCTGGGAACTCAATACTCATGGATTTATCCAAAAATGTCTGGAAGCAAAAGCTCAGAAGATTTTCAACCACCTACGAGTGACAAGACAAAGAATTACTTGCACATGAAGATGTTCAGAGAACATTCACCTCCCTCCTCCCCAGCTCCTGCCCACAGGATGGGGTTCAGGCAAGACATGCACAGGAATCCTCATTTAGCTCATTAATTATTGTCCATGGCACTCTGGTATAAACCAAACAAACAGATTGTACAAGGCTTTACAAACAATGAGGAGATTTGGTACCAATTCCCATTCCAGCAGATAAATAACACACACATGGATAAGCCAAATGAGATCCTTCCAGGTGCTTGGTACAGTAACCAGAAAAAAAGCAGTAATTTTGAGGTCTCAAAGTTACCCTTGTCTTAAACACTGCTTTGTGCTACATGAGTAATTAGAATTAAACTGCCAAAGGAGACAGTCTGAATTGGAAATTCCTTCAAAATTAGATCACTGCTAACACCACACATAGTGCTGAGGCATTGTTTTAAAGGAATTTCAAACTATTCCATAAATTCTTTACTCACTGGGCTCTGAGATAACACTGCTTTTGAAAGTCACATCT
The DNA here is from genome assembly GCA_014706295.1 of Lycocorax pyrrhopterus obiensis. Classification (NCBI taxonomy): domain Eukaryota; kingdom Metazoa; phylum Chordata; class Aves; order Passeriformes; family Paradisaeidae; genus Lycocorax; species Lycocorax pyrrhopterus. The sequence goes on along the minus strand of JACSVZ010000018.1, from coordinate 8,436,615 downwards.
CTGCTTCTACTGCAAAATCAGTTACAGTTCCTGAGTTCCTCCTTTTTAAAGCAAAAGAATTTTTAAAAACTGAAGATGAGCTTAATTATACAATTAATTGCTGTGGATTGCACTGCAGAGGCAGCCTGAGAGGAGCATGTTCAAGGCTGTCAATTTGCCTTGAGTGAGACAGCAGAGGAGCACGACCTCCTCCTCCTCCCCAATATTTGTCCCTTTAAATAAAAAGAGCTGGAGGAGATCACTGTCCCCGCCCCAAACGTATTTCTCTGGAATGCCTGCAGCATTCCTGTCAGGACTTACATCATGCATAGAGTCCAGCAGTTTAGTCAGTTGATAAAATCGCTGCCAGTTCTGGCTGGAGTTCCCTTCCCTCTTGACGATGGCCTTGCCCAGCTCCTTGATGTACGTCATGCGGATCTCCTCAAACAGGGACTGGCTCTTCAGGCCTTCCTTGGGAACTGCAACATGGACACCAGCCTTTAAACACTGCAAAACTGAACTGCGGCATTATTTAAGTTCCCTTCCATTGGTTACATGGAGAGGGAATCTTCATCAGGAGCTGTGGTGACAGGACAAGGAGCAAGAGGGGAAATTTAGGGTAAAATACGGATTCATCCGTGTGAGGGTGGGGAGGCCCTGGCACAGGCTGTCCAGAGAAGCTGCGGCTGCCCCATCCTGGGAAGTGTTTAGGTTGGAATGAGAGGAGCTTTAAGGTCCCTTCCAACCCAAACCATTCTATGAAAATGAGCAAAAGAAAAAGGACTTGGACTGATTGAAATGACAGCAGAGACACAAGGAGAGAGCAGGACGGGACAGTGACCAGCTGAACACAAAGCACAGGCCTGCTGCAAAATAAAAAACCCAAACGTCCAAAGGTATCCCACCAAAGAACAGTGGGAAGGGAACTGGACCATGGAGGCAACAACACCCAGCCCTGGAAGCACCTTGATGCAGAACCACCAGGGCTGGAGCTCCTGTATTCTCCAGGTCCTGGGAAACGTCATATTAGGAAGGTTCCATAAAAATGCTGCGGGAAGAGCAAGGGCAGGATCACAGGAAGGCTTGGCTTGGAAAGGATCTTGAAAGATCATCTGGTTCTGAGCCTTCTGACGTGGATCAAGTAACGGGACCAGGCAAGGCAGTGACAGGCTGGACAACAAACGGGCTGCCCGAGCCATGGGGAATCTGGGCATGGGCAGTCTGGGACAGGGATGGGACACTGAGACAGGGCTGGGCAGAGGAGCAGCTGGGGACAGGAACCCGAGGCCTGGGCCTGGGCATCTGAGAGGTTCTGGGATGAAGTCTCTTGCCTGCCTTGCCTACACAGGAGATGAAACTTGTCAACTGTTTCAATACTTCACATGGAAAAGGTCTCTGAGCTACGTCTGTGTGTGAGCCACAAGTCTAGACCTGTGTGGGATTCCTGTTTTACTCCTCCTCCTCTTCTCTTGGAAAACTTAACACAGAAACACAATAAACAAATTCAAATTGTCAAGTTGTGGATTAAAGAGCTATAGAAATTTCAGCTATTCAATTGTAGAAGTTCCACGATGTACCACTCACACAATGTGTGTACTTAACAAAATGAAGATCAATTGTCTCCCACTGGAAATCGAGTGGAGAGGCCTCTCCGGGCAGCGCCAGCTCCCGCCCGGCCCCGCTGCTGGAGGGGCTGAATTCTGCCAGTGCTGCCTCCTCACCACTTCTGCCATGGAAATTTCTCCATGGAAATTTCCAGCTCCTGTAAGGAAAGTTGCCCTACACCACACCCAAAACACTTGAGGAATTTTTGGGAGAGATTTCAGAATCAAACAGGAACTGTTTGAAATCTGCAGTTTCAGGGAAGTTTTAAGTTCCTACAAAGCCCACGGCCGTGAGAGGCTGAAAGTTCCCTCTGAAAAGAGCCCTTGTCCCAGTTCTGGGCTTGGCAGCGAGGCAGTGCTGGGCACGGCCAGGCTGGTGGGGCACCAGGCACTGGGGGAACCGGCCATGGCACCCTCAAGCCGCCCTGCCCACAGCCATCACCCCCTGCCCTGACACGTGAGCAGTGCTGGGGCTCCCATTCCTCCTGCTCCTATCTGGAAAAAGCCCAAGGTGAACAAATTCTCATTTCTGTATAAGAATCAATGCTATTATTCACTAGAAACATTAAAGATAAGGAATGTTTACACCCTCAGTGTAATAAACTTAGTAATATTTACTTTTCATCACGTTTCAGGTGCTTTCCAAGCCAAACCACCTGACGAGGATGATGCAGAAACACCGACGTACGCTGACAAATCTTCACTTGCTCTGCTGCTCTTGCTGCCTTTCAAACACGTAGGCACCTCTGTCACTGCTCTGAACCAAACCCTCGTGCCAGGCAGGAGCAGGAACACGTCAGTCCCTGCCTGAGGCAGCTCCCTCGGGATCCTGTGACCGTGGGATGGGACGGGATGGGATTTCCCAGGACACAGAGGCTGTCCCGGAACGAGGTGCCCAGCTCACAGCTGCCCCAGCACACGCTCACACACTCTCTCCCTTTGCTGTGTGAATCCCTGCATTGCAGCCAAGCCTGGGCTGAGCCCAGATCCTCAGGGAGCTCCAACCCCGCAAAGCACGGGGAGAACAAAGTCACTGGCTACCAGTGATATCAACAGAGGGGAAAAATAACACTGTGAAAGGTATTTACACATAATCGCTTATATCAGTTATGTTGCCTCAGGTTAGTTTATTTCTGTATATTCTAAAAGGACTATTTCTGACTCTGCACTTCAAACTTTCATGCAGTACAGACAGAATTTACTAAGCTGTGACTTGTTTAACTCCAGCATATCCTACCTAAAGATAAAAACCAGCACATAGCATATCATATAAATCTATCACACAGTATCTACTGCAAATCCACCACATACTTCTGTAGATGCAAATGCAAAAAGCTTGGTATCGAGCTGTTCACCTACTTGTAGAGAGGAGAAGCAGCGTCTTCATGCAGAGATATTCCTCGTAGGAGACTTGGAGCCGGGAGAGCTCTCGGGCCACCATGAGCATGTGTTTGCATTGTTCATACATACATGGGAGATTCATCCTCTGCCTGAGGAATAAAAGCACAGGAATCAGTGAAATGCCTGGCTATCTGCACGTTCTGGATCTGTTTTTCCACGCTGCAGACGAGGAGCTGTACGTGAGCCATCGCACAGCAAAGGACGCTCCATTTCGCAGTGAGCCCCTGAGGTGACTGCCTCGGTGACACAGATAAACACCGGCCCCGAGTGTGGGACGAGCACGGTGACATCCTGAGTCCCAGGACTCCCCTGCCTTCACAAAGGGAGCCTGTCTCACCAAGGACTCAGCAGCAAACTCTGCTATCAGCAGCCGTCAGCACCAGCGTGACACAGAAATCAAGCTCAGTGTGAGTTCCCCAAGCGTGGAGGTCACAGAGTACCTCATCTTAAGGAAACCTGATGGAGTGCCACACTAGAGCTGGGATTTCTCTGATTCTTTCAACACTTTCGAGAAGTGCATCTAATTTAATGCATATTTATATATTTACCAGTATCTTCCTGTAACTTCTCAGTTTTCTAAGTGACTTTATACTTGTGCCTGTCTATGTTCCTGAAGCAATGACCAGCACTGCAATTAAACTTCATTATCTTTGTACTGTAATAAACACGTTTCTAACCATAAATAGGAAGTCATTTTGACAACCAAAGGCAAATCTTGGAATCAGAATAACAAACATTATGTTTTTACATATTCTTTTTTTTCCTATTTCAGTGAAGCCTTGCATCAAGACAGAACTCCTTTTACTTAATACCTCACCTGACACAGCAATCCTACTTATGTGTGCTCTTACAGCTGGTTACTGTGAATATTGCAGAATTAGTTTTGAGTGGGAAATGAAGAACAGACTAATTCTGAAGAGTGTAAGACAGATTTATGCTTTTCCATGGGTTTTCTTTTGTAGAGAAAAAGACAAGCAAAACAACCCCGTGCAATGAGTACACGATCTCTCTGCAGTGATGCCAGCACTTCATTTTTTGTTAATGATGTGTCATCTTTCCTTGGTATCACCTATGCAGCATTATAATCTACACAGAGACAAAATGGGATCCCTGTGGGAGTGACGAGTAAGATTTGGTTATGAAACTACAATCCATCCAGGGCTGATCACTTTTCCATTCTCCCTCCCTTAGCCCTTAGGGAGGATTATACAAGGTACCCTCAGAATCATCCTGGGAAACCCTGAGTGGAAACAAGGAACAGCCCTTTCACCACGGGGAATTCTGACAGCTTCTGGAAGACAGAAATACCAACTATTGAAACTGCATTAAAGCAGACCAAGCACGAGTGTGAAACCCCAGCAGTTCCAAACGCAGCTGCTGGACAATTCCTTCCATGTGGAAATGGACCATGTGTGGCACTGCCCCATCCTACAGCCACAGCACGTGGGCACTCACAGCAACCCAGACACCCCGGCTTTACCTCGGGATTCCAGCATCAGGGAGCACCAGCAGGAACACAAAGTGCACACGAAGTCATACTCCTGCACGAAACAGGAGTAAGCGCAATGCCGGCTGTGGGATGTTTCTCAGGGCACTTGACACACAGCCACCCCTTGGCCGGGCGGCAAACGCTGTCCTGGCCCCTCTGGGCCGTATCAAAGGGCATCTCACATATTTCAAATTGAGTAATTTAAACCCATTCTCTGCCAGGGCTCAGCAGTTTTCCTCACGTAAAACTGTGCCCATTTCTGGGCAGAAGGTTAAAATAAACATTATGAAAGGGGTCAGCCTGTAGTTTGTTTCTGCCTGCTGGGAATGCAACCCCATCCACGAGGCTGAGGATCCAGAGGAAGACACACAGACTTTGGGCAGTGCCAAGGCTACACGAGCTGTAGCTCCCAAACACGGGAGCAGCCACAGCCCCCGTGTTCAGCGAGGTCTGGGCGCAGGGCGGCTCTGCCCCGTGCCCGGTGCCAGAGCACGAGGAGGCCGAGTCACCGCCTGGTCCCGGCGCTGCCACGCGCGCCGAGTCACTCCTTCAGCAGAGCTGTGCAACACCAAACCCCAGTAAACAAGATGCTGCTCTTGTGAAAACCAGATGACACCGACTCCACACAAGGAGTTACAAAAGAATGTTGGGGAAAAAATTCGGGGAATAAGGGAATTGACAAAACATTGCTTATAAAACTGACATCACTTGTTGTTTTCCTATTCAAACCCACCAGCACGGCTACCCTGCACGGCACATGAGATCAGAAGGACAAGTGAGTGACCTCACACCTCCCCAGCAAGGAGCTACAGTGACGAGCATGGAACCAGAGTCAAAATCCTGAGGCCCAGGACTTCCAGGAACTTCTGTCTCAAGCTGGACAGCAATTAAATGGCATCTGCTGCTCCATGAACACAACTGTGCACTGTCACTGTGCTCACTGTAATTTCGGGCACACTGTGACATAGCCAGAGGACGAAAGCTGAGACAGAACCACTGCCAGTTCCAGCAGGGCATGTTTTGAATCACAGACTGGGGAAACAGTTATACAATACTGCAAAATCACAGGTTTAAACCCTTTCCAAGTACTAAATAATGGCCTAAAGCCTAAGGTTTATTCAGCTGCCAAACTTTTCAACAGCTTGAATCAAGTTTCATGTGTGTGTGTATAAAAACACGTATAATACATATAAAATTGCCAGCTAGTAGAGACATACCTCCATAAAAAATAAATAAATTACAGGAGTACAGACATAAAAGTGGAATATTCAATAAATATTCAATTTTTAGCAGAAGACTGAGCAAATGACTAATCTGCCAGTTTAAGACTTAAGAAGAGAATTTAATCTTCTCTCCCACCACACACTTGAGCTACTGGATGTTGCTACTCCATGTAGGCAACAGCAACTACACAGGAACACCCTGGACAGGGCTGGCACAAGGATAAATGCATGAAGGACTGATGGTGCTCAGATGCTTGAGCAGATACATGAAGCTAAAGAAAGTCTGACTAATCCCATAAAGAAATCAATCAATAAGTGCAGTTATGCCCAACTGAACCACCAAGTCTTGGAGACGCCTCAAAGAGGAGTTTCCCTTCCTGAAGCTGAAGACACTGAACTGTACCAAACACGAGCGTAAGTCTTGAAAGCTCAGAAACTGAATAAATGGTTTCTAAACCCCATATAAAACCCAAAGAGAATTAAACCAGAAGCAGCTGCCCTTCTCTGTGGCCAAGGCAGTGGCTCTGTGCTCAGGTGTGGGTTTTGCCCCTGCCCCACGGGCAGCAGCTGTGCAGCCCCAGCCCAGCACCACTCCCCAGCTCTCACCTCAGCTATCCCACATGGACACATCTCATCACCCAAACCCACGTGTGTTTTTGTCTGCCTGCCCACGGTGTCTCTCCTGCCCTGCCCAGCACCCCGGCCCAGCTGCCCCCAGCTTTCCCTGTGCAGAGCTCTCGTGTCTCACCCCGTGTTTGTCAGGTTTTACCCCGAGGTGGCTCTGTTTTATTGAGGGATGGGACATAAAAAGTTACGACCAGAGAGTTTTATGGAGAACCTGTAGCCCACTGGAGAAGGAGCTGCAGTTCTCTCAGTCAGCTCAGTGTTTCATTGAAAACAAATGCTGCTCTGATCTACGATTTACCAAACTGAAGCTGGAAGGAATTTGGGAATTACTGTTTGCTGTAACAGAGGAGGAGCTGGGGACAGGAACTTGCACTTACCCTTGCATTTCTGGGGGTTTTCAAGAGTACCAACACCTAGCAGTGAAGCTCCGTGGTTCTGACCCACTGACAGAACAGCAGGAGACCTCTGACTTACAGCAAATTAGATGTTACTGCACTTAGTGACAACATCAATTATCTCAATTCCACCACACAGAGACCATTCTGCTCCAGGGACACATTCTAAGCACTTCAATAAACACAAGTACACAGACGGGCCCTCACCTGCCATCTCCTCCTCAGCCTTTTTAAAAAATATATTATTATAAGGCAATGATTACAGTTCATAAAAGCCTGGATAAACATTTACAGTGGGAAAAAAAAAGGCAAGGGAATAAATAAACATGAAATATATAAATGGCTGATCCCACAGAAAACGTAACAACTATTATATTTTTTTAAAACACAGAAAATTTTGGGAGATCTGATTCTAAAGCGAAATAAGACCAAAGATATTAAACTGTGCCAAAGCAGGCCAATGGTATTGCCTCCATATCAAAACCAGAAAACAGAGACATGAGTAAGATCCAATCACCTCAACAATCCCAAATTTCCTCTTTCCCTCCTCTACAGCACGGAATTACTGCACAACACAAATCTGGAAAAATACAAGGAAAACGAGGTGTGGTGCAAGAAAAAATATGTTCAAACATTCCACCAAATTCAACTTTGCTTGAAAGATGACAACAAAGTTCAATAAGAAAATATAAATCAGGCAGGTTCTTCCATCTTTAACCTTGTCTTTTCAGCCTTAATTTCATCAGATCAGATAGAAATGTTTCACTCTGGCACTGGCAGGGCCATATTGCCACTTTGATACAGTAAACAGACAGAACATCATGCAATTTGCCAAACTTTTCTCTCCATCCCAGGCATATTTTTAGCTCTGACTGTGTTGGCTCTGATGAAATGAATGATTCTAGTGAATGGTGCAGGAACCGTCACAATATGGAATGTTAAAGCACAAACACCTCCCACAAAAACTTCTGGATATAAATACACTTAATATCTCAATTACCTTCCGTTTGAATGAGTGGAAAATGCTAAGCAAGCTGCTGCTAAAAAACAAGTGGGAAAGGAGAGGCTGGTGTGGGATCTCTGGGAGGATTCAGCACCCTGTGATTCGCCCCCGAGGCAGAGCCCAGCACTGGCAGGTCCTACTCACTCGTTAATGATCAGGTCTGGAGCAAAGCACAGCAGGTTGCCATTGGACTGCTTGTAGGATCTCCAGCCTAAAGCAAAAGCCATCAGGAACATCCAGGAGTACTGCAGGAGGGTCATTTGGTCATCCAGGTGCAAATTTCGGAAACCTGGAGAAATAAAAATTGAGGGGGGGATGGTGTCAGTTGCAAAAAGCAACAAAGGACAAAAGACTTGCATGCCTTGGAAAAGGAGCAGGGTTATGAGCAGCACAACTGCTGTGTTATCAGTGCACAGGTACTACAGGGAGTAAAAGGGATGTAATATTAAAAAATCCCAGCATATATGTGTGGGGTTATCTGAAGCTGATGGTCAGTCAGACACATCACAAAAGGCAACAATTATAGTTCACATACACTGTAATTCACTGGGCTGCCCTCCAAAAATAACAGGCTTTGCTACTTTTCATGAGACCAGTCTGCTAGACAATAAATGATTTAATATCAGATTTTGTTCCTATTCAACAACAATTGCACACTGAACCTACAAGTACTGCATTAGTTGCCAGCATTAACTGCTTCTCATCTCCTGTGTAGCATGAACAGAGCCAACTGAACAAGGAGGAAATGAGTAAAACCTGACAACTGGTCCCTCAAAGAGCCTGAAAATGCCACCAGCTTTGGATTTGCTGCATCAGTTCCTATCAGATCCAGCCTACACTTACCAAGAAACTATCGTGCCATACGGAGCCATTATTAGAGCCTGAATACAAGTTGATTTTATCTATTTTTATTAAGCATCTGACATCTAAAGGGCTCCTAACATCTGAAGAGCTGCTTCCTGAAGCTGTGCCAACAGACAGAGCCAGTGGATGAACGTTTAACGAACCTGGTGGGTCTAAACACAGCCCCTGGCTTTGGAGCCACCAGGAATGACCAGGTTCCGCCTCTAAAATACAAAGAAAGGGTTTCAAAGTGATTCCAATCTTGCTGGGTCAAACCTTGAAATCTGTGCTCAAACCCTCCCCAGGAAAAGGTTATTTTGAAATCCCAACTAAAGGGTTTGGCAAGGAATGCTGGCGTGCTGTCAGCATGGCTGATGGGCTACAACCAGCAGCAGGATATACAAATTAAACACTCGTGAGGAACCACCTCAGCAAACAAAAGAAAGGAGATAAAAATGATAAGAATAGTTGCTATTAATGTAGTTATTAAAGAGAAGATTAGCATTTTCATTGAGAGCATAAGCTCTAACCTGAAGGGTTTGGCTAATTACGAAAACTGTGCAGCAGAGATGATGAACACAGAAGTGTTTTATAAAATGGAATCTAAATCTGGATCTGGGAATACCAGATGGTCTCCCAGAAACCTGTCCCAGAAGGAAGTGTGTGCATATGAACCTCTCCTAGAGCAGACTGAGCTAATTCAGCACAACTGCCCAGTGCAAACAGCCCTGACACAGAATCCCAGAATCACCGAGGTTGGGAAAGTCCCCCAAGACCATTGAGTCCAGCCTGTCCAACCTGCCCCACCTTGTCAACCAGACCCCACACAAATCTCTCCAGTCACATCTCTGCTGGACAGAGATGCATTTGAGCTTCCCAGACTTTCTTTCCCACTGTTAATTTATTTCCCCTGCTCAAAGAGACACAGTTATGACTCATAAATCTCATTATCAGGCTTTTTCCTTTTTTTTTTTTTTTGGCAGACCTGTTCTGTGATGTTATTTTTGGGCAACCTATGCGTCATGGAGGTGTTTTTGCCAGGGTTTTTGAGAACAGGTAGTGAACAGCACTGACAGGGGTGAGAGGGAGATAAACACTGGGCTTTGTTTTGTAGGAACAAACATCTTCAGCTCCCCTTGGCCCTGGCCTCTCCGAGACAGATGCCATGTGTCATGTCCAAGGCTGAGATCTGACATCACTTCTTCCGTGTCTCACTGTGTTTTTAGGTGGGAGCCAAAATAGCAGCAAACCTCCCTCTTTGCCCAGGTAAGAGGCAGTTTGAACAGAGCTGGAGAGAAAATAACACCTTGACTTCCACTCTGGAGCTGGACAGTGAGGGGGACTCAGAAAAGAACCATCCATGAACGCAGGCCCAGACGAGCCGGCACAGTGATGCTGGTCTGTAGAAGTCAAGAGAACCTCATTGCTAAAAATATTCAAGAAATAATTGTTTATTGCCCAGAGAAGCTGTGGCTGCCCCTGGATCCCTGGCAGTGTCCAAGGCCAGGCTGGACGGGGCTTGGAGCAGCCTGGGACAGTGGAAGGTGTCCCTGTCCATGGCAGGGGTGGCACTGGGTGGGTTTTAAGGTCCCTTCCAACCAAAACCATCCTGGGAGCCTGTGAATCTGAGGTGGAGACAGAGCTAATACAAATAGTTCTCTGTAATGCTTTTACAACAAATATCCATTTTAACAAGAATTTTAATAGTCAATGGTCAAAGTGTTCAAGTAAAAAATTTGTAGTAAATAAACGTTCGCATCTGCAATTTTTTCTTCTTTTCTGCTTCGGAAGTACCTGAGACATAAACGAGCCCCGATATTACCAACACTTCACCTGTACAGCTTTGAGGGAAAACAAAGAGGGATTCAGGTTCAGCAGGAAGCCTGCAGGCAGCACTCCCCGTGTCTGTGCATTACCTGGGATTGCCTTTGCCCACTTGACTGCGGCCACCACCTGGCGGCCCCCCAGCATGTTGAGCGTGGAGAGGATCCTCCAGCTGGAGTCGGGCAGGGAGCTGTCGTAGCCCGAGTACAGCACCTCGGGCTCGATGACCTCGAGCAGGGACACCAGGGTGGGCGTCAGCTGCGGCAGCGACGCGGGGACGATGCTCTTGTTCCCGGCCGCCTCCGGAGCCTCCCGCGCCCCCGCCGCGCCGCCCTGCTGCAGCCCCTTGATCTTCTTCTTCGTCTTCCGAGCTGGAAAGGGTGGGGAAACCACAGGTGAGGGCATGGAAATGACCACACAGGGATAAACACAGCAGAGGAAACGCCGCTTTCCTCCCCCCACAGCTGGGACCAGGGCGGTGAAACCTGCGCGGCATTTGTTTGTGAAGTCAGTAATTCCGCATTCATTACAAGTAAACTTCCAGTGAAAATGATACGTTTTAATAAAAGTCACATTTATGCCAATGCTTCAAAATGTTCAGTAATGTCTGCAGGTACTTTACAAGGCTGACTCTAAAATACAAGGCTCAATGCCACCACTGGAAATATCTGCAGGACTGCACGCTTTTAAAGTTCCTTTAAATACTAAGCATAGAAACTAGGCAAAAGAAAGGAAAAAAATATATTTAATGGGTAAGAAGTTACTGGATCTCTCGAGCCAGGGAAAACAGGGGTTTTTTTTTTAAATGCTGGGCAGGAGAAACTTTTTCTCTTGCCAGCTCTCTAGCATATAAATCACTGCTGCGTAATTAAACCATAAAACTCATTCGCCAAATAAATAAAACATCACACAGAGATGTTAACTGTAAACTACAAAAAGCTGGAGCAACAATTTTATTAGCATCTTGCCCCTAATGGAGTCTCCTGCTTGGCTCTGGCTCTCCTGGATGCAGGCGGCCACACGGAACTCGCTGCTTAACGGAGCTCAAACGAGCCCAGCTCCTTCCCTGGGTGCCTCCGTTAATTAATTGATTTCTGCTCTGGAACTTCCGAGATAAATCTGTAGCCCATAAAAGCATCACGTAATGTGGCTGTGCATTCCAAGCTCCTTCTGACCTGTTCAGAATCCCTGAGCACCCAAAATGCACCAAGCCCGCAGTGCCAGCACACAAAACCCCCTCCTGGACCCGCCTCTCCCTCTGGCTACAACGGAGCCTTCGGAAAACAACTGCCAAAGACAAGGAATCCTCTACAGACCTTGTTTAAATTGCATTTTCCCAAAATTTTGTAGACTGGCCACATGTGCCAAGCCTGCCATGAGGGAATAGCAACAGTTGTTTCCTTGGAGCAAAGAGCTTCTTTTTATTCTCGTCTCAATTTTGAAACGGCTGCTTCAAAATCCTTTCGTATTCTGGCATTTTTTGCCCCATTATCCATGTTCTGAAGAGCAAATGAACTGCTTTGACTTAAATTTAGAAGCACATGCCTTCAGCTTCCTGCAGACACCTGGATGGAGTATTTCCAGCCCAGAAAGCCTGATAAAATTATAATCAAAATAAACAGATCTGATAAGACAAATTATTATGCAAGAATTTTTATCAGGCTGTTACCAGTCCTGACTTAGATATATAGTTGTACCTCACCAAAAAAAGAGAAGAAGGTTGAGATAATGCATTTCTTTGCAATTAATTTTCAACTAATAAAAAGACCACTAATTTAAAGCCACCTCCTTAGGGCACGTTACAGGAGATAACCCCCACAGATAAACTCAGCATGGAGAGAAAAGCATCCAAGATTTTCTGTTCAAAGCAAACAAAACCCCCCAAGCCCCAGCCTCCTGCAGTCTGGCATCCACCAGGCTGCAGAGGCTTCCTCCTCCCTGCCCGGTGGCAGATGGCCCGAGCACCTGAGCCAGGTGGGCGAGGCACCTGCCACCACCCCCTGGCAGCCACGGGCACCAGGCGCCGTCCTTCTAAACTGGGAACCAGAGCCAGCCCACTGCGGGCAGAGCAGGGCGAAGAACTAGAAAGAACAAAAGATTCCGCAAAAAATTGAAATAAATTCCAAGTGAAGACTGCAGAAAAAACTCATTAATTGCCAAGTTTAACTGTAAAATGTGGCATGAAAAGCCAAAAAAATTATGAGACCCTTTTTTTACAGGCATAAAACCTAACAATAAATCTTTTCTTCCAGCACATCACAAAGAGAAAGGGTGCCAAGGAACACCAATTAACGGTGGGAGCGGAAATGAGAACTCAAGGAAATAAAGGCTGGAGTACAAAATATCATTATTGTGCTGTGTAAATCTCTGGTACCTGCAGCTTGATAGTTTGATGTTTTTCCAGTCCCCTACGCCCAAAAAAACACACAATAGGAAAAAGAAAGTTCCAGAAAAGGATGATAAGCAGGGCCGAAGGGCTGACTGATGGACTTGAGGTCTTTTCTGACATTAATGTTTTTATGGTAAAGAAAGCTAATAGAAAATTATCAAGTGACTAGAAATGGCCACTTTTGACTCAGGACAAGAACAAGCCAATTAAAACATTGCACGATAGAATGAATGAATGAATGAATTCATTAATTTAAAAATAAATTAGTTTTCTACCCAATACCTAACAGTGAAATCCACTGTAGGTATGAGAAACTGAGAGACACCCAAAACAGGGCAGGTTCCTGGAAAAAGTCGAGCAGGAAGTCAGGTAAGTGCAAGGGGCCCAAGGACTGATGGGCTGGACACCGGGATCTCTTCTGATCATTCACTGGTTTGCTATAACCATTGATGATGCACTGAGGATGCAGTTGGGACTTTTCAAAAAGAACGTCTAAAAAAGAACGTCATTCAAAAAGAATGTCTAAAAAACATGCAAATTTAATTCTCTTTTAAACAACAGTCATTCCTGAACTGTGACCCTAAAATAGACAAGATAAAAGAAACTGGATTTTAGTCTCTTCTGCACTTTATGCTGCCTCCCAGTTTGCTTTTCTGCACCACCAATTCTCCATCTGTTCAGATCTATCCCAAAAAAATCCTTGTTTTCAGGGTGTTTTTCACCCTTTCACACTACTCTGGGTTCTTCCATTTTGTGCTGCTGAGTTTCTAGATTCCTTTTCCCTCTCAGCCATAAAAGCTTCCCGCTTCCCACCTTCTCCAACAACTTATATAACAAAATCCATCCTCCAAAACCTCACTATTCTCTAGGATCCTCTGTGCCAAAATTCAGACAAACTGCCCTGGGAAGGGCTCCAACCTGCACGTGGAGAAGTGACAAGAACCTGACGTCATCCCATTGCATTTTCTGTGCTGCAGAGAGGCAGCTCAGCCTGTCAGGGCCAGGCTGGACAGGGCGTGGAGCAACCTGGGCTAGTGGGGGGTGGAACTGGGTGAGCTCTGAGGACCTTCCCAGCCCAAAGCATTCCAGGATTCTCTGATTCCATGTCCTATAGCCTGAGACTGCAACACTGGTGTCTACTGAAAGTGATGCAGGAAGGGAAAAGCTTACAATGGGAGTGCTAAACCTTACTGTTAAAGAACTATTCCTTACTATGAGAGTGATTTTTCACACAGACAAATATATGAATATCACAGATGCATTTTGAAAACAACTATGAAGAGAAAAAACAGAAATAAACCTTAACCAAAATGCTTTCTTTTCCACCTCAAAACCAAACCTGTGGGGTTTGGCACTCTTTAAGCTGCCTTTAGGCTCTGCTGTTACCTGTCCTTGCTCCCAGCCACACTGGCAGGGCAGTGACCTGTCCCCATGGACACCAGAAGCAGGCAAGAGGTCTGGCCTGCTCTGACCTCTGAAGGATGAGGTCCAGCCCACTGGGAGTGTCCAAAACCTGAATCCAGCTCCTGGGAGACACTCACTGAGCACCTCATGTCCTTCAGGGATTTATTTCAGAACCCACTACTATAGATTTTGGCTGTACCCTCCCCTCCTGCACACAGATCATGACAACAGCTCAACAAACGGAGCAGCACCATCCCATCCTCTGGCAAATCTCCGCCCTGAAGGAGGGGATGTGCCTGGAAGGGCAGGTACAGTCCCCTGCAGCCCAGGAAAGTGGTGCTGTGTCCTCCTGAGGGAGCTGGGAGCAGAAGAGGAAGGAAGGACGTGCTAACACAGCCTCCAGTCTGTGCTTCACTGATCTCTTTAACTTAACTCATCACTTGCATCTCACCAAGGATATTATCACCGACTGAAATGAAATTCTGTTCATCCTTGGAGCTGACAAATACATCTTTGACATTTTTATTTTATCTGACAATTGTGATTATACAACTACCACCAGGATAACTGCACTAGTAAGTGCTGCGTTAATCTCTGCTGCTCAGGGAAAAATAGCAAACATAAAATGAAGCTGACACTAATAAAAGTGTTTTATGCCACTTTACAACTGCTGCTAAATCTCTGGTTGATGTGGCCTTCAGATTCTCACAAGCCATTCAGGACTCAGCAGAGAACAACTGTGTGCTGGTATGTTAAATTTAACCAACCTTTTCCAGAGAAATTTTGGCAGATATTTAAGAAGTATCCACAGCATGAACAACAATACTTCCATTTTCTTCAGCTGGAAGATGTAATCCCCACTGCCATCCCTGTCCTCCGTGGTCTCAGTGTCAGGTCACTCAGACAGCACACCCTCCCACAAGTGTTACACCTCCCTCCAGGTGTTCTCCAAGAGCTCTGCTGTCTCACATTCCATGAAAAAGCCATGAGATGTATGTGCTGACAGGAACGAAAAACAACCCTGGTTTGTGTGCATGACTCACTTCTGCTGAACCTACAGAGACAGCAACTGAGCACAGACAGGAGAAATTTCAGCACGAACCCTCCCGTCTCTCACTACAACGCTCCTAGAACGCAGCATTTGCTTCGAACAGACCCACGCGCTGCCCACCCCGCCGCCCCCCAGCAGCAGCAGCAGCAGCAGGACATCCCCTGGCTGGTGCAGGGCTGAGGGCTGTGTTACCTTCCAGGTTCATGCCCGCCTGCAGACACTTGCGGTAGCGGCACGCGGGGCAGTTCTTCCTGCGGATCTTGTCGATGATGCAGTCGTTCCTCCCGGCACACAGGTAATTGTGCTGCCCTGGGCACAAACACAAACAGGCGTCAGCTCCCCAGCACGGCAGAGACTCCAGTCAGCCACTCCTTCAGTGGCACCAAATTCCATATAAAACCTTTACTTGCTGCACTGCCTGTATTGCAAAAACATCAGCATCCACCTGATTTCACGTATCCAAACCCATTTCTCATGTTTAAACCTCAACGCCAATACCTTTAGGTAGAAATCCTACTTTTTATCTTTTAACACCGGGCAACTTCTATTTTTAAAACTATTTCCCCTTGCATTTACCAAAGCCGCCTTCTACAGCAGGTTTCCCATTTTTCTAAATAGTTTGACAAGGGACATAAATAACGTGCACAAACACATTCTGAGAAAACACCTGTAAACATCTCTACAGAGCACAGCTTCATCAGCTGGAAAGTCATGGAACCTTCATGTGACTTACAGCCTGACTTGGACAAACCAAGCTCTCTGATCTTTTTATGGATTCGCAGATTCAGAGCAAAACTGACCCTAAGAACAAGACAAGTTGAAGTACATAAACTAAAATAACTGTATTTCTTAGCTGTTCAGAGCAGGGCAACAAAAGTATCTATTCTTAATTATTTGAATTATATGAATGAATGTCTGAATGCAACTTATTTAGGGAAAGATATTACCAAAGAATAGATCCTTCTCCCAGATAAGGATCAAGGAGCATGTTTTTCCAGAGGGCAGAAAGCTGCAGCCTGGGCTTTTACACTGTATTGCAAAGTCCCGACAGTACAATATTGTGAGAAACAAATATATTTTCCAAATACTGAGTTATTAACAACCGAGTCCAAGAGTTTTCTCACAGGAAAACAGCTTGGGGAAGGAATTTCTTACAAGTCAGCTGTGAAAATTATGGGCATGCAGAGTCCATTCCTATGGCTTTGGCCAAACTTCTCCTGTGAAGTGTCTCAAGTTGATATTCCAAGGAATGTTTTTCTGAATGACTCCCCCATCTCTTCCATTTGGGAAAGAGGAGCCTTCCTGACTCTTGTGCCAGCTTTGTGTTTGATTAATTCAGACAGCAGATCCTCGACTCACCATTCTGGTTGCCATTAGCATCCTAATACATAGAAACACACATGAAACATGAACTGATGCCCATTTGCCAGCCCTGCAGTGGAGCAGAGACAACAGTACCACGTCCCTCCAAGCTGTTTGATGAAACCACAGCTTCACACATCAGTACAGACACTTCAGGTGAGGATCCTCCTGAGCTGCTCCTTTTTATTCCTAACAAAGAGCTTCCTCTCCACGGATGTTTGGTTTCTTGTATTTACTGCTCACCTATTCTTGCCTTTTCTAGGACCAAGATACACTACTTCTTTGTACTACATTATATCAAAGCCCTCTTGTCACATGACCATTTTGGGGGAAAATGAAGGGAAGTTGGTGCTCCATGTCTGACTGTTGCCCAGGGATGTGCCCGCAGCCAAAGGAACACGCTTCTGTTCTCTCTGCTGCTCAGACCCAAAGATACTCCACAAATACTCTGGTAAAAACCAGGAGTGAGCCAATGGAGGTGTTTCCAGGGGATTTGGGGCACATAGGGGCATTTTTCAGAGGCTGGCCAATCCCCATCCCCGCGCTGCCCACAGCCCCCGCTGGCGCCGGGGCTCTGACATCTCTGTGCCCATCTGAGCACGCCAGCCTAGAGAAAGGTTGGGAATTGCAGACAAAGGACTTTGGAGGATGGAATTAAAAGTGCTGACGAACAAGGCCAATTTGGAGCACAGCAGGAGGGAGAGGTGCTGGGGAATCTGCAGGGGAGGGAGGTGTGAGGAGCTGCTGCGGGCGCGGAAGCGGAGGTGGGGAGGAGTGGTGAAGACCCAGGCTGGTACATTGGGTGAAGTGCTGGGAGGTGAACAGGGCTGGTTCTGAGGCTGGAGAAACTCAGTCACGAGGGCTCTGAAACACCATCAAGTCAGAACTAGGAAAAGGTATCTCTGGCCAGCCTGGGCTGCTCAAGAAAGCCCTGGCTGCACGAAAAACTGCACATAAATCTACAGCTGCTGTCCCCCCTTCACCCTGCCTCCCCTCCTCTGGTTCTACTCTTTGCTGAAAGAAATGCACTTTATACTGACTTCCTAGACACTGACACTTCCAGTTTCTGTGACTATTTCGGTCACAGTACACAGGCCTGGAGACAAAGGTGGAAAAAAGGGCTTTGGCTAAAGGCTGGATAATGAGTGTGCAGAGTCAGCTTGATCTGAACACTAACAGGTGCCTGGCAGCCACTAATAAAAAGGATATTGCAGAAACAAATTCTTTTTACATGTGTTCCTAATAAGAAAAATGCCTATAAAAGACAAAACCAAATTATTTGTTCCTTTAAGTGAAGACTGGGACTAACAGATCCTGGAAGCAGTCCTGAAAACATCCATGACATCTAACGGGAGGATTAAGGGTGCTCAATCCTTGGTGCCATGGCCCAGCCGACATGGTGGTCATCGGACAAAGGCTGGACTTGATGAACTTGGAGGTCTTTTCCAACCTAAATGATTCTGGGATTCTGTGAAAAGTGGGATAATTTGTGGAACAATCAAAATGGAAGCAGAGGTGAGCCTTGAGGAACTGATTGCCATAAGCCTGCTGACATTTTTAGTATCAAGACAATTGATTTATGATGTGTCAAATCATATCACTGACCAAAAGGAATCACTGGGCTGATTCCTTCCTGTATCAATACTTTTGTGATTTATTTAAGCTTGAGAACAGGCAAACCCATGGCTATGGCACACGTCCAGCTGCCATATAAACTGTCTTCTGAGGGATCTCTGGTGACCATGTTTTAACCAAAGGTACAGATGATTATTTGCTTTGCACTTGAGCTCATACTGCCTTGTCACACTTCAGCTCCCACAAAGCCAACACCCCTTTGTGACATGCAGAAACCACGACGTGAATTTGACTTTCCCGATCCCTCCAAGAGGCTCTGCAGTTCCATGGAGCTCCCCATGGCACCCGGTGAGCCAGGAACGGGGGAAGTGCTGCTTCTGAGGACTGAATGGTGGCTTGTCTTTGCCAAACAGCCTTCCCTCTCCCGCAGTGACCCCAACTTGCACAAACACCAGCAGACAGAGCCTGGTTCAGCGAGCGCTGCACGAGGAAGGCACACGACAAAACCCCGAGGGCCAGAACTAAGAACAATGCTCTTCAGACCTGAGGAATCATCATCTTCCCAGAAACACTGGGAATACACTCCAGCTTTTCCGCATCTGATCCTGAAGCAGAGTCAGATCTTGAGGTACAGCCTAGTCCCTTAAAAAATGGCTTCTGATTCACCCCAAAATCACACAGTCCTTATTCACATTTAGTTTTCCATCATCTCTGTTTTCCAGAATGATTTTCTCTAATCACAACTAGAGAGAAATCTCAGTGATCCAATCCCACGTCCCTGGTACCCAGTGTCCCTGCAAGTAACACCCAGTGGATGCAATTCAACCAACACTGTTTACAGGAAAAACTGTAAAACTACAATAATCTCACACACAACAGATTTACTGAGTTTCATGTAAGTTTTCTACACAAACCAACTAACCTTAAATGGAAAAATCACAAACTTTACAAATCTATTGCACACAGACAAATATCTGTATAAAAATGGGACAAATAAACAAAAACAACAGTGAAAGAAAATGAAAGAGACAAAAGCCAAGACAACAATAAATTCTTTTACCCAGAGTGAATGGGAGCATTTTATCAATGTGAATGGAATCCATGCTCTGGATAATGCACCATTATCAATGTGATTTACTATGACAAGATCAGTGATCTAATGGATGGGACGTTCAGTAGGATTCTAGCAAAACCATGGATGCTGGGTGTGAAAATGGATGATATGTGTGGGGATTTTATATATTTTTAAGCAGCAAACTCATCCTACCTTCCACCGCCCTTTTGAAGAACACTTTGCAGCTGCCACACGTCAGGACACCATAGTGGCACCCGGAGGCCTCGTCAGAGCACACCAGGCAGAGCTTGGGAGGTGGTCCCGTAGTTGCTGAGGTTGTGGATGGAGAAGAGCTTACATCTGACCTCATTCCAGGGCTGAAACAAAGCAGAAAAATGCCTTTAATTAAGATCCGTGGGATAGAGGCAAATTCGGGGTCGGTACCTGCCAGGAATGGCTTGTCCCCACCCTCTGTGGGACAATCCTGCACACAGAGCGCACCAGAAACAGTTAAACAAGGACTTCTGTAAAACCCAAGTAAAGCTGTATGGATTCTTCACGGCCTATTTGGCTGGATCAAGATTCCTTCCCTTACACATCTCTGAAGCCAAGTTTCTTGCACAATTACCCCAGCCTTTAAAATTGACTCTTAAAACATGTTCTTACTCCATATTGTTTCCATTACTGCCACATTCCCTGCAGTCTGCACAAGCGCTCCCTTTCCAGCACCACCACTGGGTTTTCTACTGGGATACTGTTATGCAAGAAGCTGTGCAAATTGGGCCATATACTAACAAATATTCACAGTAACAAGTGATCATTTAGTTTAGGAGAAGAGTGAGAAATATTCCTCATTTCAGGATCTGGATGTAAACACCCAGCCCAGCTACAAACGAAGGGTTGGTTTCTTAAGAAAAAAAATAAATCCCTCTTAGAACAACAAACAATGCATCTTAATCACCTTGGAGCTGCTCCTAATCCTCAGGGCTGACCCAGCAGCTCTGGGCCAGAGCTCGGGGCTGATTTTATAGAGCTGCAGCCCCAACCACGGCACTGCCCCACACCCCTGGAAAGGCCCGGCTTGTTGAGTTCATCCACCTCCACATGAGGAAGAACTTCCTTCCATGGAGGGTGGCAGAGACTGGAGCAGCTGCCCAGGGAGGGCTGGAATCTCCCACTCTGGAGACATCCCAAACCCGCCCGGACACGTTCCTGTGTCACCTGCTCCAGGTGACCCTGCCTTGGCAGGGGGTTGGACTGGATGGTCTCCGGAGGTCCCTTCCAAACCCAAACATTCTATGATTTCCAACTAAATTTGAAACTCCTAAGGTACGATTTCTGTACAGTCTGCTTTACTTGAAACTGATTTTCACAGAAAATCCTGTTCACCAGGGTTCCAGCCACTCTCCAGATGAAGCTAGAAAAATGACACATTTATTTAAGACTTTGGTGCCTTTCCTTGGAAGCTCTCCAGACCATCCACGTTCCCTGATGTGGGCTTAACATTTGTATGTGGGATGGCTTTTGCATGGAAAATTCCTTTTCCTCTCCTCAAGGAAGTCTGACCAGATTTGGTCACACATTTAAAAAACCCCACAGTTCTAACACGCTCACGCAAACCTTAAAATTCCATCCCAAACTAAAACATTCCAACACCTGGGAGCTCTGCTTTTGCACAGGTCCGTATGTCCCATCCCCAGAGAGCACCTGAGAAATGGCCCATCCAGTGATTCAAAGGACTTTGCCATTGTGTTTGTTCTTTCCTATGGGGATTGAGGCAATCAAAAGACAAGGAGCAGGATCCTCCCACTCAAATACAGAGGGATCAAAGTCAAACCAGAATAAATGTGTCAATGAAGTTCTCACTTTGACAAAAATGGAACCAGAAGGCAGAGAGAAGTGAAAATTACTTGCATTAGGGGGAAAAAATGAGACAGCACAGGCAGGCAAAGACCTAAGGGATGTTTAGACCCCCTAAAACCAGTGTCTGAGCTGGGGAGGAGCTGAGCTGTGTCTCAGAGCAGAGAGGGCTGAGCAGAAGAGAAAACACCAGACAGGAACACAGCAACAGCCCCAACATGCTGGAAGGGCAGTGGGAAGAGGAGAGCAGAGTGAGACCAGAACAAAGGTGGTGCAAAGCCCTCAGTAGGAAAGGCTGGCAGCAGGAATGGAGGAGAATGAGTCAAACTTGAGGAAAAAGGGAAGAAAAAGGCCCCTTTTTTTTCCCAAAGAGAAGAATGCTTCTTTCCAGAACTTGGAAAAGAACTCCAATCTGTCACATCGCTCCTCTGCACTCAGAAATTATCTGTGGAATGCTGCAGCACGTCTCCTGCACGACTCTGCCACGAGGCTGCCAACCCCCACGAGCGTGTCTGTCAGCTGGAGCGGTGCTCGCCGATGGACTGCGTCCCTGTTCACGAGCCATGGCACGGCTTTTCTGGGTTTTCCAATTAATTTGTCTTCTTCTAAAGAGCAGCGAGCTTTAATAAACCCCTCTGGTTGCACAATCCAGCCCTCAGCATCCAAGCCATGGCAGAATGTAATTCAAGCCAGTTCCATCCATTTGATGTCCGTACGAACACGCATCTTTAATTACAGGCTCACCCTGCTCTCCACCCAGCACGCCTGCCTTCCTCAAGTGCACGGACCTCTAGGAACAGCACTGCAAGGACGGAGGGGCATTGCACGGCCCCGTCCCCTCCGAGCAGGGAACTGGATGGAGCTCGTGGCTGTGGGGCTGCAGCAACAGAGACCTCACGCGTAAGGAAGCTGAGGATTCACATCTATTTCTGCTCTGCTGGCTCTGGGCAGGTCTGCTGTCCATGGAGACGGCAGAAGGAACCCAGAGACGAAAGGAGAACCTCAGGCTTGAGAGCCGTCCTTGGTTCTTTGTTCTCTCACAGCTTTCCTGTTAATCAGACAAATAATTTTGACCTCAAAGCTTTGCTTCCTTTCATGTGATACACATATTACTTTCTTGTTTGGTTTTTTTTTCTTCTCTCCCCAGTTTACTGATACATTTGGAAAAAGAAATTAAATTGTTTCTCTACTTCTAGATGTCATATGCTAAAAAAACCAATTAAAAACACAACACTTGCCTCAAAACCTCCTCTACAAGCAGCAATCACTGTCTGGTCAAGAGCTACTCTAAGATGCCTTATTTTCTCTAAACGTTTAGGCCCAGTAGCTCCTTTTCTAAGACTAAATATCTCAGATTAAACATTGAAGTACAGGTTGGGAGCTATGACTTTAAATAAGGAATATATAACTTGAGAACTTCGCTTCTATGAAATTATTAAAACCAGAAAAAGATGGAAACATCTTTCTATGTATAGTTTTGAAGACAGCTAATTTAGATACAAAAATAAAGCTCTTCATACCTCTCAAATTTCTGACAAAAGCATTTTTAAGGAAACATTCATCAGCTGTCAGGGAAACCATGACAGTACCAAACATATTCCACTGAAACTTTTCAATTACCTTTAATTTTTAAACAGGGCTCATTTTCTGTACCAGCACCACAGAAAATGTAATATGAGAAAGAAAACAGATGATACGACTTAGAAAACTAAAAATAAATGATTACATTGATTAATAAAGCAGTAGCCAGCAATCTAATCCGGGCTCCTGGCATATCTTCCCAGCCTGGCTGTATCAGATAAGGGCAATATTTACTAACCGTGTGGAGAGCTGCCAGACAGCCCCGCTTGTAAACCAGGAGGGATTGCAGGGCAGCAGGGCTCCTGCAAGAGCCACAGCTAACCAGGCTGACATTTAATATAAATCTCTCACCTATAAAGTTATACACAGTAAAAGGCAAATGACCACTTCCTAAGGAAGAGGTAAGGCAGGGAAATTACACTCTGAGACAATATAATAATAGAATGCCTTTCAGTATTTACAGAAATTGTTTTCAACTCAACAAAACCGTAGTAAACTATGAATCTTATCTAGATAAAAGAAAAAGTCAAGCAGCATAGATGAGAGAGGAAAAAACCTCCCAATTTTCAGGGTTCCAAATCTGTAAAAACTTTGATTAAATTTCATTTTGGGAGGCAAGGTATTGGTATGGGGTACTACACTTAGTACATTCCCAAGTATTTTTCAGAAACTATTCATATACAATCTGATTTTATTTATTTGTATAGATGTGTTTATTGTTTCCAGTCAAGGGGACAGATGGGGGCAAAATGGGAAGCCTTAATGAAGGTGGTGAAATGGGAAGGCTTAAAGAAGATGCCGCCCCGGTAACCAGCTCTGCAGAAATCAAGCTGTTTAACTGAAGCCATTTCAGGGTTAATCATTCACCAGAGACTTCAACCCCGGCTCAAGGGTCACCTGCACCACAGCCGGGTGTGGTAATGGCTCTGGGGAGGGTTCCTGTCCCGGGGTCCTGCCGGGGGATGGTCACAGCCACAGCCCTGGACAGCAGGGACACACAGACAGGGGCCACCGGGCTCTGACCCTGCCACCAGCCACGGACATGGAGCAGATGCAGTGGAGGAGGGATTCACTCTGTGAAGGAAAAACCTCCCAGTGCAGCTGGGCACTGCTGAGGAGAACATTTGCTGGTCTCTCTTCTTTTTCTCTTTACTGTGAAGAACGTAAAACCTCCCCAACACACAGAATGGGCACAGCCCCATGTGCTGAAGCTACTAACACTGAAATACAATTTAAAAAATATACCACCCTCCTGTTACTTTTCATTATTAAATGAAAATCACAAAACGATTTAACTTTCAAGAGTAGGTTTAGATTAGATATTGTGGAGAAATCCTTCCCCGTGAGGGTGGGCAGGCCCTGGCACAGGGTGCCCAGAGCAGCTGTGGCTGCCCCTGGATCCCTGGCAGTGCCCAAGGCCAGGCTGGACATTGGGGCTTGGAGCAGCCTGGGACAGTGGAAGGTGTCCCTGCCATGGCTGGAGTGGCACTGGATGATCCTTAAGGTCGCTTCCAACCCAAACCGTTGCATGATTCCCTGATCCTATGAAAAACAACTCTAGTGAGACAATGACAAGGGGAGCACTTTCAGAAACCAAAATTACTGATCATTTCCAGCCTACAACCTGCACCTCTTTTTACCAGTGCATGAAAGGGACGGTCAGCCTGCATCACATTCTGTCCTGACCCACCCAGACACCAAAACGTGGCCAACCACACATCCTGGTTCTGCAGCACAACTGAACCAACTACTGGGAACGTATTCCCAAAAGCAAGTTACTTACTGGTGTAAGTGGTATCACCAAACTAAGAGTAAAGAAACCATTTTCAATGTCATTGCCATCTGGGCCTCCTCCTTATCTCCCAGCAATGAGAACAATGTAAACACTAGGCTGTGGACACCGACTGATTACATTTTTTGAATTGCTTATTTATTTCTTTATTAACTAGAGAAACTATTAATTATTTTTATATCCTCTTAGGCAGGGAAGTAGTTTTCAATTCAAGCAGGGACAAATTTTAATCCAAGGCTGTTGACACTAGACTTGTCATGACTATTAAAATAGAAGCGTGTTTGCCAACTGGAAATAATTCCAGAAAGGCATTTTGCTGAGAACCTGAACCACTGGTTTCCTCTGTCTCTTGAAATGTTTTCACTTCATTATGAACAGACTGAAAATTGGTAAGAACCCAGGTTTTCCTCCCAGGCTGCCTGAACTCTGCAGACACAGAGCTAGCCCTGGGCTGGCTGGGTGCCACAGAGGGGGCACAGAGTGACTGCCAGAGGCACAAACCACACGGTGACAGACCCCAAGCCAAGGTGTCCTGGGGTGTTGACTGCTCACAAAGCCACAAATCCTCCCTCCACATAACTTCCTTACAGACCCACCTATTCTTCAGTTCTCTTTCCTATTTTCTGTTTAAAATAGAGACCTGGACGGTTTTGGTAGGAGTGCTGGTCTTGACGACAAGCACGTCCTCAATGATGCCGTAACAAATGAAAAATACTTATGAGTATTTAAACAAAGCCTGTGCATAAAAGCCCCCAGCATTTCTGGTTTCCAGCTGCTCTGAGAACCAGGACGATTAACACGGTTTCCTTTATCACAGACCCAGATAAACACTGTATTAAAAAACCACTGATAAGCCAGGAAATCAGATTTTGAACTAACGGTCTCGTTTCGTGCCACATGTCTATGACACGGCCAAGATAATGCCACCATGAGGAATGTGTCACTCCAGAAGGCCACCGCCAAATTTCCTTCATTGCCGGAGCCAGAAACTCATGGCAGAGAAACTCCTGGTGTGCAGTCAGGGGGGCAGGAACTGTCCCTCCTCCTGACCCCATAAATGCTATTGCCAAGGGACCACTGGGGGTCTACCTCACAGAAAAATTTAAAATACGAGACATACCCAAAGCAGCAAAGTCTTGGAATCACCTTCCACCTGCAGAACACACCTTTTACCATCCCTTCATACAACTGAAGCCGGCTGCAGGACCTGTGGGCTTGCACAGTCAAACAAATACTGCTGGCAAATACCAACAGCACAGAAACAGAACAGGAACGTGCAGATTCCCAACACGACACACGGAGCAAGCCCACTGTGTGACCGCGCTGGCTCCCCACGGCCAGCAGCGCTTCCACCCCTCTGCAAGCCTGCACGACGTCTCTCCCCAAATCTTGGAGGAGCATCCCGCCGAGGTGACTCCGAGCTCTCTGGAAGCGCTGAGGAGCCGCTGGCAGTTCCTGAGGCACCGGCCCCAAGGCCGGCCCTCGTCCCGCTGTGAAATGGCGCCCGCTCCCATCTTGGCATCACTCGGAGCGACGCCGGAGCAGCCGCGCACGGAGCGGAGCGGCCGCGCGCTCCCGCTGGAGCCTCTCCAGGACGTAAAGGTTTCAAGGGCACAGGCAAAGCTTTCTTGGAATGGATAAATGGTAATTGATGTTGCAGCTGCAACCTCAGCCAGAGCTCTTGGGATTTTAAATGTACTACAGACCTAAAGCATTTATGGCCAGAATATGATAATTAAATTATATGTTCTAAACTTCTATATTTATTACAGTGCTCCAGTAAAGCAGCCAAAAAGTCTTACCTTCAAGGGTAGAATTCATTTCTATATGAATCAATTTAGGTGTACTTTTCCAAAGCTTTGTGCTGCTTTTTTAATTTCATTGTGCTCCCTTGCTTCCTTAAATAAAGAGGCAGCAAAAAAAAGAGCCAGACAGAGGCCAGCGCCTTTATACTTAAATACAAACTTTACATAAAAACATGGAATCAAATTATCCTGGGCCCTACAAATTGTTTACACTTTGCTGGATGACAAAATAGCCATTTGATCTACATGATTCACAGACTGTGGATCATCTCAAACCTGCCTTTCACAGACTCTGTCCCACGGACACATCGTGCTCTGCCGGCACAGGGACACACTCGGTGCTCACAGACTGAGGTGCAGGACCAGGACAGCTGCAGGAACAATGCACTGCACAATAAAGTGCAAAAGTCTGAGCAGAATTAGATTTTATTTTCAGTTCATCCCAAGAAATGTCTCAGCCTGGAGAAAAGGAGGCTCAGGGGGGACCTTGTGGCTCTGCACAACTCCCTGACAGGAGGGGGCAGCCGGGGGGGGTTGGGCTCTGCTCCCAGGGAACAGGGACAGGAGGAGAGGGAACGGCCTCAGGCTGGGCCAGGGGAGGCTCAGGTTGGACATCAGCAGGAATTTCCCCATGGAAAGGGTGCTCAGGCCTTGGCAGGGGCTGCCCAGGGAGGTTTGGAGTGCCCATCCCTGGAGGTGTCCAAGGAAGGGCTGGAGGTGGCACTCAGTGCTCTGGGCTGGGGACAAGGTGGGCATCGGGCACAGCTGGGACTTGGTAACATTAAAAGTCTTTTCCAGCCTCAGTGATTCTGGGGTTCTGTTTCAGATCTCAGCAACCTCAGAGGTGCTTCACCTGTCTTGGAAGCAGTTTTTTAGTTTTCTGAACCTGGCAAACTAACCAAGAGCCAAGATACTGCCCAAAAATGTATTGTCTTAACACTGACCCCTTAACACACTAATTCCATGGGCCAGCACTCAGAATTCAACAGCAGTAGAACTGCACTGAGACATTCTGCAGTGATCACAAGAGATCCATGAGCTCAGAGCAGCCACAGCATTTTGGCTCTTCCTACAGTCAGCATATATCGGATCTGACCCCTTATTCCAACACATATTAATGTTGTACCAGAGGAACTGAACTTAAAATATTAAACAGGACTTGTTCCATTAATGACCTCAGTGTGAGCTGTGTCCAGTGCTCGTGTCAATCACAGGACTGTGTGCAGGCTGCCAAAATGATGCTGCTAGGAAAGGAGAGAGACATCTGGAAAGCTGATGCTAACACATGGAAAAATATTAATGGCACAGAAAGAAAGGCAGTAAAAGATTAAATTGAACTGCAGTAGAATTATAGAATGCCACAAAGGTCTGGATTGGAATGGATCTTGAAGACCTCCTGTCATGGGCAGGGACACCCTCCGCTATTCCAGGCTGCTCCAAGCCCTGTCCAGCCTGGCCTTGGACACTTCCAGGGATGGGGCAGCCACAGCTGCTCTGGGTACCTGTGCCAGGGTCTCCCCACTCAATATCCCATCTAATCCTGCCCTCTGGCAGTGGGAAGCCATTCTCCTTGTCCTGTCACTACTTGTCCGAAGTCCCTCGCCAGCTCTTTTGGAGCCCCTTTAGGCACTGGAAGGGGTTTCGAGGTCCCTTGGAGCCTTCCCTTCCCCAGGCTGAAAAGCCCCAAAGCTGCAGTATAGTGCTTCCATAGTCAAATAATCACCAAGCTATAAATAAATTTAGTCTTGTAATTAGGAAGCTCGTTTCTTCTATTCTGAAAAAAACACAACAAAATCAAGACTCTCCTGCTGCCAGTGGAACATCTAACAGTGATCTGGACCTGGGGTTGTATCAATGTGGACACACAGACTCATTCACCAGTTCGTGCTTTTAGCAGCACTGCAGAGCTAATTCCTGCTTTACAACAACAACAACGAAAATCAGAAGAAATATAAAGAAAGAAACTAAAAGTAATGTAACTCAAACATAAATAAAATAGTAGAAATAAAACCTTAACTCTGAGCAGGAAGAAGAAGAGGAGAAGGGAAAGATGAAGAGAGGGCAAGAGAAGCAGTTCCTTCATTCCTTCTCTAGTCCTTCCAGGAAGCTCCGTTCAGAGAACTGACACTGAAGCAACTGAGGCTGCTGAATTCCTCGGTGCACAAACCCCGCTTCCCTGTTTCCCTGTCCCTCCGGAGGCAGCCCTGCACGACGTGTCCTCCCCCGGCACGGGCCGTGTCAGTGGGAAGCGCGCACTTACACGTGCAGCACTTTATTACGGAATATTAACCAACGTGTTGCACTCTGGGCTCTGCTTCAGTGCAAATCTATGGAGAAGAGGGACGGGGACCGGTGCCAACTTTAGGTTTTGGCCTCGGTCCATTTGGTGCAGGGCCAGGATGACTTGGTTGACTGTTGAGTCATCGGTCGGTTCAATTGACATTATTTTACATTTGACTGGTTATTGTTCTTTAAACTTTGAACAGGAGTCCAGAAGCCCAAAAAACACCAGTGGACCAAAAAGAAAGCAGCCAAAACAGAGTTTAAACAAGGCACGTAAGCAAGAAAAATACTCTCCTTCAGTGACATTTGCTTTTAGCAGAACCTGCTAAAAAAATCAAAACCTACCTCATGGTTTAAAACATGTCTGTTATATTCTCAATATCTGTAGGAAGGAGAAGCAAACCCTTTCCCCCAAAGTATATCAACTGGTGAATGAGAACTGTATTTCTAACAGTAACATATTCCTGAAATTTTGGATGGTCAATGGGCACACTGGTCATTTGCTTATGCCAATGCTCAACTTACAGCTGAAAAACAAAAGATTTAACCCCCAGAAGTTACTGCTTCAGTACTGAAGACACACTCGTGTTTGGCAGAAGAGATGCCCATAAACAGTACTGGTTTGTTTCCACAGGGATGTGACACGAAATGAACTCGCTACACAGATAATTTGCATTTACCAACAGGAATTCGTACTGAAGGTTCATTCCTGTTGTTTTCAAACTGTTTACTCAACTCACTGTGTTTCCACTCCAATTCCACGTACGTATTCAGTATGTTTTGATCCCCTGAGAGGGAAATTCATTGTTATATCCACTTATTTTCATCAGCAGCTGAAGAAATGAGCCGAGGAAGAGCTTGAGCTGGCTTTAATGAGAAGTGCAGTGGGAAGGGAGACTGGGCTTTGCTGCAATAAACATGCCAGGATGGAATCAGCTTTTGTGACGGCTTCCAAGAGCATGAAAAACAAACAAAAACCAATAAAAACATCATATCCTGGGTACTTTGCTGGAAGACGAAAATACTTGTGATGATTTTGAGATCTTAGTCACAAGAATGACGACTGCAAGCTGTTGTCAGCGCCACGGGCCCGCACTGAGGTGCGGCGCCAACTCGTGCGGATTATGTTCCCCATTTAGTCATGAGCACTAACGTCACTTGAAAGGGTAAAGATCTTTTTACCATCTTACAGAGGGAACAGGAATTCTTGCAGGAAAGATAAGGAGCAAATTCAAAATTCCTGGTGACTTAAAAATCAGAGCTGCTGACGGACGAGCACAGTGACAGCTCAGGGGCCTGAGGGAGAGGCTGAGGCCTCCCCCCAAACCCTACCAAAAGCTTTTCTTTCCTGTTTTACGTTTAGTTTTTGGTGCATTTTATCTTTCATATCCAGATCTGTGCGTCTACATCACAGAGCTTAAAACTGAGCAAACCTGTTTAAAAAGCATTTCCCAAACTCTTACAAGCACTTTTACCACCCTTCAGAACACGGTTTCACTTCATTTTAACTGGCCTCTGACACAGTGGATGCAAAGAACAAATATGAAACCACTCTTCCCCACATGAACAGGAAGAAAAGCACACCGTAAGTTTGTTTATTGACACAAAATCAGCCGCAGAAACTTGTGTCATATTCTCAGAAGGCCAAGCAAGGAGTAGCACCCCAGACCTGTATGACGTGTATACTGTATGTAATTTCCATGGCACTTTTAAGTCAACTTTATTGAATTATCCAGTAGAGTGCTGTAATTACTTTTGTCAACACTGTTAAGCAATTACAGATACAATTTCTGCTATAACATGCACACATAGTAGGTTATTACCTGCTTTTATTTCCACTTGGCAGCCATGTCACACACTCAAGACTGTAAAGATGTTTCACCACATCCCTCCTGTTGCCCACACCCAGCATTTACAGGCAATTCTCACCTTAGGGGTTTGAGCTTCTTTGTGGTTTGCTTTTTTCCCCCCCATAATACTTTTAGCTCTTGCCTTCTTTCTCTCTCCTGGGTTTCTCGTATTATTTTACCCACTCTCCTCTGTCCTCTCCCCTCCCTGTCAGCTGAAGGAAGCTCTATTCCTTCCTTGCTGAACCTCGCACCGTTTCCTGGCCACATTGTTCATCTCTGCCTCTTTGTGTATTTTCTCTTCCTGAGCAGCACTGGGAACCCCTCCCAATTAAACTCCATCTGTAAACTTCATTAATGGGCTGTTTACTCTCTCACACAACCACCACGACAGGGACACACAGACCCCGAGTCCTCCACACGATCCCTCTTCTCCCGTGTCTTTGGCGCTGAACTTACTCAAGCGTCCAACAGCGGCAATTCCAACATTCTTTCAGAAAAGTATTAAAAACTTTCCTGCTGGGAAACTCTTTTCCTGAATTACAACATGTCACTACAGCTCAGATCAAACGTTTTAACTATGGTCATTACTCAAGATTTACTCAATGGAGTATATATTGAATTCACAGCTGCAACAAGTTTTGAAGTCATCTAAAGACTGTTCCAGTAAGAGAGCCGTATGCAGTATTCCTCATGGAAAAATTATTGGATGTTTAATACTGAAATATGGGAAAGGCAGAATGCACTGCATGCTGGGGTTGGAAGGTGAGCTCACTCTACTCAGCACCTGAAGAAAACAGGTGTTTAATTCAGTTTTTAAGACTATGTATTAGTCCCTAAGTCCTTATCTCCTTACATAAGCATAATTACACAGGAGAACAGGTATGGCATCAGTTTCCCATACTATTGATGAAATCAAACAATATAAAAATACCAAAAAATGCTTTTTGAGCTGCAGCTAGGAAGGGTTTCAAAGCTACGGGAACCTGAAAAGAGCACATCAGAGACAAAAATCTGACAAAGCTAGACGCAAGACAGGGTGGGAAAAAACCGTAAGTTTATCAGCCAATTCCTTCAACCCGTCAGATGATCAGTCAATCCAACAATCCTACCTTTAAAAAATATTAACATAAAGCAAAGGAGAAAAAAAAGATCCATTTCAATCAGGCATTACTGAGAAGACCTCACTGGGGTACAACTTCATTTAACCTCAGTCTCAGCTTTATAATCAGCTTTTTCAGCAGCAAGTACCAGAGAAACAAACCGAGGCAGCACTGACACTCCCAGGGTGCAGACCCCAGACAGGTGCAATCACACACACTGAACAAGCTTTTAACTCCAAATAACAGGAGATGCTGACATTCAGAAAGCCTTGAGTTTTCAAATGAAAAGCACGTGGAGGTGCTTTTATCTAAAGCACAACATCCTGGTTTAAACAAGCATTTCTGCATTGCTTTAACAGTACAATAACTTCAACTGCTTCTGCGTCTTTGAGAGACGATCAGTGGCTTTGAGAGACTGATCCAGTGGCTCAGCAAACTCCAACGCTGGGATGAGGCTCCCTCAGACAAAAGCTTTTCTACCCTTGGAAAGCTTCTCTCAGATTTGTGGGGCTTTAGAGAAATTAACCCCAAAACAAAACATCTTTAGGACACAGGAAAGTGGTTAATCTTTCTTTACTTTTAACAGTGGTTCAGGGCGAAGCAGCACGTGAGACTCCAGACACGTCAACACAACCAGGGCTCCGAAAGCAGAGGGCTGGGAGCAGCCTGGCTCCCCCAGCACAGCGCTCCCACCCAGGTTCTGAACAGCCCCCACAAGGTGCAGCTACCCCAGGAGTATTTTTAAGGTGCAATAAATACATGTACGACCAAAGCCTCGCTGTATTTCCAGGCTGCACTAAAATCTGTCCAATAAAGTCTTACCTGCTCTTGTGTCACTTACATGTTCTGCCTGAGAAACATTAAATAAAGGTCACGCTGACAAACACGTTTGCAACAGGAACAAACCCAGCTCTGACTGCACACTTAACTCTTTGTGTGGGGAGGGCCCTGCTTAAACCCGCAGATAAAGCCATGTTTGGAAAGGGATTCACCTGGCACAGGCTTGTGGCTGCGTGTGCAGGGCTGCCAGCGGTACCCAGCGGGGTGTCAGACAGGGATCAGCTGTGCTGGCCCTTCCTGGGAGAGAAGGAGCTCTTGGTTTTTATGCAGTCATCCCACTGCTTTCCCAGGAGAATAGGAGCCCTCCTTTTTTATGGAGTCATCCCACTGCCCCTCCCAGGAGAAAAGGAGCTCTCGATTTCTATGGAGTCATCCCACCACATATCGGGCTTTTCCCTTCCACCTTGCCTGGGGAAGTTTCCACCACCCAACCTACTCATGGCAATGTAATAAAGGATCTGTCTGAGAGACAAACCAGGTTAAAAGTTAAGACAATATATGGTCCATGCAGGATGGACACAGTCGTAATGTTTCAGTGTCTCAAATGACCAATCTGTAAAGTATAACTGAGACTATCAACAAATAAATCACCACCACAGAAAATGAAAAATAACTAACACATCATAAGAATAAAATATTGAAAAAAAAATATTTAGGGTCAGTTTTGCCCCCCCAAATTAATTTCATCTCACTTCAGGAACCAAAAGAAGTACTAATTTTAGAAGTATCGTGACAGTGAACCCATACCTGGAAATACAGAGAATCACTGAACAGCAAAGAATAATCCAAGCCTGTTCCTTCTCCTCACTGCCTCATGGAGAAAACTGAACTATGGATAATTATGCTCTTAAATTTGAGTCCTCAGCACTCCTGAATTTAGATGAGATTAACCAACGCCTGAATATAAATTATCATCAAATTGACACGAAAGAATGTCTTAAGTTTTGTATTTTCTTATTCGTGATGCTGAACACGTCATCGTTATCTACAGCTTTTCCTACCTGTAATACAGATCTTCCTCTCACCCCTATTCTGTACGTGGAACCTGTATCTGGTTCTGGAAGGAAAACCCAGGAAGCACCATGAGCGAAATACAGTAACTGATAACACAACAAGAACAGACCCACCAACTTCCATTATTGCTGCTACTGCTCGGTATTTTGGAAGCTGTGGTGCTTCAAAAAGCTTGGAAAAGTCACAACTTAACCCCTTTTCCCCCTGCATCAATCCACAAGGAAATACCAGAACAAGGCAAAGGGCTGCAGTCGCTCACCTCAGTTGGAGCCGGTGCTGGAGATAAGCAGGGCAGCCTTTCCAAGGAGACAATGATAAGTGTTTCCCTGGATTGCTTATTCTTGCAACTTTAATCACGAATCCTGCAGCATCTGGCACTTCTCCTTCAGCTTAACTTAAGGGCTGACAATTAAGAGAATCTGTCTTTTCTCAGAAAATCTGTTCTGGGCTGAGAAATGTATGTGCAGCAGAGCTAAAGAACAAAGCAGCACTTCTGATTTCAGCTACGGAGAGAAAATGGGCTTTAACTGCTCCACAAAGACAAGAAAAAGAAAACATTATTCCTGCCAGCTCACAGGTTCTTCAGCCTGGGATGATGTACAGGCAGGTTTGGCAGAGGCTGCCCAGGGAGGTTTGGAGTGCCCATCCCTGGAGGTGTCCAAGGAAGGGCTGGAGGTGGCACTCAGTGCTCTGGGCTGGGGACAAGGTGGGGCATGGGGCACAGCTGGGACTCCCTGGTTTGGGAAGTCTTTTCCAACCTCAGTGATTCTGGGATTCTGTGATCTGTACAACTTTTTCTCAAAGACTTCAAAAGCTGCTTTCCAAATTGCCCAAGCCCCAATACCTGAGGAGCTCTTTCCCTAATTTTAACATTTAGGCCAGGAAAGCAATTTAATTGGAGGAAAAGAGTTTTATTTTTAGTATTTGAAAGGAAACTACCAACTAAATCTCATGATTAGGCTGAGCCTCAAATCATAAGCTGATAGTGTTTTTAAGCTTTGTAAGAAAAACTTGAAATATTTCATGGACTTTGGTGAAGGAAGGAACAAATCCCACGGCTCAATGCTAACATCAGGCGATAAATCCCAGCTCCACGATGGAGCCCACTGCTCCTGGGCTGCAGGGGGCTAAGGAGCAGCCCTGAGGGGAGCACCTGTGGCTGTGTTCACCTGCACACGCCCCGCACGTACGGGCAGGTATTTTCCAGATATTCAGTGTATTATGGGGATGTAATGTATTCAGATGCCTGAAGCCCTGCAGGGACTGCACATGGTAGCCTGGCAGAGGATTCATTACAGCCTTAACTGCAGCCAGTAATGTGCTTTCTTCCCCCCAAAACTCCCAAGACACGGAATAAACCCATGGTTACTGCTCTCCTGCTGCAGTACCAGCCTCTTCCTTATCCCAGCGAGAGCCACCCGAGAGTGCTGCGAAGTCAGAAATAACCAAATTCATTCCTCCCAGACTCACTTTTTCTGCTCGACATTTTTTAATAACACCACCAAGCAAAAAACAGTTTTATAAATATCACAGGGACTGTCATTTACAGAAAGCAAGGCCTTGAGAAGATCAGAGAAACCACCAAGTAATCTCAATGTGATCGTGGAGACGGGAAATGGACTTGATAGGCTTTAAAGTGTTCAAATGGAAAATTAATAATGAAGTAAACCATTCAAAACACTCAAAACCAGTTTCCACTAAGTATTATTGCTTTCAAAACCAGCCTTTAAATTCAATCCTGAACTACAGTATGATAAGAAAGTTTTCACACACTTTTTAAAGGCAAGCTCCCTCGCACCCTTGCTGTGTGAAATAAAAATAAGCATTTTACTTGACACTTATTGGAGGCAGCTGGAAAAGAAGGTGGCTCCTATCATCAGTCTTCACTCTTCTGAAAACCTCCGCAATTCTGATTTCCCAAGATACAGAATGCTGGATCTCTCCTTAGACTTGCTCCAGCCTCTCAAGAAGCTCACAAGACACATCCATATGTTCCAACCCAGACTTTCCCCCTCACCACTGTACCACGAGCGGGGGCGACTGCGGGTGTGTGGAGGCAGCGCTGCCACACCAAGGAGGCAAAACCAGCCCAGAAGTTGCCAGAAATGCAACTGCTATTGCAAAACAGCATTACGTGGACAGAGACAACAGATCAGAGGAAGAGATAAAATTAAGTTGGAAATAGGGTTCTGTAGAGTAAGTAAATTAACCCCAAGATCACCTGTGCTGCTGTTTCAATCCCACTGCCAAGGCACCCTCTGATTTCTTTCTGACCTCAGACTAGAGGCCAAGAAGAAAGATGGTATCTAAGACTGCTGTGTAAGAAACGATTACTGTAAAGGTCCCCGCACAAGCAGATTTCCTCTAACATCCAGTGATAATTCCTTGGTACGTGGAACACTGGCTGAAAGGATGCCATCAAAATCACAGAATCATTTAAATTGGAGATCTCCAAGGTCATCGAGTCCAAGCAGTGCCCCATCCCCACCTTGTCCCCAGCCCAGAGCCCTGAGTGCCACCTCCAGCCCTTCCTTGGGCACCTCCAGGGATGGGCACTCCAAACCTCCCTGGGCAGCCTCTGCCAAACCTGCCCATACATCGTCCCAGGTTGAGAACTCATGAGCTGGCAGGAATAATACACACATTGTGTTGGTGCCCCCGGAAAAACCCTCCTCTGGTCAAAGAAGGGAGCCACAACCACGAGCCTCGATTCATGTGCTGAGGCTTTCCCAGCAGAAGGATTTTGTTTTGGAGTTTGTGAGCATGCTTTGAGGGGAGAAGGAAAGGGATGCAGGAAAGGAAGCAAATTTCCTGGCAAATCTTTAGTATAATAACCAGCAAAAAGATCAATTACAGGCATGCATTCAGTCTAATTATTCTCCAGCCTACAGCACAGACATTTTTAACTCCACATTACAGAAATTTGATCACTCAAATATTGGAAGAAAACTGGTCACAGTGGTGCAAAATGCCAGGGTACTGTGGCCAGGTGCGTCCCAGGGTGCTTCAGGGGATGTTCTGAGTCACCTTCCCCACCTTGGAGTTCAAAACATGCAGAAAACATCCTTGTGAAAGGGGATTTTCCAAGCAGAGGGAACTCAGCCTCAGAGATACTGCCTGTGGTCAGGGCACTGGTCTTGAGGGTTCTGTGTGCCCCAACACCTCTCTCGGGACAGGCACAGCTGCCACAAACAATGCAGGCCTCAGCCAGGGAGAGAAAAATCAGTGTTAAACTCCCCCACAAAGAAAAGGAAAAAAAAAAGATTAATTCCAAGCCCAGTCACTTCCCAGCCCGGCATCTGCATGACTGTTTCTTGAGGGCTTCTATACAGACTCAAAAGCATCCTCCCAAATTGCCCAAGCCCCAGTATCTGAGGAGCTCTTTCCCTAATTTTAATATTTAGGCCAGGAAAGCGATTTAATTGGAGGAAAAAAAGTTTTATTTTTTGTATTTGAAAGGAAAGGAAATGACCAAGCAAACAGGCATTCTTCTGGGGCTGAAAGCAAGTCCCGAGCTGCCGGCTGCCAGGGCCAGCTGGCCAGCAGCCCGTGTACAGTACGTGTTTACTTGTTGTCTAACCACTGATAACTCCGGAGTGCATCCACGAATCCAAAAAAGAACCAACTTTTCTGTTCAGAGAGGAAGGAACGACGAAGCAGACAACGATAAAAATATTCACCGCTGATGGCTTCTACACTCACTACTGAATAGATACCGTGATTAAAGAATCCAGCATCAAATTAAAACTCTTACATATCAAACGGCCAAGAGCATTTAGATACAAGCAGGAATTGTATTATTATGGAGAAATAATGCTGCTATGTACATGCTCCCCATGTTAAAACTCCAGCTCTCAGGATTCTGTGCTCCTGCAAACCTGAAGCAGATGCACAGCATAGACGTTTGTTTCCTTCCAAGAGCTCTCAGTTATTTAAGACTAAGTTTAACCTTGTGATTCAAGAGAAAAAACCCTGCTGATGGGAGCTGGCAAATATTCCAAAAGCTGAAAGCCAAGTCCTGTACTGCACACAGAACACTGTCACGGCACCTTCACCGCACACGACACTTGGGAGTCACAGTCCTGGTGTCCAGGTCCTGGCTTCACCAGCCATTTGCCAGTGGGAGCTGGAGCCCTAGCACAGCTTTGGGAAGTGCCTCTGACCCTCGCTAACAGGGAGCAGTGGCTTTTCCAAGCAGCTTCTCCTCCCCTGTAGTGACATAAAGGACGAAGCTTTGGGCTTGAGCCCTTGCTGACCCCGAGCCCTGCGGGAGCGGCTGCTGCCACGCACACCCAGAGGGCTGCTCTGGGAGGAGCAGCCCTGGGAGCTCCACGGACAGCACGGGCTCTGTCACCAGCACCCCCATCCCAGCAGCCTGAGCCAAACACAAACTCACTGCACAAAGCCACCCCAGGTCCCAGGAACCCCTGCCAGCAGCACACGGATCCTGTGCTAGCCAGCCGGAAAGGCACGGTGGGTGTGCGGAGACAGCGAGAAGGTGTTTGATCCCTCACGCCCGGAGCAGCAGGTGCTGCTGGGCTGGATTTGCAGCTGCACGATGCCCACCAGCCCGTGCTAATCCTGCTCCGTGATTACAGCGGCACAGGCTGCAGCAGAGCTGATAAGGAGCTGGCAGGTGATAGCAGCCGAGAGCTCCTCTGCCTTTCCACGGACAGTTACAAAACCCATGGTTTGCTAAGAAAAAGACTCGATCCTCGACCATCTCTCATAAACAGACACTCTAATCTTGTCCCACAGGCTGGGACTGACCAACAGCCTTCAAACCTGTGACTCAAAATGTTTGTCTTACATTTGCATATCTACCCTGAGACTAAACTGGCATGTTACTTCTCTAAAAATATTAAACATCAAATATGGACATTCTATTTGTGCCTTCTAATCTAAGTTTCATAACGGAAAACTTAAAATGTACTTGCATACAGTAAGTGATATAATCACAGCTGGTGATTTAACAGAAAAAAGCATCACTAGGATGAAGAAGCAGTTTTCATAGGCCAAAAGGCTTCACCAAGTGAATTCCAACATGCCTATCCTGTCAAATGCAAACCCAGACACTGCTTATTTATCAAAGGCAATTGCACAATCCAGACTGACTGGCCTCAAAACTGAAACTTGGACTGGCAAAAGGTTACTTAGAAGGAGACAAAAGGCACTTTCCTTTTTTGCATGGGCCTGGGGAAAGCTTTAAACTGACAGAGGGAAGGGTTAGATGGGATTTTGGGTGAGGCTGTGGCACAGAGAAGCTGTGGCTGCCCCGTGCCTGGCAGTGTCCAAGGCCAGGCTGGACAGGGCTTGGAGCAGCCTGGGACAGTGGAAGGTGTCCCTGCCATGGCAGGGGGGGCACTGGATGAGCTTTAATGTCCTTTCCAACCCAAGCCATTCTCTGATCCCGTCTTCACTGTGCCAGTGATAATAAAAAAAGAAAGTAGAAACTTCACCAACTCAGAGATCCAAAATAAAAGGTGAATGTGTCACTGCTGGAGCGCTACAAAATTATAATGAAACATTTGACCCCAATTTTTGAGATGAAGGATGGTAACAGACACAGCCCCCCCTCCACAAAGAGCAGCAGCTTGGTGAGCATGATGCTGCAAAGGCATTAATAAAGGCAGGTGACAACTGAGACACCTGCAGAAAGAGGAAAGTAATAATGTTCTGCAGTTCTCCCACGAACAGAAAGTAACAACAACAAACCAACAGGTTTGGTTGGAACAGGTACTTCTGAAGAGTCCAAAGAAATTCAAGTGCTCGGGCCAAGCGACAGGGCTGTGGGAAGGAGCATTTCAGGTAGTCCAGGGCAGTGAGAACAGGGGAACAGCCCTTCCCTGAGAAACTGCTCCAGTCACAGAAACTGCTGGGCGGTCACACAGCTCTGCTCTCCAACTTCTGTGAACAAACTGTGGCATCTCACAGCAAGGACATCGCTGCCCCAAGATTGACTTAAACCGAAAAAATACTTCTTTTGAAGTTATCTGAAAGCCCTGCCTGACTGAGCTGCAGAAATAAGAGCAAAGCAACGTGCCCTGGAGCAGAGCAGCAGCCAGGGAGGATGGAGCCATTAGCTGCTCCCAGCCTGGTCTCACTTATGGGCATGAAAAGGTCTTCAAAATGCAGGCTGGAGAAGCCAGTAATTCTCATTTTAACACAACGTCTCCCAGTGCAGCGTCTCATCATCAGCTTGTTTGTATTACTGTTAATTTTCACATGTTGTGCGAGGCTAAGTCCAAGCAATTAATGCTCTGCAGTATCTGCACGATGACCTTCTATTGGAAAGAATTAGAAACCCCCTCCAGGCAGAAATACGCAAAGGATTCCCAACTCCGTTCCCCACTTCGGCATCGAGAACAGCTTTATTCACTAAAACTACAATTCTGGGAAAACTGTTAGAGATTCATCACCATCCTGGGAGATGAACAGCAGTAACACAATGTACTACACACACGGAGAACATCTGAGGAGGGATCTGCTCCCTCGGACCGGCCCTGGGATCCCACGGACCTGCCCCGCAGCTCTGCCCCTCCGGACCCCAACCACAGCCTGTTCCAAACACACCCAAAACCACAGCCAGCGCCTTCCAAGCAGCCCAATTTCTCACCTTGGAAACCCCTCGGATTTAATGCACCTTCAAAATGAGGAGTCTGAAGTACCACAGCACATTGTTAACACAGGAACAACAAACATCATCACCTTCCCTGGGAAAGAGTGATTAGAGAGAGGAGAGTACCGAGTTCTATCCTTGGCAGTTGGAAAATAAAGAAAAATAAACTACTGCAATGGCTAGAACATGGTCAAGTTCTCATTTTTCTTGAACAATACATGCTGTGTTTGTAGAAAATACTTTAAGAGATTACAGTTCAGTTAAAAATTCATATTAATTCTATTAAATTGATACTTATTCTATTTACTACAAATTCCTTGCAGTTAAACTGGAGAAAAATTTTGATTTTTGCCAAACTGGGGTCTGGCTGCTTTTGGTGGCACATCTGCGGCAGCAGCATAGGAGGGAAAAGAACATTCCTCAGTGCTGGTACAGCAATCCAAAGTGTGTGGGGACGACAGGGACAGCCAGGGAAATTACTGACAATAACGTGTCACAGAGTAACCCATCTTCATAATAGAAGATTTTAATTTCCTAGATGTCTCTGGAATGATGACTGCAGCATGAAAGAGGTGAATGATGGCTTTCAAGCCCTTAGGAATTTCCCCAGGTAGCAGCTGGAAGAGCCTGTTTCCTATAATCACCTTGACTTATTTGCAATTTTAAAGACAAAACGAAGTATGGAATTTACCACATGGGGTGGGGGGGAATACACACACACACGTGAATATCCCAGTATTGAAAATGAGGAAAGGAAAAAGTACTGTGCAGGAAGAAAATCACCCTGAATTTGCCGTTCTCCCCCCTCTTTTCTGGCTGTTTATCTTGGTGGCATTTGGGGACAATTTCTTAAGCACTGGAGACAAACCCATGCACAGAAGTGTTCTGGTGGCCAGTTAGGAACTCATCAACCCCACCGAGGAGCAGGCGGTATGGAAGGGGCAGTGCTGGGACGGGAGCACACCAAGGCGCACCGAGCACAGCCACAGGTCCTCCTCCATCCTTCCTGGTGACAAACACCCTCGTCCACCTTTTGGGCCACTGCTGCACACTGAGCTAAGGGTGTCCCAAGATGATCAGTGACAACCCAGAGCCCCTTCCCGAGTCCCAGCTGCCAGCTCCGAGCTCCATCCTGTGCAAGCAATGCATGGATAATATTCCCGAGGCTCACAGCCTTACATTTTCCAGCTGGAGCTCCCTCTCCGCTCGGCTCTGTGCTCGCAGAGCTTTCCAGCCTGGCACTCAGCACCCGAAATAGCTCAGTATCAGCTAACCCAGAAACCTCTGTGCACGCTCCCTCTCTACCCCGGCGCTGACCCGCAGGGGACCAGCGGGCAACTCCTCGGCCTCAACAGCCACCACCAAATCCTGCCCCGCGCTGCCCCGTCTGCCCAGCTCTCCAGCCCACGAAAGAACTGCTCTGCCAGTTCCATGACAGCCTGGGTGCGGGGGATTGTTGGGCTCTTTCTTTCAAAATGGCCTCTGGCAAGGAAGCGTGTCAAAGTCTCAAGGGAAAGAGAAAAAATGATTCCAATCTATTCAGGTCGATTGGATTCACAGCTCACTGACAACCTCAGAGAAATCCAGGACACGGGATGAGGGGATGTTTTCCTTCCAGGAGCAAGGACAGCGCTTTCGCAAGAGCCTCCACGTGCTCAGTGACCTTACAGGTTTACAGCCTACCCCTCTGCCAAGGGCTGCAGCTGGGCTCCCACCCCACAGTGCTCGAGGTCCCGCACCCCGTCACGGTGGCTGATTCATTGAAGACAACATCTTTGAGGGCTGGCAGCTCCTCCAGGTCTGCTGGGCAAAGCTACCCTCACCCAGGGGATCACTGGCTGTGCACTGGTCCCATGGAGCTCTCCTAGCCCACGCTGAAGGGGCCCAGACCACGTGCCAGCAGCCCCACTGGGCTCCGGCCGCCCCTTCCCACCCACCTCCTTCTACCACCTCCCACCCTGGCTGGGCTTGCAGAGCTGCCTGCCAGGTAAAAACAGGATGTTTTAGATGTTTTTGATAAAACCTGGAATTTCAAGTTTTGCTATTTCCACAAAGTTTTAGGGTTTCCCTTGTTACCCCTGTTTCATTTTGAAATTAGGACAGTTTAAAGATGTCCACACCTTGAAACGCTGCATGCAGGAAGCCAGTGCTGGTAGCACTTATGAATACTTGGAAAGATTCAGAGAGCTGAATGTTGCATTTCCTTTAAAGCTCTTCCTCGGTTCCGAGGCTGGGGTCAGCCAGGAATAGAAACCCAGTCACTTCCTCCTCCCCACTGGTATGCCGTGCAACTCAGCTGGGGCTTTGATCTGCAACACGGAACAAGCTGAGGCACAAAAATAAGTGGACTTAGAAACCTCCAGATTGTTATTTAATAAAATATCAGATGTCCCAACCTTTAATGTGTTAAAAGAGTCTTTAAAGATTTATCTTTAAAGTGATAAAATAAGTCCAAGCTCATTTGTCAAACCAGTTGCTCTGGTTGGAAAGTAGCTGTCAAGTATCTTGATGACTCAGGATGTTGTCGTGCAGGCATCCTAATATTAACTGCTCCCTTCAATAAGAGCTGAAAAAGGAATGCTCTGCTACTCATAATACAGAATTCCAAGCACTCAGGTTCTTACAACACTTACATTTTAGACGAAGGAGTTTCAGCACTAAATTTTTTATCAAGTCATGCACAGAACTTGCAAATCACCTGGCACTGCATGAGAACAGACTTGTCTTCTCCAGCTACAGAAACTAATTCAGCACAGAACTTGTTAGATGGGTTTTGTTAAAAAAGAAGGTGTCAGAGAAGTTTCCTTTTCAGTTCAGAAAATGGCAGATGCGTGGGGCTTCGCAGAAACACGTGTCCAGGAACGGCAAAATTCCTAAAGCAACATGAAAATGAAACCAAGGGACCTCACATCAGAGCAGGACTCACACCCTACACCAGAGAACTTCCCCCACAGTCAGGGTGGCCAAGGGACCTCTCAAAAGCCTGGGATAAAGTAGGTCAGAGAAAAAGCCTTTGCTGAAATACGGATTAAAGCAGCAGTGCTATTCCAGCTGGGAGAGCCTATCTGTAATACAGGATCACATCTACACTTGGTGCTGCTTCAAATAACAGCATAAATTAAACCTTCAGTTTTCTTTTAAGGATTGTTTGGTCAAAGCAAATAACCCCAAAAGCATCACAAGTCTCCCCTTTCCCTCAAAAAAGGTTACATCATTTATTAACCAAAAGGCAAAGATGTAAGATCATTCTCTACAAACTAATTTTAATTTATGTTTGGCAATCCCAGTAAGGTATTGAAAACAACTTGAACATGGCACTCAGCACTCTGGGCTGGTGACAAGGCGGGGATCGGGCACAACTTGGACTCAATGGGCTGGGAGATCTTTTCCAACCTAAATGCTTCTGTTTGGAAGTGACTTTTTAACACAAGCCAGGTCTGGGGAACCCCAAAGGCCACTCCAGTGCCATCATCTGGATCACTGCCAATCCTCACCAACAGGCAATACATCCCCCAGTATGCTACTGTTTCAACAAACATGCCATAAACATGTACTGTCTTACTAAAGTTAAGATGTGAAGTGAAATTAAACTCCATAGATCTTCAGCATCCAAAACCTATTCCGGATACGAAGTTTAAGATTTCTAATTTTTAAAGCTGTTTTAAAAGTCTGTTTTCAGATAAGACTGTTTTTCTCATATTGGCTTATATTCTAATCTACTCCATGTTTTAAGAGAATCAAGATGCAGAGTCCTTTATAAAAAAAAAAAGTCTAATTACATCTACATCACCCTCATATAGGGACAGCACAATTAATTTGGGAGCAATTCACACGGAACACAAGATTAACAGAAATTCAACAGGCAAAACAAACCATCAAAGACCCTGGTAGCAAAAGTAACCCACAGAAAAAATACAAGAGAGAAAACAACAGCCGGGTAATAGGAAACTGAAATCAACATGCAAACTGAAATCGACATGAAACCATCGTAACTGCAAGTTCTGTCCTTTATTTAGTTTTCGTTTTTGTTTTTGAAGTTAACAAGCCTGGACTGCATTCCTGCACAACAAATCCACACATGTGCATGCAGAACATGCACGTTTTCAGCAGGGATTTATTCAAAACCTTTGCTGATGGCTTTAGGAAGTTATTGCTTCAGAAAGGTAACAGAAACCCTTAGGGGAAAAAAACCAAAATAAACAAGAGGAAAAAAATACATGGGTACACAGCAATGGACAGCATGCCTGTGGACAGGTGTGGTGGTTTAAAACATATTACTGTGAATTTACACCAGCTGACCAACTGAAAAGCTACTGAAATCATAAATAAAATGTAGAGTTTAATACATTACAGCTGTATTCACACCCCCCCCCTCATTTTTAAGTGATGGGGGAGACCCCCCAACCCTTTCCTGGCACCGCATCCATCGGAACATCGCCCTCCTCCACGGCCACGCCGCGCGCTCTCCTCTCCCTGGGGTGTCGGGGATGAGTTACGGGCAGCTTGCCCAGCAGCAGGCTCAGCCCAGCGGCTGCCCAGGTCCCGCTGCCCAGGTCCCGCTGCCCACCCCGGCACCCCGAGTGGCTCCTGCTCCCCTGGCCGCGCTCCCCACGAGCCTGGCGGCACCGCGGCGTCGGATGTGCTCCGGCAGCGCGGCCCCGGCACAGCTCCCCGGCCACGCCGAGCCCTCCCAGACCCTATTACTACATCCCTACACACCACCACACCTTGGAGCAGGTTCTCCAAGCCGTGACAGCAAAAATAAACCACATCAGCTGCTCTTTTCTGTCACAGATTCCAGACTCCCGGCTCAGGGCGAGCGGACCTGCTGGAGCTCGGCAACAAAAATCCCTGAGAACCCCCAAACTTCACAGTCATGTTCTCAAAGCAGGCTGTGAGGGCAGGGGAAGGCAAGGAGACATCACGCAGGCTTTGGAGAGCTCCCAAGGGGCTGAAGCTCAAAGCACGGCCAGGTGCACA
Organism: Lycocorax pyrrhopterus obiensis; assembly: GCA_014706295.1. Taxonomy (NCBI): domain Eukaryota; kingdom Metazoa; phylum Chordata; class Aves; order Passeriformes; family Paradisaeidae; genus Lycocorax; species Lycocorax pyrrhopterus. Next base: position 8,391,668 of record JACSVZ010000018.1, on the reverse strand, counting down.
CACACCATAAGCAGCCGTGTCCTTTCCAAATGTCCAGGGAAGGAGGAGATCCATGGAAGCCCTCCCCTGTCATACCCAATTCACACAGCTGGAAAGGAGCCGTGTAATGGCGGGAGGACTCTCATCCAAGACCAAAACCTCATTTTCTAAAAATCTCATGGAATTTCTAACCCCAGACGTCCTGTTTTCACATCCCTCTCATCAGCCAAGCTACTGCCCACTTGTGAGCAAAGAGGTCATCTGCCTTCCAGCCCCTCCTCTCCCTGAGAACTGCCAGCAGAAAACAGGGATTCAAACATTCACAGACAGGAACGCACACAAACACCCCCAAATCACCCCTGCCCACAAAGTTTCTAATAAGAAAAGACTGAAGTCCCTGCTGCATTCTGAAGTGCACCACAAGAGATCCTCTGGGTAAGGACAATGACAGGACCTTCCCCAGGTTTCCTGGAAAAAAGAAAACCAAGCCAGGGAGCTGTGAAATCACTTCCATTATTTGCTTCTTGAATAGATGACAGACTTCACTGATACTTCATTACTTGCTCCTCCTTGACTCTACAGCATATTTCTGAGTTTCCCAAGTAGTATTTTGAGGCAAACTACTCATCTGTGCCCTCATTTCTTTTTTAAAACTCCCATCCTGAGCAATACTTGCTAACTTTAAACTCAGTTACACAAATAAAAGCAACAAAAATAAGAAGTATCTGAATAAAGCAGCACAAGAATAAATGGCGCCCTGCTGCTCGCAAGTTTCATATTAAATCTTGTGTGACCGTGGTGCAGAAATTTGATGATCTCCAGCTGTTTTCTGACACACAGTAACTGTACAAACATATTACAAATAGTATGAAGAATGTATTACTGTAAAATCCAATATGAAACTCGTTTTCTTTACTAAATTACAGTAGCAGTGAAGTGAATTCAAGAAAGAAATGATCATTATTTTAAAATTCCTTCCCCAACAGTACTTTTGCCTTTACAATCTTACAAAAACTGAGATATTTGATCAAAAAGGGGAAGTTGTGTATGTTATTACATCCCCACAGCAAAGTATCAGCAGTTTGTGGGATATTAATTTCCAAAATACATCAGGATTGTCATTTTCTAGGAAGATTTAGCATGGACTGGGAGCTGCACAGGTACAGCTGGAATCTGAAGGTTTAATGGTGACCTGTTGGCACTGGCTGTATTAAAAAGGCAGTGGGCTGGTACAGAAACATTCTCCACACACAATGTCAAGATGACTTCTGAAGAGCACAATTTCCTCCAGAAATCCACACAATTGTGGTGATTATTGATTTAAGGCACCAGGATTATAGAACTCTACATGATATCCTGGGTAAGTAACACCATGTCCTGGAATCTAAACTTGCCTCTCACACACGAGCAGCGAGAAAACCTGACCTCATCTCCATCCCCTCCATTCCAAAGCCCAGCTCCAGGTTTACAGCTGCCTGAGCCAGAGGAGCTGCAGCTGCTCCTCCTGCTCCTGGCCAGACACCTCTGGGACACGGAGGTGACACAGCCGGCGGGACAGGCCACAGGAGAGGGAGGAAAATCTTTGTCATGGTGTTTTATAGCTCTATTTCAAGCAATACACGCATGGCTTGAGCACAAGGAGACACTGCTTCATCCAGGGATGGAATCCCAGCAGGAAATGTCATGGCAGAGGTTTGTGGGAGCTGAGTCAGGCAAGAACACGGGAGACACAGGCACAACACCTTCTCTGGAGTGAAGGTGAGGTAGGGAGGGAAACACCAGGAGAGACACCGTAATTGTGCTGAACTGTCCTCCCAGCCCAACCCTACACTTCTGGGGACACAGCTACTCACCCCCAGTACGGACCCAGGTGCTGGACTGGTCACACATGGGGCCAACCCACAGGCAGCAAGAGCTGCACGCCCAGAGTCTCCCAGCTGCCGCTCGAGTCTGTGGCACCAAGCGCTCCAACACACGGATGGAGCTCACTCCGTGCAGGTGACCCTCTGCTGACGTCCCTGTGCAGGCGACCAGCAATGCCATGGTCACAGTTTGTCACATACAGGCAAAGAAACCGTAGATTTTGTGTTTCGTTTTTTCCCACAGATACCCCAAACAAGCTGCTCTGGAGTCAGAGCCAAGACAATGAGATGAAATTATTCTTTTTTTGCATGTGTCATCTATTCCAGCTGTACTGGTTCACTCCTGTCCCAGGGGGATGAGGCCCTCCACTGACAGCATCTGACCAGTATTTCCAGAACCCAGCACTGAGAACAGGATTAACTCCTGGTCTGCGAGGGCCTTGGCTGTTTAAGCAAAGGCTGTGTTATAAAAGGGCATCAGTGGATCTCACATTACAGTGACTGTTACAAATGGTTATCAGTGGATCTCATACTACAGCGAATCAGCCAGAAAATCCCTGGGATGAGAACAATAATCTGTACATGCAACAGTGCCACACATTAATTCTTCAGTAAATAAGATTAAAATCTGTGTATACTTGAGCCTCTGGGAGACAAAGGCTGGGAAACCAAAGAGAGCTTAACCCAAACTCCCTGGGTCCGGGGCACAGCGTTCAGCACCTCAAAGTGCTCTTCTCAGAAAGCACCTTGTTGCACACACACTTGTTCTGTGCCTCTGAGTTCCAAGTTGATCGCTGTACAAAGGAATTTCCAAGTTCACTTCTCTACACCAGAGGTCACTTCTCGCAGTCATTCTAACAGCACAAACCCAAAGTAATGGCAACTATGGCTCTACAAAGCTTTTCCCATTGCTTGTAACTTGGATTGAAAACAGGATTTTATTGGGATCTTATTTTCCTCAAGACCGATGCCGTGGGGACCGTTTGCAGAATGCATACACGACACCACAGCAGCACATCGGGGTGGGACAGCAGCTCAGACAGGCTTCAATTACCCCAAAAATGAATGCTACCCCAAAGCAATGGCTTTGGGAGGAGGAACGTTACCACCACACTCAGCAGCAGCTATAAAACTGGACCCAGGAAGACAGGAGGACTTGGGAACCTTTTAAAGTGCAGACATAATTCCAGTTTGCAGTTACATATACACACAGAATACGCACCACTTGTTCATTTCCAGAAGGAGCAGCAATAATCAAAGGAAGAAGGGAAATTTCCTTCCCCCAAGATAAATCGCTCTCACTGTAGAAGTAATCTTTAGCATGGTAAATATACAATGTAGGAGTTGGATAATACCTGTATTTCAGATTTCTGAGAAGATTCGTGAGCAGGACTTGCTCAACCACAGCTTTGCCTTCACTGGCAGCAGGAGAGAAGTACAAGAGGTTTAACCATGTAGATAAATAAAAAAATCGAATGGACAACAGAAACAAGCTTGTTTTATAAGCCAGAATTAGGTTTAAAATAGGAATCATTGTAGAGAGAAATACATTTGCAGAAGTTAGCAATTGGGCTGGACTTGCAACAACCTACTTGGCTATGAGCTCGATGGAAGGATCAGCCAAAACTGGGGAAAGTGGATTACGTCTTACATGAACTCTCATTTATCTAGTTACCTTTCCACAGCACCTTAGAGCACATTCTGCAGGACATTCCTGATCCATCCCTTTCTGCCAAAACAGCTGGATTTTTTGCCATGTACTTCCAGACTCAAACCCCCAAGTACAGTATTACATTAAGCTGACAAATCACAACACTATTGGAACGACTACTGGAACCCTGAGCACTCCAAGTAACACGTCTGGGTTTTATATCAAAATAGAATTATTAAAAAAGCCCCAATTCCGGATGTCCCATACATTATACACTGCTGAGTCAGGCAGCACTTAAAGCACTGCATCCAGCCCTGCCAAGCCACCGGCCTTGGCCAGCAGCCGAGGGAAACAAAGCGGGAAGACAAACGGACAACTGACCTTTACCACTGCTGGCAAACAATCCCTTTTTTTCCCTTCCTTCTCACACAGCACCTGAGCCCAAAAAGAATCCCAGTCAAAGAGTTAAGGGTAGAAGGGCAGAAGGGTAACTTTTGGAAGCAAGGCTCTGGATTGCGACCGACCAGCAAAACTTTTCCTCATTCCAGATTCTCCTCCTCTTTAATGGCTTCTCTCAGCTCTTGCCCTTTCTTAAACTTCCTTAATGATCCTTATCCCCCACAAGCTTAAGTACTAGGAATTATTTCAACTGTAATAAGAGAAGCCGTAACACTGCCAGTGGGGCCCAGTTTCTGTGAATTCTGGCTGTAGGAGCAAACCCTGCATTGCTGGGCTGCTTCTCGGCATCCTTCACTCCCTCCACAACAAGCCACATCTCCAGGAAGTCAGAGCAATAGGAGTTGAACGAAGGATTTAATGTATATACCATATAAGAGCCCCACGAGTGTGTGTTGCTAAAGCCATTTCCTTGAAATGGAACAGTTTTCCCTGGGTTTGTGTAATAAATCACAGTAACATCCCATCGGAGACGGGCGCCAGCAAACCCTCCAACTCTTCAGTGAAGCACTGCAGCGCGATTTACTCCTCTTCCAGCTGCTGTCTCACTGCCATTAAAGACAATCTAAGGTAAACTGTCTGTTAGCCTACTTTTTGCTCCCTTTTATTCTATCCACCTTCTGCATTCACTCCACTCGCTCAGATGGGGGACCCCGGAGCGATCCCAGACAAAGCCGTCCCGCCGGCCGGAGCCTCCCCGCTGCTCAGGATCTGGAGTTTGAGGAGCTGCAGCTCAGTGTTTCTGCAGGAGGATTTGCAGCTCAGCTCAGCACAAGCACTGACTGACTCTTCCATCGACAACAGTTTATTGATTATTGCCAATTCATTCCCATTAATCAAATTCCTGAAGTTTGCATTCTGCTTGTTAACTTCTGGATCCCTCCTGCAGTTCACTGCAATTGATTGGTTTTCTTCGGCCTGATTATCATTTGCCTCATTAAAGCCGGCAGCTGGAGGAGCAAAACCACTCAAAAACGGCATGACATCAATTTCAGCCTGAGTGCATATAAAGGGACATTCCAGGCTTGCCATTAAACAGGCAGATTAAATACAACCCGAACACCAGGGCTGAACTGCAGCTTTTCTTCCCCTACATTCAGTCTACAATTAATATGTTATTAGTAGACAAATAATTCTACCAACATCAAAAAGTATTTCCTCCTGGAACCTGAAGCTTCTCAAAATCCCAGCCTCCACCTCTCACATTTAGTACTTAAAAAAACCCCAGACCACGGGAACCTGGCAAGTGAGTCCTTCCTTTGTTTCTAAAACAAATGCCAATTTTGTTAAGTCTTCTGCAAGAAAAACAAACAAATCCACAATACATCACCTTAAACTAACCCAGTTTAGACCAAATATTTCTGGCAGAGTTCAGGAAGAAAAAAAAAATTCTGCCTAAAACACAGGGTTCATTAATATCTCAAACACTGTAAAAGGAAGATGGAATTGCCTGAATGTTATGGAATAAAAATAATAAAGCAAACTCAAACAATGCTGTTTTTAGAACTGGACTTTGTAGTTTAAGTATATAAAAATCCTTGGGACGCAAGAACAGCTTCCATAAAGCTGTGAATAATGCATTTTTACGCAAAGCTCAACTAGGAGCCACCTCAAAATTCTTTACACATTCCATAAAGCAAAAAAAAAAATCCATTATCTTACAGCAAAAAGGAAGCAATAAAATATAAGATGACCTTGCAGGATGCAAGAACGTCAACGCTCGAGCCCCAGCGTGGATAACACTGGGCAGGGGAGGAGGCAGCGGGTGCTGGGATGCTCCGGGACGTTCCCTGGGCTCTCCCGGGCAGTGCCAGCCCTGCCCGCGCTCCTGCCCTCCGTGCCCCAGCGCCGTCCCCAGACTGCTCCGGACAGCACCACGGCATCTGCCCCTGCTCGCCCGCTCCCTCCAGGAGCCGCTCTGCCCACGGTCACACCCCAGACGCGCTCTCCATCCCTCCGGGATCACACGCACAGGACACAGCGCCGTGTCTGCAACTCCCCGGAGCCGGGCAGACACCTCCGCGTTAACCCACGAGTGCTGGGGCTCTGCCCACACAGCTCTGCACAGCAGCACCGCATCTCCCCGGAATTATCCTCAAAAGTGACATTTCCATTATCTCCGGGGAATCTGCTTATTTAAACTGCCCCTGAAATCTTCCTCCCCAACGCAGAAACACTTCTTGCTTTGACACAGAGTTTATGATTATCTTAAAAGATACAGTGAGAGCAGAGGAGATAAACTCCCCAAAAAATCCCCATGAAACAAACTGAACACAACATGGAAGTGGACTAATTATGCAAAAGGTTAGCACAAAGCATTTCTACTCTGTTGAAATAAATGGTAAGACACACTCAATACTCATGCATCAAGGTGGAATCTATCCACAGATTTTGATTTTCTTTTCTGGATCTCTTACATTACAAATTGCTTTAAATACTTCAAAGAAAAAAGCATCACATTCACAACAGAAATTAAAATCTATGAAAGAAATTGAGAACGAAAGCAAGCTAAAAGTTGTCTTCCTGAAACAAAGAAGAAATCCTCACATGCTTCATTCCAACCATGGGAAAATGGAGCAAATATCGTGCAGGGAGAGCTCCGGGACTGGCGGGGAACACCCTGGGGATCAATTGTCAGCAGGGCAATAAAACCCAGAATATTAAACCAGATCCTTCATTAAAAGCCTACAAATACCGTGTTTCTGTACAGGGACTTGCAGAGCCATTTTCTAACAGACTCCACAAAATCCCCCTCCTCCGTGGAGGCCCCACGCTGCTCGTGCAAGCAGTAGTTAAACACAGAACAGCTGAGGGAAGCACACAACTGGGTGTTCCCCTGGAACCGAACCATTCCCAGCCGAGCACGGCTGCCCGAGAGCTGCCCCGGCCACGCTGCTCCTGCAGGAGCGTTTTCCCGGAGTACCTGCACCCCTGGATTACTCGTAGGAAACACAACCACCGAGGCACTGCCACAGGTCCCCAAACCCCCCTCCCAGCAGCCTTCCTGCCGTTCTGCTGCGGAGCTAAATTCCAGGTATGCTTAAATCTCTCTGCAAATATTCTTATCTCTTTAAACGCAGTTATTGAACAAGCGGCTGAGTATTTCCCACTCGGAATCTTCTTGTCCATGTAAGGTAAATGCGATACCGAGCACAGCAAAAACTCGAGTTCAGCTTAAATGTAATTCTAGAAATTTACCCGGCAACCAAGTTATTTTTGTGCATAACATTTAAGTAATGTTAGGAAGGAAAAAAAGCCCACAGTGATTGATCCTCTAACCCCTGGGAACGAAGGAGCTTTTGTATACACATAAATACTTCCTTCCATACTGCCTGTGTATGGATCCTGCTACCACGTACTCAATTTTTCCCTCAAATTTAGGCTGTATCTTGGAAGTTTTGTTTTTATTTATTTACTTTTTAAAGCATGCCAGCTCCCCTCCACTTTTCTTCCCTTTAATACCAATAATTGAGTAGTTGCTTAAAGCTGCTGTTGTACTGTGGGATAAATATTCCCCAGTGATGTCTGATCAGCCACACATACTAAATGGAAAAGAAAAAAAAAAAAGGAAAAAAAGTCAAAGCAACAAACCAGCATGCATGGAGTTGTGCTAAACACACTTGTAGCATTTTAATAAAGAGCAACAAAAACTAATTACCTTGAATAGCCATTAGAGAAAGCAGGTCTGCCAGAGAGGTTGAGCGTTCCCAGTGGAGCCAATGCCTCGTCCCCTGAACCCTGGCACCTACTCCAATTTTCTGACCCGGCAGGAAGAGATGGAATGATATTAAAAATTGGTTTCTGATCCTGCTGCTGAGAGAGCGATGCAGTATTTAAATCATAGTGGTACATCTGTCCCCCAGAGGTGCTGACACCGTGGATGGAGATGGCCGAGACTTTCGTACCCAGCAGGGTTGACCTGGAGAAGTTGGCCTGGCAGTAAAGCGGACCCATGCTTTCCTGCTTGATGCCTGGAGTACAGAGTTCAATGAAGTCTTCCTTTTCTGTTTTCACTTGAGGCATTGGCATTTTGGAACTGGGTAAAAGGTCACCACGGTCATTAATTTTAGGTTTAGTGTCAGATAAAAGAGGAGGCTTGCAGTCTTCAACGAGACTTCCTTCCAGGAGAAAGGCGTCGTCTGCGGATATGGGGGACAGCAGGCCACCATCATCGAGCAACGGGTCCAGCCGCCACGGGCTCCCGTTGGGCTCCTTGCCCGGCGAGACCGGCGGCAATTCTAAATCCTGGAGGATATCCAGGGTGCTTTGGTCTTCAGAGAACAACTTCAAGTTGCCACCATTCGAGCCCACCTGGCTTTGGACTGCAGTGCCCGACTCCGCGGGGACGCTGCGCCCGGCCATGCCTGGGAAATCCGGCTCGAGCGGCACCTCAGAAGACGCGGTTCCCTTCGCGTCCTCGGCCAGGCTCGAGGACTTGTTCAAGCTCGCAATACTTTCCTCCAGGAGCCTGAAGTCCGTTTCTCCAGAAGAGATGCCGATTTGGCCCTGGTGCGAAAATCCAAGGTCGTTTCCCATCACTTTTGCATCTGTTTCACCCATGTACAGTCCCATCGAGAGCGACACTGCCTTGGAAAGGTCTGGCTGAGGCACATTGTTTCCTAATCCTTTTGGAAAGTCAGCCAAAGCAGGTTGCTGACGGGAATCCGACTGAGAAGATGCAGGGAGAGGAGATGTAGACGCAGGGGCTTGGACAGTAGCTCCACCCCTGAAGGGTGGATGGAAGTCCATCACGATCCCTCCTTTGGTACTGATGAGCGCATTTTTCCTGGTTTCGTCTTGATCCGACGGGTTAAGCACTTCTTTGGAATCCATTACTTTACCATTAACTAGGAAAAGATCAGAAGCAGTCAAAGTCAGCACAGCAAGGACACATCAATAACAGCTTTAAAATAAAAAGTCTAAATCCTTCGCCTGGCAAACCTGGCTCAGCTGCTCTGAGAGAAGGCACGGCACACCACGCTCTGGGCTGACATGTGCCACATCTCTCAAACACACTGCGTTTGTTTTCAGCGGGTTTTAGGTTTTGTTTTCTGTCTGCTGAGGAGGAAGTACGTATTTTAAAGTTTTGCTAAACCTGGATGAAGGGGTAACTCTGCCTGCACACAACTCAGAATCAAGCTACAGCACATGACATCTCTGCACGCACTCTCCAGCTTTGTCACCCATCCCCACAGTAAGGAATTGTAAGAATTGTTAAAGGACCTGGCTTACAAATTTTGCAAGGTAAATTTCCCTGGTATTTAAGTACACTTTGAACGGGGGAAGAGGACATTTGCCACCTTTCCCAGGCAACTCTCCCGTTCCAGAGCAGGTCCGGAGCTCCCAGAGGCGGCACCTCCGTGGTTCGTCATTCCCCAGGAGCCACTCGACCTCCCCACCACAAAACACAGCGTTTGCCACCTTTACGCGGCTTCAGTCTTAAAATGCAACCCATCCATCTTGCAATAAACCCCGCACAATTCTTTAAATACATCTCAAATTTATAAATAAAAACTAGCTAAAAATAAAGCAGGATTTTTATTAGCTTCCAACACTCTACCCGCTCACGGCTGCTCTTCCAAACATACCCAACACTGAAAACAAACCTCGTAAGTTTGAGATGTTTGTATTTGCTACATGCTTTTTTCAGCGGAAAGCATAAATATTTGGAGAAACACTGTAAATTCTTCGGCAAACTTCCGACACGGCGTCCGGCCTCCCCCGGCAGCGCCCAGCCCGCACTGCCGCAGTCCGGGCCGGCCGGGGGGCAATGCCCCGCTCCCCGCCGGGCACACGGACACCGCTCCCAGCCCCACCGCCTCGGGCGCACCGCGGCTCCGCCGCCAGCCCCGGCCCCGCCGCTATTTCTGTGTGCAAAGTTAAGGCTGCGAGCGACAAAAAGGCCCCACGTGTAAAATCTTAAGGTGGCCCCGGCGAGCTCCGGCCTGGGGAGCTCGTCCCGGGCGGGAGCGGCTCAGCGCCAGGAGCCTCCGGCACCCCTCGAGCGGCCCCTCCGCGGCCGAGCGGGGGTCCCGGGGGGTCGGTCCTGCCTGCGCTGCCCGGGGGAACGGAGCCCCAGGGCCGCGTCCAGGGACCCGCACCCCGGGCAGCCCGGACCACGGCCCCGAACGGCAGCGGGACACCCCCGAACTGCTGCGCTGCTTAAGGTGGACACCCAACAGCGACCGGAAAAAATACAACTAACTACCTCCAGCGCTGCCTTTTCCCTTTTTAACGTGAAGGGGAGGGAAAAGGTAGTTATTTCATTTGACAATTTCCCCAACGCCCAAAAAACCAAGGCAGCGAATCATCCAGCGTAGGAAACGTGTCAAAAATCAGCTGCAAAAGTCTGCCGAAGGACGGAAAACGCTGCAAATACTTAAAACCGCCGGATTGCAATAAAATCGCCTTCGCAAAGTACAGTTTTCAGAGAAATGTGTCGGGACCTGTTGAGCCGTCTCCTGGCACACCCACTTCTGCAAAACCAGCCCCGCGCGGGGCTCGGCGGCGCTCCCCGCCCGCGCCCCCCGCTCCCCCGGGACACGGACACCGGGGGGGCCCGCCGGGGGTCCCCGCGGCCCCGCTGGGGCAGCCCCGCCGCCGCCCCCGCTCCCGTCCCGCCCCGGGCTCTGCCGGGGGCGGCTCGGCTCGGCTCCCCCCGCCCCGGGCATTCCTGCGGGCACCGCCGCCCCCCGCCCCCCCCGCCAAGTTCCCGGGGGGAAGCGCAGTCCCCCGCGGGACCCCCGCCGCCCTTACCTCGTCCGGGGGAGGGCGCTGGGGCTCCTTCAGCCGCCCACGGCCATCGCGCCCCGCGGCGGGGGCAGCAGCCGGCTGGGGGGATCAACAGCCGCCCCTCCGGGGGCCGCGGCGGCAGCACCGCTCCCCCCGCTGCCGCTCCGGCCGCTGCCGCTGCTCCTCCCGCGGGCCCCAGACCCTGACCCGTCCCTGCCCGCCACCGCGGCGCCCCCTCCGTTAATTAGCGCTAATTGCCTCCGCGGACCTCGCCCCCCCGCGCTCCCCGCCCCGTCCCTCCGCCGGGCAGCGCCGCGCTCGGCGGTTCTGCCCCCGCCACAAAATGGAGGACGGCGGCGGCCGCCTCCTCCCCTTCCCCTCCCTCTCTCCCTCCCTCCGCCTCCCCGACGTGGAGAGGGAGTGGAGACGGCCGGCTCGGCGAGGGGCGGCCGCGGCTGCCGCTGCTCCGCGCCCCGGCTCGGCTCGGCTCTGCTGTGCCGTGCCCAGCCCGGCTCTGGCCCCGCCGCCGCCGCCCGGCTCCGGGGGCAGCCCCAGCCGAGGGGGAACGGTGCGACCTGTTGGCCGAGACGGGAAAGTGCAGCCGGCCCCGAGCGGACCGGGCCGGGCAGGGCAAGGGGCGATGCTCCCGCTCGGCCCTGGGGAGGCACGGCTGGAGCCCGTGTCCAGCTCTGGGCTCCGCTCTACGAGAGACACAGGGAGCTACTGCAGAGGGTCCAGCGGAGGCCACGAAGATGTTGAGGGGTCTGGAGCATCTTTCTGATGGAGGAGATACTGTGGGAGCCGGGCTGGGTTAGTCCGGAGAAGGCTGAGAGGGGATCCCAGCAGTCCATACAAACATCTCCAAGGGCTGTCAGAGGATGGTGCCAGCTCTGTTCAGTGGTGCCAGTGACAGGACGAGGAGCAATAAACTCAAACACAACGAGTTTCACCTCTACATGAGGAAGAACTTCCTTCCATGGAGGGTGGCAGAGATTGGAACAGCTGCCCAGGGAGGGTGTGGAGTTTGCCTCTGGAGACATCCCAAACCCACCTGGACACATTCCTGTGTCACCTGCTCCAGGTGACCCTGCCTTGGCAGGGGGTTGGATGAGATGATCAGATTTTACAGCACAATTATATGCCCTCTCTTTTTTTCTTTTTTTTTTTTCCCCAAGTCATAAGTTTTTTCCAGGCCATATTGGCTTTTGGAAGCTGTTGTTTTAATTTTAAAATGCAAAACACATGCACACCATGTTAGCTTAACATTATTTTTTTCCCCACAAGTTATGAAAAATGGTTCTAAAAATTGTAGCTCTTCCCCATTTTTGAAAGATGTGTTTAAAGCAGCCTCCAAAACTCTCTTGTGGTGCGTTTTGGATGATGCAATGGATTTACAGCTCTCAGGAAACGCTTCTTCTCATGCGAGGGAACCGGAATAGCAGAAGTCAGTGTGAAACCTCTGTCACCAGTGCAGGGGTGTTGCAGAGATCCTGGCTGTTCAATAAAGGCAACGATGTCTCTCAAAGCATGAAATCCTAAAGTGTTCCTGGGACTACATCTGGAAAATTTACACTGTTGCTCTGTGAATGTTCTGCTGCAGAAACTGCCTTGCATTTGGGGACCCCTCCTACCCCTGCAGTTTGGGGAACTCAAATATTAGGGTACATGTGGGAGAACATCAGCCTGTGGAGGAGAGCTGTAGCTCCTTCCGTAGTTTGGGGAAACTGGAATAACAAAGCTGTTTATTTCTAAGACATTTAGATGAGAACATCTGTTTATAAACACCCGTTCAGATGCTTAATTACAGCTGCTTTTGTGCAGTAATGGGTAGGACCCTCCTTCTCTAATGAATAATTCTGTATCTTAATGTAATCTTTGATCCAAAAGGACCAAATTTTGGATTATTATAAAAAATGTCAGATATTTTCTGCTTCTCTCTATAAAACTGGAAAAAGAATATTACTGATTCTCACTTCTCCAGGTGCTCCTCAGCCGGGAGGAGCCCGGAGCATCCCGTGGGGCAGTGACCGAGGGATGCTCCTGTGCCCGAGGCTCCCCTGGTGCTGCACAAACCTTTCTCACACAGTTGTCCTCTGGGGCTGAACAACCCAACAAACCTCCCCTCACTCTCCTTCACACAGAAGTGTTCCCTAGGACACTCCTACACTGTAAAAATAAATGTAATGCACAACTTGATAAGCTGCATGTTCTGGCTGGTTTACAACATTAACGTGCACCCAGTACATAACAACTTAAAATGTGTTATGTGATGATGGTCGGAGTTAAATACAACTCATCTTTGCTAGTTCATAAAAATGCATAAGTTAGGCTTTAAAAAACTTGTGATTTCTTTTTCAAGTAAGTGCAGGTCTGGTGGGAACCCAGCATCCTAGGAGTTCTGGGGAGCCACAGGGAGAGTGGTGCCAATTGTCATACTACAGATTTCCAAAATCTATAAATGGCTGCACATTCCTGTGCCACAATGTAATAATACTGCAGAGATAATGAGCCTTGACCTTAACAAACACTAAATATAGACATTAAAATATAGAAGTGGAGAATATTATTAAATCATTAAAACGTAATTATGGCTCTCATAGAGGAGATCGGGAAATCCATGGGAGCAGGAGTCACTTTGAGCTTTGTGCGCAGCGTTCCAAAGGTCAGAAAGAACATCTGAAGCACCGAAGGGAACTCCTGTGGCTGCCAGATGCCGACATAAATCTGCCTGGGGTCAGCACGGACAATGGGGGCACCTGGAGATAAGCAGATCCTGTCACATCTGACTGTGACGGGAGCGTGCAGAACGTGGGGCACAGGAAGCATCTCGGTGTGGGGTCACACGGGGAAAGATCAGAGTGTGCACTTATGGAGTAAAGGCTGTATGGAGTCCACGCATAACAACTCATAAAGTCCTTAAGCCATCTTGGAAGTACTTCCAAAAGTAAGGGTTGTGATGCCTTTTCCTGTGGAATGCCAGTTCTGTAGTTGTGGCACAGACAGCTCATGTAAAGCAGAGTTTTGTAGGAAGAACTGCTCCTCCCTCTGCAATCTGCTCTCTCTCCCAAAAGGGCAGTGACATGCCCAGTGCCTGATGCTCTTTCCAGAGCCAAATCTTTTAAGATCTTGGTTGCCTTGTAAGGAGCTCAGTTTTGTTTCCTATCAGCTTGAGAGTAATTCTATTTAATTCTTGAATATACATCAAAGTCCCTCAGCGAGTGCCTGCAGCCTGTCAATAGTTTTGCAGGGAAGCCAGAATGGGATAAGGATGTTCCCCAGCTGTGCCTCCCACAGCTCAGGAGCTGCTGCTTTACCAGCAGGACATCACAGCATCCTCCATGTGTTTGTCAGGGGAGGCTCCTGGGTCTGAGCTCACTCCAAGCGTGCTTTTGCCATTAGCTGTGGTCAGACACAGACTGAGGCACAGAGGGGCTGTGCCATGCCCTCCCACCTCCTCCTCACATTAATAACTCCTGGTATTTTTTCTATTTTTATCATGTTTTTTCCTGTATTTCCCATGGCAGCCCCTGTCTGTTGTGGTCTATTTTGTGCTTTGATGTCCCACCAGGTCCTTCACTTCTACATGAACCACTCTGGAGTTCTTCCACTGTGCTGGTCTCCTTCCTAGCTCCTTCCTCTGCTTCATCTTGAATCCCTTTGTTCCTTCCCCTTAAAGGGTCATGGAATGGCCTGGGTTGGATGGGACCTTGAAGCTCATCCCATTCTTGTGGGATCTGTAGCAAAGGGCTGAAACTCCAAGGTGCTGCGACAGACAGACAGTGAAATGCAGTGGTCAGCAATGGATGGGGGAAGGGGAGAGGAATTAATTGGGTTAATTGATGAGGAGGAGGAGGAGCACTTTGTGACAGTCATGGGTTGAAGTCATGTGCAAGTACACAAACAACTTTGTTGTTTTGAAGCTTTGCAGAAACATCTGGCAACAACATGCAAGGAAGAGGAAACTTTTGGTTTATGCATCAAGACCTCTCTATGAAAAAAAGCAAACTTGAGCTAATTACAGGATGCCTGCAAGAAGAGAACCACCTTTGATTGCAGCTGTATTTTTTCCTGCAGCACAATGCCTGCTGAAATCCAGTAGCCAGTGGCACACAGATTTTAGTGGAATCTGGACTCTGTGGCATTGCCAACGCAGCCCCTTCATGGGCAGGAGGGTTGTAGGGGCTCCCTGTGTCACACAGACCCGATGGCAGCCTGGGAGCTCCCGCAGTCATCTTGGCTCAGCTGTCCTTTGGGACAGGCAGAAGTTACCTGGACAGGTGAATCAGTGAAGGCCTGACCTGGCTCACAGTTCCTGGGCCAGCTCCGTGGATTGCCGTGTGTAAGGAGCCAGGCAAGGGGAAATGATGGAGAACAGTGTTCGGAGTTCCTTTGTTTGTTTTGGAATGTTGTGTGGTGATGGTGCTGCAAAGGGAGAAATTAACACTCACTGCCAAGGCAGCTGTACCAGCGTGCTGGGAACCAGAGTGGGCACAGCTGTGTATTCCCAGGGAATCTGGAATTGCATTCCCAAGTGACGCCAACACGGCAGAGCCATTGCAGGAGCACCACACAGGAGGCTGACACCTATTTTGTTTTAAAGCAAGTCCTGCTTCCCCATGTTGGTGATTTCAAACCACGTTCTATAAATCCAGGGCTTGTCAGCAATAAAGCAGAGTTATGTGCAGCTGGGTTCACTAATGAAACAAATTCAGCTGTGACACTGGGAGAGTTTTCAGCTCAGACTCAGGAGTGAAATATGTAAGTAAAGGTATGAACAAAACAAAATGTTACCACTAAAAGCGTGTTTTATGAAATGCCACATACCTTTTAAAACATCTGCCTTTACAGCAAGAGATATGGTACCTCTTCAAATTGAAACCATAATTCCAAACTCTGCCATGTTTAGTGCCCTGGGTGGATCCTAATTTAGAGCCTGAGGCAATCCCAGGAGCCAAGGGGAAGAATTCTTGGACTTGCAGTATGAGCTCCATATGAAGAAAGAATTTTTAAACCTTTTCCTAAATATCCCATACCCAAAATGGGAGGATTCAAAGGGAGTTAGGTAAGGAGCTGGGACACAAAAATTAAAATGCTTTTTCTGGAGACAAGAAGAGAATACAGTAGGAATGAATTTGATGCCAGGTCTTGATCTTTTAATTTCTTAAGAAAAAAGTGCTTAATTGTCCTTATGCTTTGGGCTCCATCCTATTTATTCCCTGTGTTTTGTTGTCCCAGTATTTACATGGATATAACTTTTAAAGGACTGCAGTTTTAAACAGCAGTTTTAAACTGTGATTTACTTGGGAGATCTAATAAAAAACCAGAAGACTTACCAAGGTATTTCCTCTGTGGGATTGTGCTTGGCATCAGACTGACATCACAGAAATTGGTGCTGAAAAGAGAAAACAAATAAAAAGAAAATCATATTGTCTCATCTTATTTAAAGATGAGTTTAGAGACAGCCTAAACATTCTGGTAACACAAAGCTGTCCAGAACAGGTGGTTATTGTGCCACTTGAGAGTTTCTGCATTGCCAGGAGCATTGAAACCCAGACTTGTGAGCGGTTCTGAAACACTTCAGTGTAAATAAGCAGCAGCTCTGTCAGAAACAGCCTCACTTAAAATATTTCAAAGAGCAGGGCCTCTCCCACCTTTTGTTCAGAAATAGCCTGGAACCAGCCCCCTGCAGCTCCTGTTTTCCCCTGCAGCCTGTGCCCAGGCGGGACGGCCCTCGCTGGGGCTGGGTTCCAGGTTCCCCGCAGGACGTGTGTCCCATGTCACAGCACGTGTCAGAGCCCCCGAGAGGCAGACACACAGCGACAGGAGCCTCGTCCCTGTCCCAGCACCAAGGACTCGAGCAGGAATGTGTGCTCTCCAAAGCCGTTGTTTTGCCTTAATCCTATTTCTTGATCTTTGTACATCTTTTAATTTAGGATATACTTGCTGAGAGGGGCGACCAGAAGCACACACAATACATGAGACGTGGTCACACAAAGCTCTTCCCTCTCCCTTCTGAAAATTCCAGTTGATTTTTCTTACAGCCAGCAGGGAGTTTGTTTCAGTAGAACTCCATATCTCCAGTGGTAATACCTAATTTACAGCTTGTTGTGGCACACATTCGTATGTTTTTCTTGCTTTTCCTTGTGTGCATTATAATCTTCTGGCAGTAAATTCAGCCTGGCATTCGGTCACCTGCTCACTCCCAGGTCAGACACTGGTCAGGTACTTTTGCAGCTCTTCACAGTCAGATTTTGGGTTTACTGCTTTGAATAATTTATTTTCAGCAGCCAACTTTGTCACTTCCTGCCACCTCCTCTCCTTTTCCAAGTCATTTATGAGTATTTGGAATGGCAGAGATCTCTGTGGGACTGCACTTAGCTGTGAAATGATCTATTTCTTCCTACCTTTTGCTTCCACATTTTAACCACTTTTTGACCCTTTAAAGGATCCTCTCACTTTCCCTGGCAGCTCAATTTGTCTGACGTGAAAGCTCTCTTGAAGGGGCAAGAAAGCAGAGAACGAGCCTGACCTTTCATTAAAACCCCAGCAAAGACAGATGATGGACCCAGTTCTGCTGTGGGTGTCAGTACACGGAAATCACAGATTCCTGCTGAGAGCAACAAGAGCCTCACTCACCCTGCAGACAGCGGCAGAACCTCAGGTGCAGCAGTGAGGAGGAATTGGGGCTTTTGCCCAAGCACAGACTCGCTTGCAGGATTTAAACTCCCCAGTTTGCAAACTTCTCCCCAAGAGAACATGAGCGAGGTTAATTGGCTTAGAGGCAGTAATGAAGCTGCAGGTTTGGACTCTTCTGTATCAATGCAAAACTTCCTAAAAAACAAAATGTTTCTCCTGCGAAACAAGTCTTCTCTGGTTTTTCAGGTATGGTGTGGAACTCCTCATTAATTTGCAGGTAGGAGCCAACCACACCCCCGCTGCCACAGCCAAAGGGGCTGCGTGATGGCAGAAGTCCTGCAGGTGTGATGATTTATAGGGTTTAGCAGAGATGAAGAGAACTCGAGGCTCAGCACTCGCTGGGAATTATTACAAAAGTTTCTCACGTCTCTTAGGAGCTGCAGCTCCCTGGCTGCTGTGAGCAGTCAAATATTGAGCCTTGCTGCATCATTTGTGTGCAAGAGAGGGTCTGACATCACCTGGAGGTTTGTGGTGTGTTAGCATCCCTGCCATGGACCTGCATCCACAGGCACAGCCACCTGATACATGGGCACAGCCTCCTCAGGGTGTTCCGAGTGCTCACAGTGTGCATTTCTTTTGGGGAAAGCTGAAGAAAATGTTTGGAGAATTAGAGAATCCCAGACTGGGATTCCCAGGTTTGGGCTGGGAGGGCCAGTAAAGATGATTTTGATCCAACCCCCTGCCATGGGCAGGGACACCTGCACCTTAAATGAGCAGTGTAAGAGGATGCTCCCAATGAAAATGAATGGATGGGACTGAGAAATATTTACTAATAAAACAATAAATACTAATTTAGAATAACTCAGTCATCATCAGAGAGGAAGGAAAAAGCAGATTATGAACAGTAACTTTTATACAGACTCGTGAAGAACTACAGGAGTCCTCGGAGGTTGTTATAGCCCCAAAAGGCTCTTTTGTGCTTACACGAAAGGTCAGTGTTTGACTTCTTCCATTACTGCTTAACAAGGAACAGGACCCGAAACAACTGCAAAAGGCAAATAAAAGCTTTACAGCGCCGTCTCCTTGCCAAAACTCTGCTATGCCTGTAGCCCCCGGAGGGCTGAGATAGAGGCAAGAAAATTGGAGGGCAGATGAGAGCCAGTTCCGTGGCTGCTGCGGGACGCGGGGCTGAGGGGGCTCGGGGGATCCTGGCTCCTCGGGCCACCCCTCCCACAGCGCTGCATCAGCTCACACCGGAGTTTGGAGCTGCTTTACTGAGGGATTCCTACAAAGCGAAACTGCCTGAGAGCATCTGTTCTCCTCGGCAGAGCGAAAGTGAAACTCCACAGGTTATTTTTGTCCGTCCTGCCGGCCCCGGGCAGGGCGGCCCTGGCCCCGCGGTGGGAGCGCTCAGAGCGGCCCGGCCCGGCCCGGCCCGGCCCGGCCCGGCCCAGCCCGGCCGGGGCTGTCGGGGCTGTCGGGCTCACCCCAGCGTCCCCCCGAGGGACCGGTGCCTGTTTTTATTGAGAGACCTCTCTAAATGACTGACAGAGCAAACAGGAAACCACAGCTCTGCAGACGGGATGCACGTTCCCTGTGCCTGCTCCTTCTGGACGGCGTCCTGCGGCTCCGGTGAGCCTGAGGCCATGGAAAATAATGGGGACACTCAGGAGGAGATGAAGGAAATGCCTTAAATTGCCTTATCTTTCTACCTGTACTACCTCTGCCAGGCAGGATGTTCCCTCAAAATTAGAATCAGAGAATCCCAGGATGGTTTGGGTTGGAAGAACCTTAAAGCTCACCCAGTGCCACCCCTGCCATGGGCAGGGACACCTCCCACTGTCCCAGGCTGCTCCAAGCCCCAATGTCCAGCCTGGCCTGGCACACTGCCAGGGATCCAGGGGTATCCATTCATGGCACTCACCCAGGCCAGTCCTCAAGAGAGTCCTCACTTGACACAACATTCCCAGTAAGTTATAGAGAAAAAGCCTCATCAGAGCTGAGCGGGGAGGAAGGGCCAGAGCAGGCACAGGGTGACGGCCTGGCAGGGACAGGGACACGTTAACTGGAAAAGCAAAGTGCTGTCTGTGTCTTCCCAGTGCATCACACACCCTTGGCATTTGGGAAACAGCTCATAACAATGGTCAGGAGAACAGTAACGTGGATCAATGTACAAATTCAATTAGGAAGAGAAAATGAAAATATTATGTGTATTGCTAAGCTAACCTGATATTTTAGCCTTGAGTTTAGAATTTGTTTGGTTTAGAGGAGAAGTTCTAATCAGATTAAAAGGAGGTTTCAAAAAAATTACTAACAGATGTGAATGAAATAGATAATGATTTTCATTCCTGATTATGTGACCAAGGTTATAGATGGGAGGAGGGAGTTTAATGGAAATAATGTGGCTATTATGTGTGCTTAAGTGTGCTTATGCTTTTCTGATAAAGATTAACTCTTTGCAGTCTCTCATTTAGCAAGTGTCCAGTGATCCATTCCTGACTGACCTGAACCCGGGTATGAAAATTGACAACCTCAGTTTCCGCCTGCCTTCCTCAGAATGTAATCAGTGTCTGGATGATGTGATTCCTTCTGTGGAAGGCCAGAATACCTTCCTAGAGGGAAGCAGTATCAGGGTTATCCTTCGCTCTGAGAAGATGCTACATCTTCAGCCCAGTCCATGAGGTTTCCAGCTCACAGGCTCAGGGGACACACGGCCCCAGGACCTGCTCTCCACAGCCAAAGGTTTCCTGATGGACTTAAACTGTTATGGCCCAGAACAGAAAAATTATAGAAATCACCTGTAGAAGCAGGGACAGCCAAGTGCCCAAAGCCCTGAGGCAATCTGGGAGCTGTCACTTCAGGGGGAACTGAATTTCTGGAACTGTTTCATTCTGCAATGGAAGAGGAGAATCTGTGGCTTGTTGCATTTTCCTGATAAGCACAGCTCGTGGAGGGACCAGTTGGACTCACTGGTGAGACACCATCACTCCTCCTGTGATTCCTCCCACATCCAAAAGGAGAAAAAAGTGATGGTAAAACCTCTCCATCAGCCCCTGAAATGCCTGAGGAGCCGTGGTGGAGGAGAGTGGTGAATGCTGAGGGTGAAAGCGTCGCTGTGGAGCATCCACGGACACCCCAGCCAGCAGTTCCAGGTTATTGTGTCCCAAGTAATCACCTGGGAGCAGCACTGCTGCTGCTCAGCCTTGCTTGGAAAAGCCTCCATGAAACCAAAGGGTGGGTCCCTGTGTCCCCTGTGGCTCCATGCCAAGGAACACAGCCCTGCACTCGGGACAGGTCCGACCCCTGCACTGTCGGATCAGTTCCTGGGATTTTACACACGCTGCACTTTTCAGGTGTTCTGTGATTTTTGAAATTTCTCAGTTTCAAGGAGGGATTTTGGTAAATGAGTCAAATCTTCTCTTTAGAACCTGTTCAAGCTAATAGCCTGAGGGGTAAGTGATTTCAGCCCTCCCTTCCCCTCACATGTCACATTGACTTGGTTGTGTTTAGCATCTTCAAGCTTTGGAGTGAAGAGAGAACAGAGACAAATATGTTGTTTGTTTTCCCAGTGCCAGATGGATGGATTCAATTTTCAGATTACTTAAACTGCCAACACTGCAAAATTGTAAAGAAAAAAAACCCCAAAATCATTTGTTTTAAAGATCTGTTGTGGTTTCTATAAACTGCACAAAAATGTTTTTGGCATTTATAACAAAATTGATGCCACATGCACATTCTATCACTCACATACTTCAGTGAGAAGTTTAGGTAAGGTAAAAACGAGTCAATATAGTGCTTCTTTTTTTCCTACCACCTTCATTTAACCACAGAGCTGCAGGTAAAACTCTTCCCACCCTGCCTTGGGTGTGAGTAGCACACCTGGGCTGTCCACAAACCCACCTGTTGGGACGTTGTCCTGTCCCCTGGGTTTATCCAGGAGCTGGTGGCCACGTGGATCCCCCTGCCCACCCTGCTGATACACCAAAAGTCCTCAGGAAGCAGAAAACCTGCATGGAAGACTTATTTCCAAATGTGTATTATTCCCAAACAGGCTCTGTAGCCTGACGAGCATTTGGAGAAGGAGTTCTCACTAACAGTCTACTAAAGTCTTGTGTGAATCACTAAACTATCACAACAATCTGGAATAATTGGCAGTTTTCCACTCAAAACCCCTATTTTATTCTGCTTCTGTCTGCTGGGTCTGAAAAGAGCTGTTTTTGTACAACATCCAGAACTCCAGGAAAACCTGCCGTTGCCATTACACAGCCACTTCTCCGCTTCCAGAAACAATCTGCCACTACCAAGAGTCTTTCCAATAATTCTGCTGGGTTGACATTTTGCCTGTTAACTGGGGAATGTCTGTACCAGCGGAGACATTCCCAGTTCCCACCTGACGAGCTCCTGAAGGAGGTCAGACTCTTCCTCTGACCTGGCAGACCTCGCCCGGTCCCTGCCCACATCCCCCCATCCCTTGGTCCCTGTCCCGGCTGTGGGCAGCACTCTGCACTTCCGCACGGGGGATGGGTAAAGCTGGGAATCCCGCAGCTGGATCCTGCAGGATCCCGGTGCAAAGGGAAATCAGGGACACCCAGCAGCCTCAGGATGGACGGGACAGCCAGAATTCAAGGCTGCAGAGCTCTGAGGTCGGGGTGAACAGCGGTGCCTTCTCCCGCTGTGCAGCACTTGGAATCACGGAGTCATGGAATACCCTGAGCTGGAAGGGACCCACAACGACCCTCGAAGTCCAACCCCTTGCCCTGCACAGGAACACCCCAAAATCCCGCCCTGTGCCTTCCTGGCAGGCGGAGAACTCACGGAGCAGAGCAAAGAGTTAACAGGGGAAAGCAGGGGAAGGGGATGGGAGGAGCAGGGCAGCGCTCCGCATGCACGGCGTTTAAACAGCTGCCGAACGACGCTGGGGGCTATTGACTTAATTGCCTGAGTGACCTTTGGGAAAAGTGTAAACTGCTTAGGGAAGGAGGACGGGGAAAGCCGCGGCACACTCAGACCTTTGCACCCTCGGGTGGCCGCAGGTACCCGGCACCTTCCTGGAGGGGCCAGACCCCAACCCCGCAGGCATCCTGCCTCTCCTTCAGGCAGTTCCTATTTCCCCCCCAGTTAGGTACAAAAAATGTCCCTGAAAGGGGCTGGTCAGGAGGGTTCGCATCCCCACCCGAAATGCTGGTGTTTAGAAGAAGTCAAAAATTTCCACCAAAAAAAAAAAAGTATTTTCTTGGCCTGTTTTATTCATCAAACCTCTCCTCACTTTTCCAATTATAGACTGAAAAATCTACTGATTTAAGGCCTGATCCTGTTTTATCTCCTTGTGGGGGCAGGTCTCAGGTTCCTCTGCCGGTAAGACAATCATGGAATCATTTTCCTCCTCTCAGTGACTTGGGACTTTGCTAACCCAGAGTCACACAGCAACAGTCACAGCCTGGTGGCAGAATCAGAAATTCACTTTCATTTACAGAGTGCATTGAAAATTTAACATTTCCTGTGACTGGACCATTTGAACAAAACAAAACTCCAACATTTTAGACAAAACAATGAGGATTCTCTCCACCAGGTGCCCCAGGCTTCCAAGGGTTAACCAGTTTTCAGCAGCCCTGCAGGGGCTCAGCCCGGAGAGGGCAAATTGCTGCAAAGCAGCGCTGTGCTGGGGAGGCAGAGTTGTGTGAGCAGGTTTCTGTGTACATCATCGGAGAGCAGTGCCAAATGCACGGTGCTCCCCGGCTGTTTGCCCCCGGAGCGGGGATTGCTCCTCCCTGGGAGAGGAGGGCTCGGCACAAAGGGCCCGTCGGGGCTGCTGCTCTGTGTGCTGGGGAGCTGCTGGAGCAGCTTCTTGGGGTTGGGCTCTTTTGTGCAGTAATTGAACATTTCTGAACCTGCAAGGCAAAGGGAGCACAACTGGATTTAAATGGCTTTATTTAAATTTAACAACCTTTTTTTTTTTAATCAGAAAAGCTCTGACCACACATTGGGAGCGAGGGTTTACTACAGCCTTGAGCAGCAGTAACTGTGACTCAGACTTATGTGGTTTATTCACTTATTTTCTCTGATTACGGCAAAAAATGCAGATTTGCCATGGCAATCTCTTCATCACATGTCAGGACACCCATTCAAACATAAAGGGCTTCTCTTCCAGAGACCCTCTGAGGTCACTGCTGCTCTGCGATCTTTGGGGACAGAATGTACACAATTCACTGAGAGGGGCTTTTGATATATTTTAAGAGCAAGATGATCTCTGGCTGCAGAAGTAATCTAATGGCAATCTTCCTTTGGTAGATTGTTTTCCTTATTTTTTTTATCTTCTTTTTTCCCCTAACACAGTAGGAGAATATTTTTAAAGGCCCTTGCTTGGTTCAAATAGATATGAAATGATATGAATTCCAAGGGTTTAGAGAGATATTAATTAGTGCTGGGTAAAATTTAAAAAAAGAAATAAAGATTAGGTAATTTAAACTAGTACCTGCACAACCTCAATACTGGATAGAATCTGGATATTTGATCTAGGTGTCAGCTCTGTTTTTCCTTTAAGGAGCTACAATAATTGAAATTCCTGTTTGCAAAACCAGGATGTTGTCATTAAATCACCCATGATGGGGAGCCTGAGCCTGACCTGGTGCACGGCTCCCACTCCCGCAGAGATCTTTTCCAAGAAACGGAGCTGGGATGAATCCCAGTGATGGTCTGGCAATGGGCGAGAGCCCAGCATGGTGAACGAGAAGAGACAGAACTGCAACTGAAACATCTCATCTACAGGGCACGTTTAATTGCTGTGCAATTAGTTGTGGAATGCAGACAGCCCGAGGGACAGCAGCAGAATGAGGTTTCCCCTCACCTGAGGAAGGGGTGCTCCCTGATGGGGCATTGGGGTGCTAGGAGCAATCCTAACAGCTTGGTATCCGCAATTTTCCAGGTCCTAGATTTCAGTTTACAATAAAACACAGGCCTGAAGCTCTCAATCCTCCTCTCTGCCCAGTGTCCAGCACAGGAGGGGCCCCATCTGTACCCCAGGTTTTAAGGACTGTCCCAACCCATTTACTGTGAGAAGGTAACACAGCAAAGTCTGAGGCCACAAACACCTGAAGAACCTGCCTGGCACTGGGACATTTGCTTTGTCTTTGCAATAATTCCCATTCCAATCTCCCCAAGACAAAAGCCTGAGAAAAGAGCCCTTGACACCCACGGAATTCTGCAAAAGTTAAAGTACTTTGTAGATCAAGCATGAACAAATACGCCATGAAAGGCCCAACGAGTTAAAAGCAAGATGATTTTGCTCAACAGGATGATGCATTTAATAAGAAACTTCTAAAGAAGCTGCTCTTTTCATCTTTAGAGAAAAAAGAGCCTGCGTGTCGGTGTGATGGAGCCGTGCAGGCAGCTCAGCACCGGGACCTGCCTGTGGCACGAGGGGAGGCAGGAGCACACCCTGGGATGCTCTGGGCTGGAAACAGCATTGCTGGGCAGTGAGAAGAGTAATCGTGGTGGAGACAGGTGTCAGTGCTCAGGAGGCAGCTTCAGGATGGAAGTGACAGCAGCTGGGACATCAGCATGGCAGTGGTGTCACAGCAAGAGTTTCAGTGCTCTGGTGCTCGGGGTACAGGGCTTTGCCAGACCAAACTGCAATGAGAACCTTGCCTGGATGGAAAATGGGGCATTAAATCAGTGTCTGGGGTTCCAGATGGCGTGTAAACCGGAACAGAAGGGAATTAACTCTTTGCCCTTGTATATGTCCATCCATGGGAGAAAGTTGCTGTTGGGAGAGGGGCTCGACTGCACAGCCCTGGGCATCCATGGGAGAGGCAGTGCCCTGGCTCTGGGGGATGCTCTCCCAGCAGAAGATCACTGCTCTTTGGGGGAGGCTGTGAACCTCACTCCATAAATATTCCCTTGGGCACGTCTAGAAACCACTGAAAAAAGTTAAAAACTCAGAAGTCCCCCCATAAGGGTTAAGCCAAGGAAGCTGTCCACAGCTGCCAGGTGGCTTTGCTTGCGGCACCATCTGAGGTGAGCTGGAGCCCCCAGGGAGGAGCCTCAGCACCCCTCAATTCCCACGGGGGCAATTGTGTCCTGCTGCTGCCCAGCCCGCAGTGCCCAGCGTTCCCCAGGATCTGCCAGGCATCCACACCCCTGGGTGGGCTGGGAGCTGCAGGAGAGCAGGGTCTGCAAAGAGACACCACCTGCCCCTCCCGTGTACCCCTGGGGAAGAGGAGCCTCCGTGGGGCTCAGAGGGGCAGCACCACCCCAAAGTTCCTCACGAGCTCTTGGAGACCTCGCTCCACTTTTTAATGTTTAAAGCGTTCTGTGGCTTCCTTCCATCCCCCTGGTCTCCTTCAGCTGCTAAAGCTGAATCTGTTTTGTGTTTTGTTTCTTTTGCACTTACAGACTGGCTTGTAATTATGAAATTGCACTTATGGGAATCAGGATACTGGTCCAGAATGTATCTTTAGTATTTCTGTGCATTGTCTCAGAGAAAACAGCTTTTAAACCTTGAGCATCCATAGTTTGTCTTCAGAAAACAAACCCAAGTGTTTTTAAATAACATCTGCCACTGGCCCTAGACTAACAGTAATTCTTGGATATTGAAAAAGATATTTTAAAATGAAACCTGACTCCATGTTGCAAACTCAGTGCTTGGTTCAGAGTAATTTTGATGTTTTTACAAAATCAGTGCTGGAGCCCACTCACCAATCCTCACTTTGTTGCCTGAGCCTGCACAAATATGTGGTTTCATTTTCCTTTTTGCAATCCTACTTTAAAAAAAAAAAACAACAAACCAAAAAACCCCCCAAAACCCCCAGAGGGCAGAGAACAGAAACCAAAGGGCTGAGACGGGGAGAACTGGGGGGGGAAGGACATCCTGGGGTCCCCCTCAGCCCCAGGCAGAGCCACACACAGGAGCTGTCACTGCCCAGGGACCAGCTCCTGCCTCTGCCCGGGGTGGGGGCACCGCAGGAACGATGCTCTCGGCACTTCCTGCTGCCTCTCACACACGATGGTGACAAAAATACCTCACAAATAACCTGGAGAACATTTTGTGCATCAGCCTTGGAACAGAAAAATACAAACGAAAGGATTTGGTTTTTTTTTTTCTTCTCTCTAAAGTGTCTGAGAACAACTGACTGCAGACAGGCTGGCGGTTCCTCGTGCTGGTCCTCCCAACACCGCCCGGGCATCCTGAGGGGGGAGCATCTGTGGGACGCCATCCCCGTCCCGATGCCATCCCTGGCGCGGAGGTTGGTGCCCTCAGGGCAGATACAGCCAGGTGTGGCCCTGGCTGCCCCTTGTCCTGCCCAGGGGCCAGCCCCGGGCTGTGAGCTCAGTGGTGGGACCCTGCCCTCCTCCAGGCTGGCAGAATCCCCCCGGGTCAGCTCTGGTGCCTCAGCAGCTGGCACAGGTCTGGAAGGACGTGGTACAACCCCCATCCCCGGGTCTGTGCGTGTCCCCAGCACCTCTGGAGCTCAGCCCCCGGCTCAGCCAGGCCCCCAGCCGAGCCTGGGCTGCTCCGTCCCAGCCCTGGATGTCCGTGCACGCAGGAGCAGCGGCTCCGCAGCACTGAGAGGCTCCAGTGGGGATGGCCCCGAGCCCAGCGGGGGAGCCCTGGCTCCCTCCCTGTGCCAAGGGCACTCACCAGCTCTGTCCCTCTGCTGAGCCGTGCCCAGGAGCAGCTCAGGGGGTGACAGCAGAGCCCCAGGGCCCCACAGCCCATCCCTCCCTCGGGTCCCCCCGCCGGTACCGCTCCCAGCGACGCTCTGCAGAGGGTGACAGCGTCCTTCCTTCCATGACATAAACCCACCCCGGAGTCCTTCCTGCTCTAAATAAAGATTATTTCATGTGATCCCCCATGGCCTGACCCCACTGCAGCGCCAGAACATGGAGGTGCCACCCCTTGGCAGTGCCAGCTGCAGGGACACGCCTGTCCCTGGGTGGGGGGTGACAGGGACAGCACGAGCAATGCGGTGTTGGCCATTTAAAGTGTATTTTAACGTTTGTTTCTGGAATAATTAATCTCTGGAGCATTAGGAAGTCACTGAACAGGACTGTGCTAGGGAGAAATAATTGCCTTGCCATCAAAGCGAATGCAGATGTATGATTAACACAGTATTTATATAATTTCTGGTATCATATAAATAGAGTTGCTGTGCAGAGATGGAGCCTGTGAATCACTCATTTGCTTTATGAGACTGAATAAGCTTCGACTCCATCAGTGTTATCAGCTCTGAAGAAACAAGCCTGATGCTGGGATGAACTGGTTACCACAGATCCTTTTACTGGAATTATTCTTTCCAAGTTATCTCTAAAGCAAAACACATTATTTCAAATTATGTCCAAAAAGAAATACTTTCAGGTTAAACACAACAGATGCTTCCAACCACAGCCATGTCTTACATTCCTTAGGAAGGCTTTACCTGTGCTTGGGGCCAGTGGAACTCTGGATTAGGTGGAATTAATCATTAAACAAAAATATCATTTCTGACGTGTCCCACCATGGTTTTTCAGGAAGGTGCATCCCTAGAGGAATGCTATTTCCAGGTGCCAGCACAGCTCACGCTGCCCCTGAGCTGGGAGAAGCAGCCAAAAAAAGGCCATTTTAAAAAAAAACCCAAAACAAAACAAATCTGTGCTCTCTGGTCTAGATCTGTATTTGTTTTTTGGCTGTATGAATAACCACACTTGGGACGTGAGTGCAAACAACCCTCCCGTGGCGTTACCTGCTGTACATTCCCAGAGGGAAAGCCCTTGGAAGGGTCAGAGCCCCGAAACACTCCTGGTTTCCTCCCCCAGCACAAAGGTGGTGGCTGAAACACAGACACCTTGAGCTGGGTTTGCTTCCAGTCCCCTAAGCCCTGAGAGGCCAATGGCTGGGGTGTTCCCAAGGGAACTGCACCCTCTGGGTCGGGGAATTTGCTCTCTGTACCTGCATCCAAGAGCATTCTGCAGCCAGGACCCGCAGGAGAAACTGGCACGAGCCAAGGATGGAGGTAAAACCTGAGCGCAGCTGAGCTCTAGAGATGTCACTGAACCAGGGTCACCTGAGCCCAGCCCCGAGTGGGAGCTGCCCTTGGCTGGGTGAGCTGGAATCATCGCTGTGTGCCCGAGGGGCTTATCCCACATCCCACCCAGGCTGTGCTCGGGTGGGACCCCCACCGGGAACCTGTCCCAGCTGCTCCCCGAGCCTCTGAGGATCATGCTGTATTTTGGGGAAAGAAATTAAGAAATCCCCTTGGATTTCAGGGCGAGCTCTGAGCTCACTCCCGGTGCTCCCTGGGCCCTCTCCCGCCCCGAAAGCTCCGTTGTGCTTCTCTCACAACATCCTTCCATGGAGCAGGAAGGGATCCCAGCCCCAACGCCCAGCCCTGGCTCATCCCCAGTCCCTGCCTGCCCCGGGGTGGAGGAGCTCCTGCCCAGCTCCCGGCAGTGACCCGAGCCTCAGCCCGAGCCCCGAGGTCACCCGGGGGTCACAGGTTTGCTGCAACCCTTTACTGGCAGCTCGAGAGAAGAACAGGAGCATTCCAGTGTTCAAATGGGAACTTTCATCATCGCAGGAAGCCCGGCTGCAAACCGAGCCGGGCGCTGCTCCGGGTCACACTCGTGCTTCTGCCTCCAGCACTTCTCCGATTTCGCTACAACTTTTGTGATACCTGCACAGGTCCCAGGGGCCGCGGGGAGCCCGGAATGCGGCTCCAGCCGTGACAGGTCCCGGGCACAGGGATGGACATTCCCCCTCCGCGCTCCTGCTGGCAGGAGAATCCACTGCGCTCAATTAACACTGCCCAGAGCTGTCTCAGCGCTGCCCTCGCTCCCGCTCCCACTCCAGGAGGACGAGGGGCCAGAGCCCTCATGGGGCTGTGCTCAGGTCCCTGCCCATCACAGCCCTGTGCAGGCAAAGCCCTTGGCATATTTTTAAATCCCAAGATATTCTTAAATGATTTCCTTAATTAGGGCTTGGAATTTTTTGAATTTATTTCTGGCTGCCTGGGATTCTTGTTCATTAAAAAAAAAAAATCTTTAAATTTGCAGTGACTTACAGTACAATTTTATTGACTTCATATTTGAGGTATATTACCTGACTCCAACAAGGCTGCAGAGGGAATTACAAGTCAGGCCAGAACATATTTCCAGCTAAGACAAGCATAAAAACTTTTTAAAATCCATAGTTCAATACCGAATGCATCATTTAAAAAGAACTGCAATAATTAGCCAAGAGGGGGAAAAGCTACAGAGCCATAGGTGGAAAACAAACGTCACAGCCCTGTCCTTGGAGGGGCTGGAGACAGCAGAGTTTGTGTTCTGCAGGAGCACCAGGCAGTGTTTCAGGGATCAGCAAGAAATATTCCAGTAAATATTCATGTATGGATGGACTGAAATATGATTAAGTCCATGTGTGTAGTCACTGAGGATGAACAGACTGTGCTCGGAGCTTGGCAGGGTCCCCTCCCAGCGTCAGCGGTGTCACCCCCCTGCAGGGGCTCCGCCAGCACCTGCCCGAGGGGTCTGTGTGGAACTGCACCCAGTCCCTGTGACACGACAGAGCCACCCTGGCCGTGGCCTGGGGCTTCCTGTGGCGAGGAACGAGCAGCTCACACATCACCAGCAGCAGCTCAGAGGCCGAGGCAGATCAGCACAAACTGCTGCTATTTGGGATGACTGTGCCTGTCCAGGAGTCACAGTTTTCATATTTTCCTTCCCATCCCCCCCAAAAAAGCACTTGGTTGTGTTGAACGTGCATTGCAAACAAATTTCAGTCTTAGAGTTTTCCAAAAAATGACATTCTTGTGCTCCAGCCAGCCCTACTCACTTCTGCAAATACAGTATTTTGATAACACAGTGAGGGCTGAGCAACAAATTGGCCAAGAAATGAAACTGTTTTTAAAATCCCCCTTTCTGAAGAGATACCCTTTGGGAAACTCTTTATGTTCTCTTCGAACTTGCAGAAATGAGTTGAGTTTTTTATCACTTTTATAACTTTAGACAAGCAGAGAGAAAAACCAGTGTTTTATGGAGGCAGAGCCACTCCCCTCAAAGCTCCCTCACCAGCCTTCTCACAGGAGGGGGAACTGAGACTTTGCAGCTCTCTGGGCAATTGAAAGGTAAGTGAAGATCACTGGATAAAAATTTAATTGGCAGAAGTAGTTTGTGCTTTGCTCAGCACAGCAAGAAATTGGCTGCAGGTCCCAGATACCGTGACAGGGGAGCGAGGTGAGGTGGAGCCACACAGGTAACGACAGGGTGTGAGGAAATTAAAGTACGGGGAGGAAATGGACTGGCCAGAAGGAAGGGGCAGGGGAAATTCCCAGACACAGAAGTGGGAAATAGCTCTAAGCAGCAAGAGAGGCCTGCGAGGAACATTTATTTATTTATTGTCTGCTGTGTCCCCACATCCCCAGTGAGGGCCCATCCCCCTCAGGCTGGGAGGGGGCAACGCTTTCCCTGTCCTTCAGGGATCTGGGAGCACACAAGGTGGGAGCTGGCAGAGGCTGCAGGGACAGATGCTCACCCTGAAGGAAAACTCCAAAAATAACATGGAGAAAAGCCCACATGAGGTTTGGAAGGTCAGATCAGTGGGAACAAGTCTGCAGAGCCCCCAGAAACTGGAGGCAAACCAACTTCCAGCCTTGGTTATGTGGAATGCAAGATGAGTTATAGAAACTATAAAACCCCAATGATTTATGGCCCATAAAGGCCAGCGATGCTCAGTTCTGCCTCCCCACATTTGACTATACATGGTGGGGATCAGAGGTGCTGCAGACCTGCAAGGAGGGTGGGATTAGGAGAGAAAAAGAGACTTTAGAGCCGAGAGCTGTGAGCTTGGCAGGGGTGACACACTCCAGACTCCGTGCCCCATCCCAGCAGAGATGCCAAGCTCCTGGCAGGAGCTGCAGGGGCTCCACGGTGCAGCACAGCAGATGAATCCTTCTGGAAGATGTACAGTACAACCCTCGCTGCTGCCAAGGGGTGAGGTCATCTTGGAAGGAATCTTATTTATTCAGGAAATATTTCTGGAAATATTTACATGTCAAGACTACATGTTTAAATTCTTTGACAAAGCAAGCTCTGGGCCACTTGCAGAATTTCTGAAGAGCTTTGCAAGTATTTCTGTAGGTTTTTCTACAGACAAAAGGCACCACCATTCTGGTGAGACAACAATCCCTTTTTCTAAACGAAGGAGATGAAGTTCTGTTTTGGAGACTCCAGTCTGAGGAGGAGGCTGCAATTTTTATTCTGTGCAAAGACAAGGAATGGGAGTCACTTCCTATGCATGGGCTCAGGCCCATGCATCCAGAGCCTGTTTACCAAATACAGTGCAATTCCTGCCCAGGAGAGGGAATGCCTGCCTGCCAGGGCCCCCACGTCCAGCTGGGGAAGCCCTGGGAAGCCCCACTTGCCCCAGGCATGGTTAATATTTTGAGGTACTGACAGACCCGGGCAGTGGTATGGGAGAAGTTATTCTGTCTTCTTTAAACATATATATATAAAATAAAGTAGTTTTCAGCTCTGCAAGACCATTACCAGCACTAAGAGCAGACACTTCAGGGAACACTCCTGCTCTGGAAAAGGCATAATGAAGCCCTTGGAGGCATGTTCTGTCCAGGAGAATGGCTCTGTGCTTCCCTGGGTCACGGCAGGGGAGCAGGAGGAGATGAGCAAAGGTGTGAGAGAGCTGTGGGTGAGCAAGGAGCAGCCAGAGCGTGACTTCAGCCACGGCTGCAGGGGTGGGGAGGGGACAGAGCCCGCTAAGTGACAACTGCGAAAGAGAAAGGAGCACACCTGGGGTTACTCAGCCAAGAACCACCACCAGGGTTGCGAGGAGCCCAAGCTGCACAGAGGGCACGTGGCAGCTCCTGCCCACCCTGCTCCTCCTGGGGACATTCCCTCATTTCTGCTAAATAACAACAAGTAAGTTATTTGAAGCCAGAAAATAAAGACAGCATGAACTGACAATTGTGTGTGTTAGTTCTGATTTGCCAACATGCTGCAATACCTACTCTGCCCTCCCTCAATTATTGCCTAATTCATGAGGCTGAGGTGAAAGTCCCAGAAGCACAGGGGAATTGTGCCACAGCACCATCTCATAACAGTCAGCAGTGTTATTCCTGGAGTTACACACAGGATTCCAAAAGTTACAGCCAGATCTATACTCTGCCTGAAGCATAAAAAAAATCAGGCTCATTAAATACCAGAAGAGAAGACACTGCAAGGTAGGTGAGATTATTCATAGAGCTTCAGGCAACACCTCTTTATCTGGTGAATGATAAAATCACAGCCATTTGTGTGAGAAAGAAACACACACACCAACACTTCTCCAGGCTGGAAAGCCTCGGGCTCAGCCTCTCCATGGCTCAGCCTCACCCAGCACAAACTCACCTTGAGCAGACTCAAATTTATACAAAGTATTCACAGAAACCACTTTTTTTGGAAGAAACCCCAAACCACAGCAAGCACAGCACCAAAGTAACTCCCATGTTTTATAACACCAAAGATATGGTTTTGCTTTGCCCAGGAATTCTCAGGGAGGTATCCAAACCATTCCCACCTGAGGGGCTGCAGCACAGTGAGGATTTTCCCCTCAAGATGCCTTTGGAGACTGCAAAGAGCACCAGGCAGTTCCTCTCTGTGAGGCCCTTAAGGGAGGCAAAGTCACCTCTGGACTCTTTTGTTGGCAGCCCGAGCCTGGGGCTCCCTCGGGATGTTCAGGTACCTGCAGCCTGTTCCAGCCCACAGGAGCTCCAACAACAGCTCAGCTTTGTGTTAGACTTGCCCAAAGTAGTGGCACACACTGAAAGTGACTCCCTCACACACAAACCCTTTTCCTTTCAGTGTCTCTTACCTGCGCTGGGTCCCGTTCCAGCTCCTTGGTTTCCACCTGGAGAGGAGCAGCTCTCAGCACAACACTTGGGCTGGTGCTCGTTGTAGCTTTATTTCCTTCCCATCTTGCAAATCTGAAAGAGAAACATTGGGAAAACACATTAGAAAGGCATTTTCTCCTGGGAAATGGGGTTTGGGCATTTGACAGTGAAAGCCCAGGTTTGTTCTCCACCTGCTCCGAGGTGTGCAGCCGAGGGAGGTTGTGCCAGAGCGGTCTCAGGTTTACAAAACCAAAGACATTTAAACAAGACTCAGACAAACAAGAGGCTTCTCTCAGCCTCCTGACATGTTGTTGCTGTTATTTCAGCATGTTCAGCCCCTGTTTTTGCCAGCTTTGGCAGTCAGAGGAGAGGGCAGGGGGGTCCTGTCCCCATGAGCACCCACACTCCCTCTGCTCCTCTCATTTAACCCAGCCCCGGGTGCAGAGCGGGGAGGCTTTGGATGGGATTTCCCCCAGAGCCGAGAGCAGCCTGGGTGCCCACCCTGCACAGCTGTTTGACCCTGCAGGGCTGGGGCCCCTCCTCACACCCTCTTACAGCAAACCTGAGTTACTCAGGGGGCTGAGCTTTCTCCTGCTAAGTACACAAAGATTTTACCTTGTTTTCCTAACCAGCTGTTTCCTCCAGCTCTCCAAGTCCCTGCCCATAAGTCATTCCTGTATTTGAATTCATCCCAGAGCCTTTTTACTCCACTGTCCTACCCTGCACTCCACAGAGAAGCACCACCACCCTCTGCATCCCACCACATCTGCAGACCTTTCCCACCCAAGTTTAAGGCTTAATTTCCATCATCTTGACCTGTCCAGGCCTGGGGTCACTCCATGATTACCTTCACATCTGCCTTACAGCTGCTTTCCCTTCCTAGGACAGTTACCTTGCATTGCTCACAGAGAGGAATTAAATTCCCATGTGCTCTGGAGGTGGAGCAGCTACCTGTACTTGCACTGGGGATTTTTTTCTTCTAGGCAAAGATGTTTTTATAATCAGAATTTACTTCTAATGTCAATTGGGGGGGAAAAAAGTAAAAGAAAAGAAATCTACATGAAGAAACAGAGCAGGGGTGCCTGAAACAGCCTGTCCTGGATGGATGCAGGATGCCAAATGTACCGTGTACAGCTCCCCACACTCCCCTGGAAGCTTCTCCTGACTATTGCTTGGGTGCTCATCAGCATTATTTATGGGACACATACGAAGATAAACACAACAATATATTCTTGAAAGAATATCATTCTGATGAGCTTGGGGAGATGCTGAAATACAGGAGCCCTGGGATTAACAGCCTGAACTAATATTGCGATTGTCATCGCATTAAGAGGCTCTCAGGAGACTGGAATATTGATATAACTGTGGTGTGAAATCAAAATCTTGTCATTTATAAAGGGAAAAAAAATGTCCCTGGCATGCAGACAGCTGGTTAGGCTTGAGTGTAGCACATACAAACCACAGCGTTAGAAAAGCCCCAGGAGAGGCTGCGATTCCGCAAATACAATAAAATACTCAATATATCCAAATGGAAAGAGTTCATCTTTACCACACTCCTCAATCAGTTATTTACATAATTTTAGGGCTGTTATCCTGTTTTTCCTTTGATATTCCTTCTTCCTTATCAGCACCATTTGTGGTGATTGAGCTGCATGCAAGACCTTAATACAAAGCAAAGCTGCTGTGGCTCGGCAGGGAGGGACAGCAAACTCGGGGTTTGTGCCACACACAGCTCCCCCACAGTTATCCTTCAGCCAGGATCGGGAATGTTCTCATTTCCCTTCAAACACAACCATTACGTCTGGCTGCACAACCAATTCCTCAGACAGCCCACAGAACAGCATCAGCAAAGCTGCTTCACCCAAACACTCACCTGAACACCACCTCACTCCTCTAACACCATCTCACTCACCTGAACACCATCTCACTCCTCTGAACACCATCTCACTCCTCTGAACACCACCTCACCAGCTCGTGATTTCTAAAGGAAGGAACCACCCAGGGAGAAGCTGCTCCTCGCTCCCTGCGGGTCCTGAGCTCCTGAAATCCGGGGCTGGATCCACCCAGCTGCAGGTGCCTGGGCTGGGCTGTGCCCTGTGCTGTGCCCAGAGAAGCTGTGGCTGCCCCTGGATCCCTGGCAGTGCCCAAGGCCAGGCTGGACATTGGGGCTTGGAGCAGCCTGGGACAGTGGAAGGTGTCCCTGCCATGGCAGGGGTGGCACTGGATGGGCTTTAAGGTCCCTCCCCACCCAAACCATTCTGTGACTCTTATTCTATTCTGGTTTCCAACATCCTGGGTGACGCTGACATTATATTGACTATTTTATTTGTATTTTCTCCTCTTGGAAAGGAAAACTGATTTTGAAACTCTGATTTTTCCACATGGATGGCCCAGTGGACCTGGGAATACCAAGGGCTATGGATGGAATAAAGTGCTCCAGCTATTCCAGTGCACTCTCATAGGAACACGTGGTGGGAAGTGGAAATGCAAACACCGTGTGCTCTTATTGAGGTTGTAATTGATGTATTTGGGAAAGGAACCAATGTAAATTATTGTTCATAACAGTGAGCCTTTATATAGGGTTGGACTCTAAAAACCTGCCCACTGTGTACAGGCAGCGAGGGAAATGTCAGGCCATGTTTATGAACAGTCAAGGTTGAGTTGATTTTTGTCAAACTCTGCACTAATGGTTTCTAATTCTGACATCCAGGAGCTCAGGTCTCCCCCACAGCTAATAAAGCATCTTTAAATCCAGGTGTGAGTTACTCTCTGCGCCCTCAGGGCTGGGGAGGGCTCACTGTGCCCATGCCAGGCCTGAAGACACTGGACAGGTTGGTAAAAGTTTTAGTGGAGTTCCTGTTTTGGATACTGCCACAGACTGCCCAGGAGAGGGGAAATCAGCATTAAACATTTCAAGCATCAGAAGATGATTAATTTTCTCCCAACTAATTAATGAAATGAGATAATTTTCTGCCTCCTGCTCCGGCGTCCAGCAAGATCAGCAAAAAGACTCACGCTGACTTCCGAGGACTTTGCACGGAGTCATTTCATGGTTCACTTCAGCAGGATGATGCATTCCTGTTGGGAAAGGGAGGTGGTGGGCTTTGCTAGGAACAAGATCATTTTTCAGAAAGAAGGATGTTTACCTACATTTTCTCTGCTGCTACAGCAACTGAAAGACAGCATTGTTGTTTTGGTTTTAATTAAAGTTTTTAGCATTCATCTCAGCCACCATATTGACTTTTTTAATCTACGAATAAATATTAAAAAACACATATATTTTATACTCCCTGCTCTGCATTTATTCACTGCAACTCACAGGATTCTTTCCAGCGCCCTGAGTTACACATTTTCAGCAGCATCCTGCCACATCTTAAGAAAAAAAAAAAAGTAGGGCAGAAAAACCACAACATTAACCCACAATGTCCTGAAATGAGCCTGTGCTCCGCTCCCAACGGCCTCGGTGGGTTTGGTACCTATCTATAGCGAGGAGGCTACAGCATTTCCGAAACACCCTGCAAACATTCAACCTCTGCACACCCCCAGTGCTGCCAAGTACCATTTTTCTGTTTTCAGACTGTGGGGATTGATTCCCAGCCATCCCAGCCACCCCAGACCCCACCGTGATGGGCCCCGAGGCAAAAGCGTGGGCAGAGCCCAGAGTGGCCCCCGCGGATCCCAGGTGCCCTGGGCTGGGGGCTGCGGACAAAAACCACAGTTTAGGCTGAAAACACCACTTGGTCAGAACCCAAACGAGCTGGAGCAACCTGCTGGGTTAGAGACATTTCCCACAAGCTCCTCAGCCATTTGCGCTCTCTCCTGAGCTCCCCTGGGAACTGGATCCTGCCAAACCTCCCCAAACCCTGTTTGGGCATTGGGCTGCACCAAGGCACCCAGGATGTTCAGCCTGAGCTACCTGAATATTCTCAGAGCTGCCTCCTTATGCCTAGGAATAATTAGATGCAGGTGGATAAAGAGTGCAGGAGCTTCAATTTCCCAGGAGCAGGTTTTCCCTGTGAACAGCCCAGCGGGTGCCAGGCTGGAAGCATCAGTGCTGACCC
The DNA here is from genome assembly GCA_014706295.1 of Lycocorax pyrrhopterus obiensis. Lineage (NCBI taxonomy): Eukaryota > Metazoa > Chordata > Aves > Passeriformes > Paradisaeidae > Lycocorax > Lycocorax pyrrhopterus. The sequence goes on along the minus strand of JACSVZ010000018.1, from coordinate 8,354,437 downwards.
GTGTGCCCCACCTCGGCGGTGCCAGCGTGGTGTCACAGGGTGGGGAGGACAGATATGGCACAGAGGAAGTGTTAATGAGGTGATAAGCTGGGGAATGGAACGGCTCCGTGTGGAAAGCTTAATTAAACCAGCCAAGCTCACCGGCAGACTTGCCACGGCTCTTTTCCCTTTAAGTATTCTGCATACTGAGGGAAACTTCCCTCCCCTCCCTGCACACACGCAAATAAATAAATAAATAAATGGAGTGAATCAAGTCGACCATAATTCCAATTAGTCCCAGCTGTTATTTCTCCATCCTTTACGGCCCTGTCTGCAGCGCCTGGCAATTGGTTACACATGGCCTCGTGCAAGGAGACATGAAATAATTGCTTCAATCTGAGGGAAGAGTAACTAATTTTGTTCATGTTTTATTCAGAGTGACAGGGACATTACTGCAATAATTCCTGACTTGTTCCATCTCCTCGAGAATGGTGGATAAAAAGGCATTTGCAGCCACATGAAGGGGGATGAGCCACATCTCCGGCCCAGCCTCTCCCTGATCCCTGTTTATTTTTAACAACATTCCCAAATCACACGGTAACGATGCTGCTTTTCATAGCGAAGGTTCATTTTGACTGGAAGGATGAAGAGAGCTCTTCCTGAGCCAACGTGACCTGCTACTGATTTAGCAGAAATAGATGAAGCCACTGGAAATAAATGATTCTTTGGTATCTTCTTTTCCTCCTAAGGACAGAAAGAATGACTTTGTTAAGTCAGTCAGCAGTAAAATTAGGAAATGACTGTAAGAAAGTCTGTTGGGAGAGGACACCTCTAGATGCCAACAAATTTATTTATTGGCTGTTTATGGCCATGCACATTGCAGCCTAACTTTAAAAAGTGTGTATTGTGATTTACTGACCTGGCAACGAGTTAAAGAAAAAAGGTGTTTTGAATTGTCACTGTTTAATAAAGGAGAGGAAGACTAAAAGCAAGGGTAAAAATAAAAGGGAAATCAAAAAGGGGCCAAGACATGAAAGATGACAATGGGTGGACTTAGACATGCACCTGTGTGTCAGCTTTTTAATGGAAAGGAAAATGACAAAAATCTCAAATAAGTTTCTTTGTATAAGCTTCAAAGTTGCCCTGATTTGAAATCCCTGGGACTGGTCAAATGTTGAGGCTTTCTCCTTTTTTTCCCCCCATGTATCCATTGTAAAGCATTAGGAGCAAAAGACCAAAAGAAAGACCAAAATTATGGTTTTGACTGGAGAACATTACATGGACACAGCCTGAAACCTTGTCCAGGAAGGGTGACAAGGAGACCCAAAGTCTGGGTCTGGGTGGTTCCTGGGCTGGTGGTTCCCAGCTCTGGTTGTTCCTCGTGTGCAGCTCGAGCACTCTGGAACTGAGAAAGAGCCCAAGGAGTTTCCAGCTAATCAGTCTGAATATTTACTAATATGTAGTTAATCAGTTAGTAAATAGATTAGTAAATGTGTTAGTGTGCAGGGCCTGGGAAATCTGTCAGTGCATGGGGCTGGTGGCTCAGAACTAACCCAGAGAGCCAGACAAACAGCTGAGCAAAACCAGAAGATAAAGTCCATTCCCCAAACATTGGAGTGATGAAGACGTCAATAAAGCATTAGAAACCAGCTGAAAAACAGCACATTTTTTCAGAAAGCAGCAGAGTTGGGTGGGCAGAAGTGCGTCAGGGCCTGCACACGGAGGGTCAGGTGCTGGTTTCCAGCGGTTCCTGCTGACTAATTACAGCCTCTGCAGTTACCACAGGGCTGGTATGATTCCTCAGCACAGAAACATCTTGTTCACTGAATGCTGAAATGTTTATTTACTTATCACATCTCTTTCAATAGCTGAGCAAGAAGGAGGCTGAGGTTGACCCACTTTTTGTCCCCTGAACAGTCAGATGGTCCTTCAGCAGAGAAGGTCAGGAGACTGCTGTGAGAGAATCCCTGGTTTGTAAAACCTCATTCTCATCCACAGAGCTTGCCCACACTAGCTCAGGATTAGCTCAGTGCTAAAAGTTCACCAAAAGTTCTCTGTGGAAAATGTGGGAGCTGCAGGCCGGAGCTGCAGGGCTGACGGGGGCTGACGGACAGACCACCCAGCTGGGAAAACTTTCCGCAGGTTCTTCTCTGCTGCATTTCCCAGTCACAGGGGTTTCACTGCAATTTAAGGGCTGAAGTAATAGGTTAAAATGATACATTGTAGTAAAACCAAAATAAATTCCTGTATTGTATGAGTCTTGGCAATAGAGCTGAGGAAAGTCTTGTCGGCTAAGGAAAACACTGCCATGAAATTCCTGATAAAATCTCACAAGTTGGCCATCCCCAGGCTCAACGTGGTCAGTGTCAGGCTGGAGAACAGAGGTGCACCTTGCTGACAAACCATTTCCCAGCTGGAAATGTCCCTATTCAGACCCACGTCCCCAGGGCAAAGTTCTCCTCTCAGTGTGGCTTCTCCCGTGGGGCAGATCCGGTTCCTGCACATGCTGAGAGTTCTCTTTCCTTGTTGAACATCCCGCGGGATATCACAGGGAATGAAACCATGTGGTCAGGCACCTTCTACTTGAGCAATTTTTCTCCTCTCCATTTTCAGAATCAAGCAGTGACTTTGAGGGTTCCAGGCAGGTCCCAGGCAGCCTCCTGTCTCTCCCAAGCCCTCCATTCCTGATCCCAACCACCAGCCCAGCCCCGTGCCCCTCTAATGTGCCCCAAACACCACCTCAGGGCTGGCCAGGAGCTCCCGTAGCAGCCCACACCCACTCGGGGTCTCGCTGCTGCTCAAACCCGACTGGAGCGTTGAGCTCAGCTCCAACAATGTTTTCTCTCCGTTTGTGCCTCCTGGAGCCCGGCCATGCTCTGTAATCCGGGCTGGCTGCTCGCTCCCAGGCCGAGCCCCGGTGGAAGGCAGCACAGACCAGTTGGCTCCAGCCTCAAAGGCGAGCTCGTGCTGGGTCGGGATCCAGCGATGCAGGACAGGCTGTGAAACCCCCAGCACAGCTGGGTTCCGCTGCAGCCCTCGCTGACAGCCAGCCAGGAATTCCTCACCAATGTATATGCAGCACTCTCATGTTCCCTGGCCTTGCATGAACCTCCCAAGTGTCCAACAGAACGAGCCTCTGGCACGCCAGCCAGCTCTGCAGAGGGATGTGGGGTCCCCTCTGCCGTGCCCACCACGGCCTGGGCTGGCTGCCACAAGGAGCAGGGCAGGGGTGGGGAGAGGAGTGAGGGTTTTCTCCCCAAAAGTACAATTGAAGGTTTTTTCTCATGATCACCATAGCAGGGCTGTGTAACTGGCCCCTAGCTGGTTAAATCTCCATGGCAGGGCTTGAGGAGGGCACCCCGCGCTGTGGCTCTGAGCTGTGCCCCCTCCCGTGGTGATGCCCCTCAGCCCTTTGCCCTTTGCCCGCAGGAATATTGAGTTATGTTTGCATCCAGGTGCTGTCACCACCCATCTCACCTTGTTTCTGCTCTCAGCTGCTGAGAATGTTCTTACAGATTTGTCAGGTAAGGCTTTATTCCTTTAAAAAATAAATTAGAAAAGCCATCTGGAGTATTTTTTTCAAACCAACGCTAACTCCTCCAGCTGTTGGGTGACCTCATCCTTTATTAATTTCTGTAGACTCGCATTTACCATTGAGATCAGCCCTACAAGTGTATAATTTCCTGATTTCTTTCCAGCTCTTTATTAAAGATCGGGGTTAGAGATTCGCCCCCCGAGTCCCTCGATAACCCTCCTCTCTCGCAGGAGTTGTTAAGGAGCAGATGATGCATCACAGGTTCCTTTATAGCAGCAATAATTGTTCTGCTTCAGGAGCAACCGTGCCTTATATACTGCCTTTTCCTGAAATTGTTTTTCTTCCTTCCCTTATTGCTAAGGAAGATATTGGCACCAAAATGTGATTTGAGAGCTCATGTTCCCTTATTTTCTCCGTACCTGGAGCCAGTGCAGATGCGGCGTTCGCGGTGCCACCGCTGACATCTGTGTAACCCAATCCTGCCTCATAAACAGGAAGCAGAAGTGACAGCAGCAATTTCAATCGGTGCTTTTCTTCTGCTGGAACCATTACTTCGGACAGGATGTGTAAATCACAGCGTGTCTGATGTGGCCAGCTCCAAGTCTGAGGCAGTGCTGAGCCCCAGCCCTGGCCTGGCTGCCTGCCCCGAGGCGCTGGGAGCTGTCGATTCCCTGGGCTGGGGGAGGAAAAGGGAGGGGACAGTCATTGCCAAAGGCCACGAGATGGGTTCGGGGTCTCTCAGCTGGGGCTGTGGGCTTCCGCAGCAGCAGAAGATTCACACACTCCCAGTGCAGGTCTGGGTTCCACACCCAACTCCCATTTCCCTGACAATCACTACAAACGGTGACATTTCACTGCTTCTGCCCTGCAGAGGTGCGAGAGGCAAAGCCACCTCATCCCGTAAGGCCACACCACAATCCAGGGTGAGAGGTGGCTGAAACTGCAGCAAGAAGGGGCTGGGGGACTGTGATAGTGCTGGGTGGGCAGAGGGAGGGGGAGGATGGCACTGGTGACACTGGAAACTGGCAAATGACTTTGATTTTGTTGCATTTAAACACCTGCACCTTTGAAGGGACCTTTTTTGTTTTTTGTCAGTTCCATATTCCCAGTGCATCACAGAAAATTTTAGGAGGATGTCATTCTGCTCCTCTGAAAGGCAGGGGACTGCAGCCCCCATCCCAGGGCCTGAGCAGGATGGGGATGTGGGCATGCGGGGATGTCGGGATGTGGGCATGTGGGGATGTCGGGATGTGGGCATGTGGGGATGTGCTCCCCCAGCCAGCCCAGGACACAGCCGAGGCCCCGGCAGCACCAGCCTTTCTCTGTGTCCTGCTCAGGAACGATGGAGAAGGGGCAAAGTTTGTTCAGGCCTTACTGGAAACACAGAGATTGTGTTTAACACATCAACGGGTATAAAATAAAAGGGTGATTTATAAATATTTGCATCCTATAATTGTCTTTAGGAAAGATCAGCTGGGTTGAGGTGCAGCGGGGCTGTTTCTCCCGGAGGAACGGCCGAGCTGTTCACAGGTTTCATTTCCACCACTCAAGCAGTTAATGGGCAATCCCTCAGTCTGATCACACTCCTGCTTCCAAATGGCACTCCGCGAGGGAGCACCTCCAATCCAACATGTTCCTTCAGCCTTGTGTGTGGGAAATGACTTTCCAGACATCTGAAGGTTGCTGGGATGAGTCTTAATGTCACGGATGGTACTCCTGAGTGATGGAAGCACAGTATACGGCTCTTTGTGGGGAAGAGCAAGCAAACAGCTGGAAAACAATGTGGGCTCAGCTGCTCATCTGCCAGCTCCTGGTGGGAGCGGTGGAGGCAGCTGAGGGGGTCAGACCTCATCATGTCTGCGTGGTTTTCTGTACCATAACACAGGAGAGAGCTGCATCCTGACTTGTGTTTAATTCTGAGTGTAACAAATCCATTCCAAACCGTAGCTGAGGCCAGTCTGAGGGGGGGAGCAAGGGAAGCAGCGCTGCAGGACTTTTCCCCTGGTGAGGAAGGGACGAGCCTCTGAGACTGTCTTGAAGACAGAAAGAGACTTATGGACATGATCAAATATTTAAATCTTCTGTAGCTGTTCTCTCTCTGTTGGGAGGGGCTTTCCAACATTTCAACCCCTTTGTAGTGGGATGCACATGAAGAGAAGAAAAAGGCTGTGAAAGAGGTGAGGACAAGGTAACTCTGTGGGTGACACAAACCCTAGGAACCGTGTTTGCCTTTAGATTCCAAAGCCAGAGGAGCTTCAACACAAACTGCTGACCCTGAGAGTCTGGGTGCAAATGCTGTGGCTTGGGCTTCAAATCAGATCCAGGATATGGGATGAAGATCCTGCAGAGTTTGTCCAGTTCCCAGTGGTCGATACTGCAGTGCTCACCCTGCACTGACCCATGGCTGCTTCTCCAGGTGGGAAAACTCGGAAGGACTTAGTGGATGGAAGAGCTGTGATAATTAAGACCTTTCCTATATTTCTACTAAAATCAGCACTATGGAAAGAGGCCAGAAATAATACAATACGTGGTAACAAAACAAGAGCAAAGCCTCCACCCTTCAGTGAATGAACAAAATTTTCTTCCTTCAATAAGCAACAGGAAAAAAAGTGGTGCTTATCCTAAGAAGGGCAGAGTGCCCTCCCTCCTCCTGTGCTGAGGGTCACCATTTACAGCACCTTCACACATTATGGGGCATTTAATGGATCCAGGGCTTCCCAGCTGAGGGATGAAGCTGCTCCCAGGGCAGCCAGTTGTGTTCTGGCCTCTCCAGCACAGCCAGGACCTCGCACTGCTCTGCTCTGCTCTGACTCTGCAAAGCTTTGGCTCGGACTGAGAACCTGTTGTTGATGTGACTGTGGAAGCACCGTGTGGGGTCGGGATAAAATACCAAGGGAAAATTGAAGGATTTTAATAATGCCTATTTTTATTTCTACTAGATGCCAACCATCTGAGCTAATAGAATGTAATTGGAAGACTCAATTTAGTAATTTTCTTTATTATTATGTCTTGATGTACTTCTGTCAACTCCAAAATACTCATTACATGTAATTAGGAGGAAGATTAGAGTGCCGTTAAGATGTGGAATAATGATGCAGCTCAACAAGGGCCAGTGGAAAAAACAACCCGCTCAGGAAAATATCGCCAAAGTGCTGAGCAGAGCAGGGCATTTAAAAAACTGATAAAGCTGAGAGCGGGTGCCAATAATGAAGATGAGACTTTGAAGTGGGACAGAGTTGATCCACTGAATCAAAGCATTTGATGACTCTGCCTCCCTCTCAAGTGAAACCCCCGTGTTTATTTGGACGGCTGAAGTAACATTAATAAGATAATTCCCCAAGAACCACCCTCTGTGTCTTTTTCATAAACTCCCACCCCAAACAGCATAATTAATTTTGCTGTTGTACAGAAGAATAATAAGAAAAAATCCATCCTTTGGGAGGTAGGTGGTAATTTCTATCTGATGGAAATTGAGATTAGGCACAGCACATAAAACTTTTTGATAATTTATTCACCAGAAATTGCCGTATTATATCTATCAGAGAGCTGGTGATATGAAACTTAACAAGCTGATATTTCACTCCGATTTCCTTGAGCATGATCCAATTTATTAAATCAAAATTCTAGATTAGCTTTAATATAAGATTTTTATATTCCAGACTAATGTATGGCAGAATGTACGAACCCGATAATGGGAGTGCTGACAGGAGTTAAGTTTTGTGCGGCACCAAGAGACAGGTTCAGAATAAAAAGAAATTTTCTGAAATTTGCGAATATTTCTGTTGAACTGGGGGATAAAAGACGAGAAAAGAGAGCAGGTCTGTGTCTGTAACACCGCTCAGAGCAGCACACCATGAGGCATTACCAGTGGGGGAAGCTATTTCTGGTTCTATCATCAACTCCCCATATGACAGCAGAGGAATTATTTCAGGACAGAATCGCTTTTCCAATGGATACGGAATAAATAGAAAAAGAGCTGTTGAGAAGCCGTCGCTGTTTCCTGTCTCACCCTCTCCAGTGCCTCACTGCACGTGGGGTCCCACTGGCCCAGCACAGCACCAGGAGGTGCCGGTGGCCACCCCCATGGGTCTGGGTGCCAGTGGTCACCCCTGACAGGTGCTGATGGCCACCCCCGTGGGTGGGGCTGCCCAGGATGGACCCCTGCCCCTTGCAGGCTCTGGACAGGTCTTGCATTTATTTTTTCTCTCTCCTTTCTGGTTTGTTTGTGAGTTTGGGTGATCCTGCGAGGCCCCTGGCTTTGCTCGGGCCCTCCCTGCCCCTCACTAGAGCAGGAGCACGGGTGGGAGGAGGAGAACGCGTGGCTGGAGCAAGGGCTGGGTCCCTGCCATGGGTGAGAGGAGGGTTCTCGTGCCCAGCCCTGTGCTGGGGTGGCACCCACGGGAGCGACTTTCAGAGCTGGGGACGAAGAGGCTGCAGGAGCACCAAGCGATCTCTGACCATCCCCAAGAAACAGAGTTCTGACTGCTGAGCCATGAGGGGTCCGAAGGCTTGGGAGAGAGGAGGGAGATGAGGTTTTCTCAGGACACCTCCCTTCCCGAATGTCCCTGCACCCGGTGTGCCAGTGACCGGGGAGCACCGAGAGCCCAGCCCAGCTCCCGCACGGCTGCACGAGCCCACGGCGGGGTCTGCGGCACAGGGAGCCCTCTCTGCTCGCAGAAGCCCAGCACAGTGGCCAAGGGAGCGCAAAGGGCCTTCTCTTCCCTCGCTCGAGTGTGCCACAGCAGGAGCCAGCCGGTCCCTGCCGGAGCCGCAGGGGCAGGACACGCACGGGCCCCGCAGGCACGGGGAGCGCTGGTGTTGGTGACAATCACCGAACCGGGGCTGCGGATGGACCGAAACACAGCTGGTTAACCCCAAAATGACACCGGGGGAGCAGCCACGCCATGGAGCCAGCGGTGCTGCCATTCCCCGAGCCCTGCCCTGGCACTGCCAGCGCTGGGGACGGGGACCTGGCACTGTCGGGTGGCTCCTGCTGCAGCCCAATCAATCCCCTCAGCTTGTTTATAAGTATCTGTGACTCACAGACGTTTTTCCTGCTCCTTAATTGCCAGTTTCCTGAGAAACCATCGCAGGCAGCCAATCGGCTGCAGAGTTCTGACTTAGTGACTGGAGACAACTGGGAAAAATAAATCCAGCGTTATTGGTAAATTGAACGGCACTTTCCTAAGTACAGCACGTATTTATAAACAACACATCAGCAGGAACCGAGAGCCCCCTCGCTCTGCTGAGGGAGGTCTCCGAAGGTCTGATGCTGAGCAGCAGCGCCCACTGCCCTCCCACCCTCGGGGTGATGCACGGAGCGGGTACCAGTGGCCCGTGCCTGGGGAATGGCTTTGTCCCCTTCCCTGCTCCCCTTCCCTGCTCCCCTTCCCTTCTCAGGGGTCCGGGGGACTTGCCCGGGGTGCTGGGGGTGCACACCCGGGCACAGCAGGCAGGGGAGGGGCACAGCTGCCTGTTCGGGCAGCATCCCGCTGTCCCGCTGTCCCGCTGTCCCTCTGTCCCGCCGGCTCTCCCGTACATTACTTAATCCTGATTTGAATCCTATATCTCCCAAACCATTCTGCCTTCCTAAGAGCCCGTACGGATTGGTGCAGCAATTTTAATAAACAAATTGAAATCCCTGGAGAAGCCACAATACAGTATTGGTGATATTATTCAGCATTATTATAAAAGTGATGCACGAGATCTAAATAAGAGAAGAAATGTCTGCACTCAGTATTAGTCACTGATCAATTACAGCTCGATTCAAAGCCATTCATTGGTACAAAGAAATCAGCCTGTGAAGTCCCCCTAGCACAGCCTGTGCCTTCCTTTATGCTTTTAGTGTGTGATGCTGTTTGGGAAGCTCGGAAGTCTTTTTTAGTAATCAAAAAAAGCCATTCTAATAGTTGGTAAAAGGCTAGGAAACACAGAGCCGGTTAATTTTGGAGGAGTTCACAGGGAACTGGGGGAAAGGATATAAAAAATCTAATGGCAAAAAGCTGAGCCTGAGCTGGAGGAGTCGCAGCACCTCACCAGCTGCGTGACACACTCGTGACTCAGGCAGGCAGGGAAGGGGAGGGCTGGGCACCGGGAATTTGTCCCCGGAGCAGCAGCAGCGCTGTCCCCACGTCCTGGCTCCCACAGCCCATGGCAGAGCTGCCTGTGCCCAGCACAGCCCTGGGGACTCCAGTTATCCACCGTGAGCACCGTGGGCACGGGAATCCACTGCTCCCTGCAGCTCTGGAATCGGACCCGTACGAAACTGCCCCAACCTCCTCCTGCTGCTGGCACAGCTGGGAAACTGAGGCAGGAGCCAAGGGACTGGCTGAGGGGCAGGCGGGCAGGAATCCCGTCTCCCTTCTGCTGGGATGGTGAGCAGAGGTGGGTGTTGGTGGGGACTGACCACCCTGGCAGTGCCGGACAGTCCCTGCCAGGCCCGTGCCCACAGAGCCAACGCTGACACCAAGGGCTGGGGATGAGGAGCTGGAGCACCCAATCTCCCTCCCTGGAGCTGCAAGTCCCTCTGTGTCGGGAGAAGAATCATCTGTCTAAAATTCACATCTCTGCCTCAAATGCTCAGGAAACCTGTGTGCTTTGAGCACAGAGCAGGCAAAGTCTACTTGGAGCAATTCCAATGAGGGGGTCTTGGAAATGAGGGGTTCAGTTTCTTTCTTCCTCCACAGCAAATCCATCATTTTTCTGCAGGGTGACACTTAATCTTTGTGTTTGCCCTCAAAGCCAGAGCTCCCACTGTAGTTCTGATCAAGATCAAACTAATTTCAGCTGGCCAACACTCACCATTTGACATTCCACCTGTTTGAAGCAAAATTGGAACTGGTATTTATGATGAAGATTAGCTCATGGCCATTAAGTGCTCTGGGCTGAAGATGGATATTTGCTGTCAAAGGGGTGGTGGTGATTTATCTCAGACCAAAGTTCCCTCAGCTCTCTGAAGTGACTGCCACAAAGCTCTCCTGGCACAAGAAACCCGGGAATGTTCCTGAGCTGCATTTTTGCAACGCCAAAGAACTGACCCCGAAATGCTTTTGCAAAGACAAGAAGGGAGATCTGGCTCTTTCCCTTTCTCAGCCTGAGCTGTCTGAATCACTCGGTACTGGAGCAGCATCAAACAGATGGGAGAAAAAAAGACAAGGAAATAAATTTTTTTTCTGCAGTCTTCATTGGTCAAAGAAGACGGGGATTAAAACAAATCTGACAGTTGCAGAAAATTCAAACCAGGTCCTAAGCTCGGTATTTAAAACTTGCCCCGCGAGTGATGGCAGCCGCAGCCCATCTGCGCTGGGTCAGCCCCCGCGGCCCAGCGCTTCCAGAACCTTCTCTCTGCCACGAGCAGGCTGAGCTGGGGCTCAGTGAGGCTGGAGAGGGCCGTGTCCAGCTGCAGACCCTCCCCCAGAGCGGGGCAGGGGGTGAAGGGAGCACAACCGCGCAGGGACAGCGGGGCCGTGCCCACCTCGCTGCGTCACCGCTCCCGGCAATGCTGGCCTTGTTTCCAGATTAAATCAGATGGGAGTGGATGGATCTCTTCACACTTTTAAAAACTGGTTCCGTTTGAGTGTCGGATTTCCTGCATCCCAGACTGTCAGCAGTGCAGATTCCAGTGGGAGCAGGACGCCGTGGGAACAGGGTATTGATCACATCCTTCAGATCACTTGAGCAAGACATTTCCAAAAGAGAGACTGTTCCCTTCTGTCCCACAGCAGCATTTTTGAAAATCTACCACATTTTTCTTTCTAAATAAACCAGCCCAAACTGCCTCCAGAGGGTTTTGCCATCCTTACATTTACTCCAGCAGAGTAATCTTCTAGGAAGATAAAATACCAGAGCAACTCAGGGAAGTGCTGAGCAGACAGGCACAAACCTAAAGATGGATATCCAAGTTCAAGCCTTTCAAGCCCAGAAAATAAATCAGGATGACAACAGTCCCAAAACATCAGAAACCCTCGGACTTATGAAAGCCAGAATATCATAAGTTAATACATTTCCAGCTCAGATGTCTGGAGCCATGAGCTGTGTTTCATATTGCACACAGGCTGCTGGTGCCTCCAGCCCCGTCCCGAGGGACAGAGGTGGGACACAGGCAGGTGAGCAGCTAGGAGCTGTGGAGTGGTGGTCAGGGGAGCTGCTCTCCCCTTGACAGCCCTGGGAGGAGCCCACATCCCCTCCAAGGTTATGTCCTGTGTAATGGAGCACCTCTCCTCAGCAAGGGCTTCCCAGCCTGCCGCCCTCAGCTTCGCCTGGCAGGAGAGCTCGGGGATCCTCCTGTAGGATGATGTACAGAGCCCACACTGTACCTAAACACACACCTCTGTTCCTGGAAAATTCTCTTGCAGAGGATATTAAAACTGTCTCTTCCAATTCAGTTCAGGGACTCTGTAACCAGTATGTCAATAAGGCCACATAATAATAATCAGATGTTTCAGCTTGGCCCAGATCCGTGAGCTCCTGGAGAGCAGCCAGGCTGCTCTCATTCATGGAGGTCAGATGCCAGCTCGGAATGAGGAGCGATGGTAAAAGCCAAATCTCTTCAGTTTTATCTAGAAGTTAAAATTAGGAACCAAACCAAAATACATGTTCTTGGGCAAGGTCGTATTGATTTAGTTTAGGTTTGGTTACAGAGGTTGGAATAAAACACATGAAGATATTTACTGAACATAAACTGTATTCAGTCCTGCCAGGGAAGAACCCCCTGGAGTCCCATTTTCTCGACACTTTCCCAAGTCCTCAGCTGTGTGCCACCACCCTCGGCCAGCCCAGGCACCAGGACCACCTGTGCCCCGTGCCTTGGCTCAGCTGAGCCGTTCATTTGTCAAGTCCAAATGCTCAGAATTACAGCTGATCTACAATGGGACAGAGGCAAAACCTCCATGTAGAGCACTTTGATGTTTACAGTCAAATTGCAGCTACTGACATTTTAGTTGCTGAGCTGAGAATACGTGATATAATTGGGGTTTTTTATTTCCTTCTGATTTCTACAGGCTCTGCACAGAGGGGTGTGTGACTTCCCTGAGGGTCATCCTTCACAGGCCATGCCCTTCCTGGCACTCATGTCACCTCTGTTATCACTGAGCACAGGCAGTCAAAGGCTCCCAAACACCAAAGACTGGAGAACTGGGAGGAAGCTGAGAAGAAGGAGTTCAGGGAATGATGTTCTGAAAGGAAAAGAAACCCCATTAATACAATCACTGGATTTTTCAGGGTGTCTAAGCTGGAGGCACAGAATAATTATAAGGTCATATAGTGGCAATGAGTAAAAGTACACCAAAATTTGTGTTAATCTCATCATTTGATTGCTTCTCTATTTAGACATATACTAAATATAAACAAGTAAATGGAAGAGAGCCCCTTCTGAAATTCCAGCCTCAGTATAAATTCACCATCAGTCACTAAAGCAACCAGAGCAGTGCAGGTGCCCCAGCCACTCTGAACTCCGCTTTACACCTCCTGCAGATGGGGAGAGTGCTGGGTTATATTCAGAATAAATGCTCAATGAACAGCAATTTTCATAATTTTGCCTCTATTCCATTATCACACCACTGCTCCCCACTGCTCAGTAGCATTTCCTTAGGCCTTTCACAGGGTACTCTGTTTAAATTACCTTTAAAAACCTATTTCTTTGCACACTTCTCACATCTTTTTATACCAACCTGGCTTGTGCAGATGGAAGAGGAGGTAATTCAATCCTGGCATCAAAGGATGGGCAAGAGCTGTGGGTGTTATGACTTTGCTGATGGCAGAGGGTTGCAAACACAGCGTGTGACAGTGGTCTGCTCAAAGCTGAGCCTAATCACCCAACCAAGCTCAGCTAATTGCATTGATTAGCTCTGCATTGACGAGCCAGTTACTGGTGAATTGTTTGTGTCTCTCTCCTGAAGCATCCCTTGGATTTGTGAGACAGTAACAAGTACTCAGAGCCAAACAAAGCTGTTTTCATTTGACTTTTACCCAGGTTTGATCCCAGTGCTGGGTGTCCAGGCAACAACTGTAAAAAGCAATTTAATGTTGAATTTTAACTGCCATAAAGATTCTGGTATAGTGTTTCAGTTTGGTCATTTTAGCAAACGTAATTATTTAGAGGATGCACATCAATGTTATTTATTACTCTGTAACTGAACCCTGAAGGACCTGATTCTGTTCTTCTGTTACTTTTGCAGAGGGAACCTCCGAGCTCTGCTCCTCATGTACTAACGTTGACATGAAATCCATGTGGAATCTGCCTCTACAGTGAAATTACAGCTTGCAACAAAAACTGTCTTGGATTTGAGGACTGGGGCAAGCAGCAGTTTGAAATAATTGTCCATCACACAGGAAAACATTCAGCTGTAAAGCTGAAGTAGAAACCTTCAGGCATGGAGCTGCATAAACACGTTGGCTGAGGTCCACCATTAAGATTGTCAGAGTAAATATTAAAGAGAGTTTTGTATTCAGCTAAAATATCTGTTTACAGATTTCTTTTGCTGAAGCCGCATATTGTACAATGAAATGAGAGCTCCGAACCCATTTCTGTTCTAATAACTTTATAAACTCTGCTATATATTTTATGGAATTTGAATGTATGAGTGGTTGGCCCAGAACTCCTTCTGCAGGAGATTATTGGGAGAAAACATTACCATATGTCAGGAGAATGGCAACATCCCATCGATACTTGAGAGGATCCCAGCTCAGCCCAGCTCTGTGTTTATTCTGTGGCAATGTTTCCATACCTCGTATATTGGTACCTCTGCTTGTGCAAACAACATTATGGCCATGGTTGTCAAAGACACTTAGAGGATTCCAATGAAAATAAAAGTGAATTTCTTCTTCCATATTTTCAAAAAGTCCTGCTCCTGCTAGCACAGCTCTGCTGGTGAGAGAGCCCAGGCCACCACCCCTGTGCCAGCCTGGCTGTCCTGGACAGAGGCTGTCCCAGAGCCCTGGCCCAGGGGTTTTCTGTGTGTTTGCCTGGGTGGGGTGTCCATGGCACACCGCTGAGTCAGTGCTTGCTTCCAGCAGCTCCAGGTTTTCCACGGAGAGCAGTGAGGACCTTGGCTTTACCCTCTGGCCATGCCCGAGCCCCCAGAGCTCTGGCATCTGATGTTCACTGAGAGGGTGCCCAGGGTTCAGTTGTTTTCCTCCTCTGGACATCTGTGTGTTCTTCCCCAACGCTTCAGCCCACGCCACCCCTGACCTGCCACGGAGACTGGGGGGATCTCTGCCCTCCTGCCCTCAGTCCTGGGGCTTGGGAAGGGGCACAGAGAGCTGCTGCCATGGAGGGGAAGGTGATCCATGGACTGCCGGGCCCAAAATGCTGGAGAGGTGACAGCTCAGTGCTCACAGAGAGCAAATTTCCCGTGCACAGAGCACAGCTTTCCTTTGCTCAGCAGTTTTTATGGCACTTTTTGAACCAAACCAAGCCATGCAGCTGCACATCATTCCAAATCCATTTGCATATATAGTTTCTTGCATTGTAGAATTGCAAAACCCAGTGACAAATGGCTTAATCGGACCTTTGCCTCCTAAAGGAACCAATGAGGTGTTTTCCCAGCTGCCCCAAAACACACCTGAGCACGAGTGGCCAGCGGTGTTTAGGACACAGCACACAGACAGCTGGTTCAGGGTTTTGCTTTGCTGTCAAAAAAGACATTTGCAATGACTAAAGATCAATAGTTACACAAGGAACGCTCTGTCATGGAAGCACTGTAATTGCACAGATCATGCTATGCCACACAAGAACAGACAGAAGCATTTATTTGGGAGTAAAACATCTACTTAAGAGCCCTGAACATTGTCTGGACAAGCAGAGCAGCTTTTCCTGAAAAACAAATATTGTACAATGTCAAAAATGACAAAGAAGTAACTTGTGAAGGCATTTTTCGGCAAAGATATGAAAAATGTATTTGCTAATAAAATAGGATGGGAAAGCAAACCCCAAAAGGGGCCAAAAGTGCAGTTCAGATTCTGGAGGAAGCAACACCTAAAGGTGCCCAAAACCATCACGGGGGATTCACAGACAGCTCCTCCTTCCAGCAAAGGCAGATGGAAATTCTGAGGAGCTGCTTTATTTTGTAGGAAAAATAAGCAGTTTCTCATTCTGATAATGAAGGCCTGAACTTGGATTTTATTGGTTTCCATTTGGCTCATTTGCGATTGATAAGCCCAATTAAGAATGCTAATTAGTATCTGATTCTTTTTAATTGAGTAAAAGTAGAGACTGGGAGATGTTGATGTTATTAATTTGACCTTTCTGTGTAAATTCCAGCAGTTCCCTGAGGATGGAACAGTGGCCACAGCTGTTCCATGTGCTTTCTTGGACAAACACCTTTTGTGCACGGGCAGCGATCGGGAATGAGCAGCCACATCACTGTCACCCTGCTGGAGGCCAGAGCACAATAATCCAGGCAATTCTTGCTCCAAGCCTGACTTTCAGCACTTTTCCATGAAGTGATTTCACTCCTGTGCTGAGGACTGGGCCCTGCACTCGTCTATGTCTAGAAATAACTGTGTGAGGCAGGAGCCAAAGAGGGGTCAGACCTTGCTTCCTGTGTAGATTATCCCTACTTCAGAGCCAGCCTTTTCTCCTACTTAACTTTCATTACTGGGCCAAAATTCTTCACTTGAAGATCAGACCGACCATGAAACCCTTCCATGGCTCTTCAACAAAGCAACAATTAAAGTGTCTGAGATCTAACTGATTCTCTGAGCAGGACCTGCTCCAGTCTCAACACCACCATTTCGGTACAACTGCAGTGCAGCAACAGGAGAAGTTATGTGAGTAAAATTAGCAAAAATTTACTCAGCTCCGAATTCTTGGTGTTCTGAGTCTTTTGTAAGAGTTTGTGTGTGATGCTTCACTCCTTTTGATGTAAATTGTTCATATAAGTTGTAGCTTTTTAGAGGGGAGGAAATTACAAGACTCAGACCATTAGCTTTTGTTCCTCTGAAATTTCAGAATCATTTCTTGGGAAGAAATAATTTTTTTTGTGCCTTGCATTACGTTTCAGTGACAGAAATCCCAGAGAACAGTGTCCAGCCACTGCAAACAAGGGCTGATATTTGGGCATAAATCTGACACGCTGTCCTAGGGCCTGGCAAGGCTCCTGACCCAACATTAAAAGTATTTGGAAGGTGAGAGGTGAACAACTTCAGCAGCACAGTTTACAAAACTGTTTCGATCAAAGCATTCAACTTCTCCCCTCAGAGCGCACAGAAAAATGCTGATTAATAGTGCTGGTGTGGTACCCGGGATTTGGGAACGGGAACAGGGATCATCTGTAACTCAGAGATTGCAGAGGTCAACGCTGAGCTGCCCAGGGAGGCGAGGGGGAGCTGCTCCCTGCAGCGCCTTCAGACATGGATCTGTCACCTCCCACCTGTGACAGGCTCGAGGCAGGGGCAGAGCGGCACCCGGCTCTGATGGATTCTAAGTGCACCAATGGAATAATCATGGATTTCCTCCAATTCTGCAATTTGCTCTGTCCATAAGGGCAAAGTCATTTGAGCCTCAGGTGTCACGAATGTTTGGCAATCCATTGCATTGGATCCAAAGCAGCATCCTGAAGGAGCCAACAGCCCTGGCTCCGTGGGGAAGGGAGGAAATGGGGGAAGCCCTGGAGGGAAGGCTGAGACAGGAGAGGGACAAACTGATGCTCAGGCGGCTGTGGGAGGAGCAGGGGATGACACAACCGAAAGGGCAAAGGCAGGTGAATGCTCAGTGTGAATATTTGCTGGTTTGAAAAGCCCTAGTGCGTGTTTCCTGTGACTCTGATGTCATGAATTGTTCCTCAAGTGTTTCATCCTCCAGCTCTGTGTTGTGGGTAACCAGAGAGAACAGTCTGCTCGTGTTTCCCCTGGCAGCTGCTTCTCACAGCAGAGACAACGTGGGACAGCCCAGGCCCAGAGAGCCTGTCCCACCTGGGGCTGGCAAACACCAGGCAGGGAAATGGCAGCTTTCTGTATTTTGGGTGCTTCTACTCAATCAGATGCATTTAGAGTAAACTAGAAACCAGGCAGAAAGTACAATAATGGAATATCTTGAGTTGAAAGGGACCTATAAGGATCACTGAGTCCAACTTCATGTTCCTTGCAGGATCACCTGTCCCTGTGTCTGTGTGAGGCATGGAGAGAGAAAGAAAAGGAGTCAGAGAAAAAAGAAACCTCCTCCCCTTTCTCTGTGAGAGTTTGGAGCCGTGGTTATTCTGTTTGCTTTTCCCCAGGTCCAGCCTGGGGGTTCCCTGCCCACACCACAAACGGTGCCCAGTGATGTGGCTCCCTCACACCCCCAAATTTCACGTTTGCCCTACACATCTGGGTTTTGAAGGCACAGAACTGTGCTGACCTTCCTAGCAGCCCTTCAGCTTGGAAATAAAAGTATCAGAAAGAGAAATCTATTTTATCAACGCTTTCCACTCTGCCAATTGAGCTGGATTTAGCAACACAGAGATGTTTATCCAACACCTCCTCGTTCCACTGTGTTGGTGTCCCCTCCTGTGTCTCCCCATTAGAGTATGGTTCCAAAGAGGAGATGCCACTTCCTTAGGGATGGCACAACATTCCTTGGTGTTTTTCCATCCTTTAGCTGCTGGTGCCAGTAAGAAAAAAAGATTTGCTATCAAAACCCCCAAACAACAATGTCCCGTTGTTGGGTGACCTTTCCGCGTGCCCGTGTTTGAGGATCCACCTCGCTCTGGTGCCAGGCGCAGCAGGAGGGGGAGCAAAGGCAAAGCAAAGCAGCCCGTGGGAGCTGGGGGGCTGCGTGCGTGATCCCCTCCAACTCCTGGAACTACAGATCCCTTCCGTGATTTCCTCAGCCCAGCTCTCCCATTACACATGAATGGAGCAAGTCTGGATTCCAGAGAATCCCCCAGGCCGTGTCCTTCAGCCCCTCTGAAGCTGCTCTGACTTTTGGACACTTTTCCATCACGAGCAGCTCTCAGTGTGTGTCTCTGCTTTCTGTGTTTTCAATTAAACCAGTCAGATCTTCCACGGGTTGTTTCCGTTGGCAGCCCCTGTGGCTGTCCCAGATTTCTCCCTCTCTCTTCAGTACTGGCACAGATAACAGCTCATTTTTCACTCCAGCAGAGAGTCCAAACACACTTTACATGGTGCAAAGACCACAGCTTATCCTCAGCTAAGCATAAAAGAAAAGAATGACCAGAGAAGATGATGAAGAGCCCGCAGCATTTTAAATTGGCTCCCAAGCAGATACAAGAACCATCCACAACCTGGCTCCTTTTGAACAATCCCTTTTGCCAAGATGAGGGAGGAGCTGCCTTACCTGGGTGGTGCTGCACAGGATTGACCCCACAGTGGTACAGAAGGGGATCTTTGGTTTGGTGCCTTTGGATCACCCACATGAAGACATTAGACAAGATAAGGACTTCTGTTCCTTGGAGCTGTCACCAAGAGAAATGTAATGGCTCTGGAAATAAGGAACAAGTGACTTGCTCCATTTCTTGCAGGAGATTAAATATACGCTATCCTAAAATAGCTGATGTACATACTTTTCTCTGGAAAATGGAGGCAACTTCCAAAATCAAAGGTGTCAGCCAGGGATAGAATTGATGCTGCAGAGGCAGCACAGCCAGTCAATGGAGCTGGGAGCAATTTTCATAGCAACCCCCTGGCAAAACATCTCCCATTTTGGATATGAGCACGAACCCAAACTCCGCTCAGGCTCGTGAAGTTTTCAGCCAAGCTAAGCCATATAAGAGAGAATTCCTGCAGGACGCTGCCTGCCTGGGCAGTTCTGAGCCCAGGAGACGGGGGAGGAATAGCTCAGCACTTCTCCATGGCCTCCCTTCTGTCCCCTGCAGCCACAGTGTCCCAATGAGCTGGTGGAGGCTCACAGATCCTGCAGGGCAGGACTTGCTTTGGGCAAAACCCTGCATGAGTTGATCTCACTGAGCAGGATGGACCAGGGCCCTCTGGAGGTGCTTCTCAACTGAGGTTAGTCCATGATTCTGTAGGGTTTCATTCCTTTCCCTCTCCACTAAAAAGTAAATGAGAACAGAAACATGTCCATTAACAGTTTCTTTATTCCTGTGGCCCATTTCTCACCCAAAGCGACGGGGTTCAGTGATCACACAATCATTTCCACAGCTGGGAGCTGGGATGTCACACACATGGAGCATGATGGATTCCAGGAGGGAAATACACAGTGCTGAAATACCAGGACCGAGAAATCCATTAACAGTGTGAATCAGGAGAAGTGGTTTCAATCCCCCTCACATCTGCTTTCATCATTTCTCTCCCCATATCTGAGTGCCTGAGCTGTGCTGGGATGCCAGAGCCCAAAGAGCTCCATCTCAGGAGAGGCAGGGTACTGACACATCCTCAGCTCCGGGGTCACTCCCTGCCCATTCTACCCCGAGAAATGGGGAAAGGGACACTGGAATGTCAGGGTTCAGTCTGAAAAATAAACTGTAAAGGGACATAAAACTTTTCCAACATGTTGAAGTTTTTTGCAGCTGGAAAGATAAGGAGTGGCTGAAGCTTAATTCTGAAACCATGTAGTGCAAGGGAGCAGAATTATCCAGAGTGATCCCCAGGACCTTTCCCAAGCCAGGAGCAGAACTTCCCCCCAGTGAGAGTTCTGCTGGATTCAGTGAAACTATAGAGGGATGGAGCAAAATGCTTTCAATGTCACATGGTTATAACCTTTACACGCTCTTCCCTCTTTGCTTGGCCTGGCCTGGGTCAATGGATTTCATTTTCTGAAAAGCGTCCTCGCCTGGAAAAGCTGCCGTGAAATGAAACCCTGCGTGGTTTTATTTGGCTAAAGCTCACCAGGCAAGTTTTGCACATCCTGAAGCCAAAATCACTTGTGTGGTTTGCCTAAGTATTCTAATTCCAACTTGCAAAGTCAGGGGGATTTGGAAAGTAACTCCAGCTTTGGCCCACCTCTATCAGGGAATATGAACCGGGGTATCTGCTGTCAGCGCTGCAGATTTCTGTCACTGCCTCTGAAAAGCAAAATTTCAACTTGAATGAAGTAAAATGTCTGAAAGGAATTACAAATCTGTTTGAGAGATGGCACACAGCAATTGTTGTCATTTGAGTTTGAACACTCACAGTGCCCGTGCATGTGAACTTCAGGTGTGAAGGAGCTATTTTCAGCTTGCTGTCTCTCCTCTGCCCATCCTGCAGTCAGACACACAGCAAGCAGCCCCAACACTGTGGAACATCTTCTGTTGGAGGCATCTTTATGCACAGGGCTGAAATGCTCATTCTGAACATATAAAGTGTCACATATATATATCTGTATCTCCATAGAGTCTGGAGAAACAAATGTAAAGAGTGACTAATATAATTGCTTTTTTAAATTAGAAAATGGGAAAATTATACATTTCATGGTGGTTTTTAAGGTCAAGCACATTATCAGCATTGTGCATCAGTTTTGCTGTTAGTCACTTCACTCGAGGAGTTAATAAGCCAGCCCTCAGACAACAGCTCAAGGCAGACCCCCCTCCCCGCTGCTCACTGAGTCATTTTCTGAATGCTCAGCTCTTCCTTTAACTCAACTTGAACAGTATTTTCTTAAAGCCCTCTCTGTTCTAATTCTTATTTGTGGAACTAAAAGGTTTGGCTCAGCCTGGCTCTGCACAGTGGCTGCAGCTCTTCCCTCCAACCCCGTCCCCAGGTTTGGCTTCTCTGGGGAAACACCAGCTCAAGGCCACTCTTTGCAACACAACAAACCCACCAAGAAACAGGAGAAGGAAAAATATTTAAATATTTAGAGAGGTGGAGCTACATCCCCAAGAGGTTCAGGCCTTGACATGGGAGAAATTAAAAATTGTGTTCAACTATTTGCACACTCAGTTGAAATTTAGTAAAAAATTCCTCTAGAAAGAGGGGAAGGAACATTTGGTAATACTGAACCATCTAAATTCAACTCTTTTTTTTTTTTTTGAGAATTTCTTGGAAATCATGCAAAACAAGAAAGAAGAAGTCATCCAGTCCATTCTCTTGCTCCAAGTCAAGATCAATTATAGTTAAATCATTCCTCATAATAGCTGCCAAAATTATTCTTAAAGACTTCCCATGATGGAGTTTCCTTAAGCTCTCCTGGCAGCCCAGGCCATGCCTCACCATTTTAATCATTAGCAAGGTTTTCCTGATGTCTGGCCTAAACTGCCCTCGCTGAAATGGGATGTTTCATCAGATCTGCTCTCTTGAATAAAGAGCCTGATTATATTAAAAGGGATCTGCATACACAAATTAAAGATTTCATTTGTAGGAAGCTGTTTCATCAGGAAAAACGTTCACAGCTGCTCAATGCAAAACCAAGGAGCTGCACGACTGATGCCAGGGCTCATCTAGGGAGCGAGAGGGTTCAGGGAGCCAAATTGCTGCTTTGCTTACAACTGACACATGAGAGGAACACATTTCACATTCTGGAATATTCTGGGTTACTGCTTGGACAGACAGCCTTATAACCTGGCCCCAAAAGAGGGGTTTGGGATAGGAGAGCAAAATGAGCTGCAATTACTTCTCCACAATCCTGTGAAACCAGTAAGACCAGTTTCCTTCCAGTCAGTGGGACTGGGACAGCCACTAAGTGCAGCAAGATCCCAGTGGGGACCCCATTAGCCACCAACTGCAACAAGCAGGTAGTGCAGAGAGAGATAAAGGGTTTAGGGTTCTTCTAACACAGTGATTTAGTCTGACTGTTCAAACTGCTGAAGCAAAGCAGATAAATACTATTTTAATCAAGATTTGGAACAAATGATAAAATTAATGCTTTAAGTACCATTTTGTGACTCTCAGCCTGCCCCCTCCTTGTTCAGTGCCTCACAAGAGAGAGTTGCTCTTGGATTCCTTGAAATGAATAGAGGCTGCTTTTGTACTTTCAAACCAGTCTAGGAGAAGAAAATTGCAAGAACATTTTCAGGTTAATGAGTCTGAATTACAAAATCCAAGACGAACATGACACTAATCACTAAATCAATGCTGCTCAGAGCACAGTTTCACCCTGAAAGTCTCTTCTTCTCGTTATTGTGACAGTGTGCAAAGAAGCATTTGTCAAATAAATGACATTTTAAAAAAAGAACATGGATTTCAGCAAATCATGCAACAATTATTATGTTACCAGTCCCAATTAGAAACACTTGGGGCAAATTATGATGGATTTGGAGATAGATGGGGAAGGATCTGGTGTTCTCTCTGTCAGGCACTGCCCGATTCCCTGGGCTCTTGTTTATGGCAGATCCCTCCCTGTGGAGGGATACCCCAGGAACCGTCCCAGAGGATGAGGAGCATCCACAGCAGCAGGTGACACTGGCCAGCCTGAGAAGGACATCTTGGCCCTGAGCAGGCCAACAGAACCCCTTTGCCAATGGTGAGACGAGGCTGAGAGGCCCCTGAGGAGCTGAAGGGCTGGAGGTGGGCGAGTGAACCCTGCAGTGCCACAGGCACAGCCAGGGCGAGCCAGGCACCCCGAGGGCTGCAGGAGCTGTGCCCATGGGTGGGGATGGGGATGCCAAGCACAGACACAGCAGCACTAACCCAGCCTCTGCCCCGGCTGCCCTTCAATCACTGCAGACCCTGGCACAAAGACGTTCTGGGCTCCTTTCCCATTGCTGGAAAAGCCGCTCCAGCCCCAGCCCTGCGGGTGCCAGGGCAGGGGGACACAGCGCCGGAGTCCCTCAGCGCAGTGGCTGGGCCGGCCAACTCCACTCACACCCCCTCCTGCTCCAAAGCACCCAGGGCTCCGCAGAGCCGCTCTCCAGGGCTTTCAGGGACGCTGGGACCATGCAGAGCCGGGCTCCCCGCAGGCCCTGCCCGGCAGCAGCACCTCCCGGGCAGCTCGGGGCCCTCGGCGTTCTGGAGTGCCATCTGCTGGCCCCGGCTCCCGCCCGGCTCGCCCCGGCTCGCCCCGGCCCGCACGGCTGCCGCAGGGCAGCACAGCTCCCCACAGCCGTAACCCAGCAGGGAGAACGTGCCCCACATCCCGGGGCTGCTGCTCCCGCTGCCCGCGGCCCCGTGCCCGGCGGGGGACGGGCAGTGCTGGCCCGGGGCGGCCTGGGCCGGGCTCATGCTCCGCACGCAGCGAGGGGAAGGGAAAAGGTTCCCTGGAGCAGCTTAGAAAGACATCACCACACTCCCCAGCGCTCCGGCCCCGGTTCGCACAGGCTTTTCCAGCAGCAGTACACCGCGGCCCAGGGCACTGGGCGTGCACAAACCGCCCCCACTGTCTGCAGCTCTGTCCTCTGGTCAGGAACCGAGTGGGAATTCTGCACTCGGAGCAAGTGCTTGCTGCAGAGCCACGTCCCAGAGTGCCAGGGAGGGACTCACAGACAACCTTTGTGCTGAAGGGCCCCTTCTGCCACGCTCAGACCAAAGACCGGCGGCGAAAACATCAAATCTCATCATCCCTTGGCAAGGTTGGAAACAAAAAGCCAAACCCAACAGACCTGGAGTGGCCCAGAGTCCCCAAAGCCATTATGGAGTTGGGGTTTTCCTTCCTAAGAGCTGAATGTGGCATTAAAGGCAAATAGGAAACTCTTCTAGGGGATAGAACCACAACACAACTTCTGGTGCTGCTCCACAGATTGCTGACATTTCCAAGGACTCTGTATTTTGAAAATATCATTCAATAAGTGGTATTTTCCATACGTACTTTTTGCATCTTTCCCTCTACCCAGCAGATGTTTTTCTCCAGCACTTTTACCAGGAGAGAAGTGTCTGGTAGTAGAGAAAATTCAGTTTTGCACTTTCAAATGCAAATATTAACACAAGCAGCCTGGCTTCTCTTGCTGCTTTTGGCAACACAACATGAGTTTTTTCAACTACAGGCAGAACTGTCACAGTCTGAATAGCAAATACTAAATAACCATGGAAAAATACTCAGAATTAACTCAAGGAAATAAAAACAGGGAAAAAATATTATCCTGGTATTACAGGAGGAGGAAAATAGAGTAAATTGGAAAAATTAGAGCAACAGAGATCGGGTTCCATAGGTTAAATCTAGAAGACACTTTCCAGATTGTTAAATTCCAAAGGGCTCAGTAGTGTAGGTTGGAACAGTTGGATTCTTTCCCACCGTTTGGTTTGGTTTGGTTGGTTCTCCCTCTCATTGAGAACATTCTGCTCTTATTCCGTACAAGGTGAATGGTTTTTAGTCTTTTCAGTCCCTTTTGTTCTACTCAAATGTGCTTCTGCAGCCGAGCACGTCAATTTGTGTACAACAAGCCTTCTGCCTGTATTTTCAGTTTCTAATTACATACAAACAGAGACAAAAAATTCCCCCAAGGATGAGCTGAAAGATTATGTTCCTGTGGAGATGCATGGTGATCATCTTTTCTCAGAATCTGGTAATTTTCAGTGGCCCACGGGGTATGAAGTGGGTTAAAGGAGGGACTGGGGTGATGCTGGAGCTCCTCTGCCACCACAGGACCCGAGTGCTGTGCCCAGAGCCACGAACCAGCACCAGGGCAGCTCAGAGAGCTGCTGTGCATCAGCCTGGGCTGAGTATGCCCAGAACTGACCTCGCTCTGTGGGTTTAACCCCAGGAAGGTGGCCAGGACCGGTGCTGCACACAGGGCATGAGTCCTGCAGGCCCCCCGCCCAGCCAGCTCCCGGCTCCGAAGGGAGGCCGAGTCTTCCTAGAGAGGGAACGGCTCCAGGGGCACAGGGACAGGTTTGTGAAGGAACCATTCAAAAGCTGTTTTGCCCCATTTGCTGTCGCCAGCCTCTGCTCCCAGCTCTGGGAGGACCTTGTGCTCCTGAAGAGCCCCACCAGGATGTGCCAGACTCTGCATTCTTTTCTTATTTTCCTCCCTGACGCTGCTTCTGGGGCTTTAAACATCGGGTTAGAGGGGAGGACACCCGAACCCAGAGATGCAGCAGTGCCTCCCCCAGGGCCTCCCTGAGATGGGGCAGCAGGGCAGGGACCTGCAGGGACTGGTGGCAGTCATCACTCTGCACTCAGGGGTGCCCAGGGGATGGCTGGGGGTGCCTGGCAAGGGCTCTGGGCAGGGGGATTCACCTGTGCCTGGAGCCCCAGCAGCTCCTTGTCCCCAGAGCTGAGCTTGCACCTGGGCTCTTCGGAGCATCCCTCTTAATATTTTCAAGTCAGGTAAGTGCTGGCTCCTACTCATGTGTGTTAATCAAAATATCCTGTTTGATGAAATTTTATGAGGGAAAAGTTATTTTCAGAAGGCAAAAGATAATACTTTAAGTAATAATTCAATTTTTTTTCTGGGGTGATACCTTTCATGTGTATAACCATGAAATACATAACCATGGAAAAGCTGCTCCAAGCTGAGATCTGTTGGTGGCTCATGAACCTCAGTTCCTGTGCTCCCAGCTGCAGTTTCACACACTCAACACTCAGATTTAAATTAAGTGTTGGTGAGAGCAGCATTTAGTTTCGTTTTGACTTTTGCAGCCATAATAATTTTAACCACAGATTCACCCTCAACTCTCTTCTCAGGGCTCAGCCAGAAGAGGCCAGAGAGGAGCTCTTCCCTCTCCACAGCAGCACAGCCTCCCAGCAGAGCCTGGCTGAGGGGTGGAGCACTGATGGAAGTTCACTCAGTGGTCACCTGTCCATCAGATGCTTGTATTGGAGCTTAAAAGCTTGTCCCTCACTTAAAACAAATATTGTGCTTTGCTTTTGAAAGAATTCAGGTTGGTCCAGAAGAGTGAAAACCTGGGAACAAACATTCATAAAACCATCTAGAAACTCAGATTTTTTTTTTTCCCTGTGTATCTATTTACGATGAAATAAAGACCCTGGAATCTGAAGATGCAATTTGAAGAGTTGGGTTCATGGTCATAGAGGAAGAAACATGCCTCTCCATTGATTGCCACCGTTACTCATCCTTTTACTGTTACCAACAAGACAGGAATAGAATGAACAGACAGCTAAACAATAAGGCAAAGTTCTGCAGCTGCTTAAAGCCAATAAAATAACTTTTATTGATGAGGTTATCAGAATGTCAGATGTGCCAGCTCAGCTGCCATTCTTTTCTGCCTTTTTATTAAAATCTCCTAACAAAGTAGAACAGGCAAGCAGAGAATTCAGCATTCGGAGCCTTTCCTGACCTAATGGTTTAGGATCTCTTTTTAAGGATTGGTTTTCAATTTGCATCTGTACATAAATAAAATGCACAGATGGATGGGCACAGTGATTTGGTTTGGGGGTTTATTTGGGGTTTTTTGCTGTGTAAGAATCACATGTCTGCTGCAGATGCACATCCCCACTGTCTCTCCCCCATGGTCCCAAAGGAACAGCAGGGCTGGGGAAGAATTCTCTGTTTCTGGGCTGTTTGGAATTGATATTGCTGCTGTGCACAGACACTCCTTGGATGAAGAGAGGTGAGGGAAGGATGGATCACACTGTGCTCCTGCCCCTCTGCCCAGCCCTGGGAGGCACCTCTGGAGTGCTGCCTGACTCTTCTAAAGGAACTTGGCTGGCTTTTCTAAAGGAACCTTCCTGGCTCTTCCAAAGGAGCCTGCCTGGCTCTTCTACGCTTGGTCACTACCCTTACCAAAACAAGTGAAAACCCGCACCAAACCCCACCCAAGCACCAGCACTACAACACCTCCGAGCTGAAACGAAGCTGCCCATGCCAAGAACCCCATCATGCCTCTGCTGCGCTCGTGAAACCCCAAAATGTGCAGTCCCAGCCCAGGTCTGGCTGCGGCGAGCGGCGGCACCGGCTCTGGCATTGCCTTGGCAACATTTTTTATGCTTTGATGAAGGAGCAACTGATGCAATATTTCAGGAGACAGGGAAAAAAGGGTTTGATACTGAGAAAAACATTCTGGCTGTTCTGTATTGTCCTTGAGGACTTCGGCGTGTGCCGTCACCGAGTGCTTAGCAACAGATTGGTAGTGGCTGCAAATCAATCTTTTCAGAGCAGAAAGCACAGTTTACAATGCAGCGTGTTCCAATTCAAGAGATGCTATTGGGGAGCTATATAAGCATCAATTATGGTTTTTTAGATGGAGTTAATTATAGCAGGGAGAACTCTGATCAGAAATCAGCTTTCCATACTCCCCCTTCTGCCTTTTAAAAATCACAGGAGAATTACTATAGATTAGCAAATTAGAAATTGCAAAAATGTAATTATCCAAAATTAAGATGAGTTGTCAGGCTCTGTTTCTGAACGGATTTGTGCCAGAAAAGTGAAGAAAAATAAACTTGCCATGCTTTTAAAAGTTTTAAATTGAATTGTAATTATTCTGCGGTTTGGTTTTTGATTTTTTTAATGTACTATTAAAATTTTTTTTAATTAAAACTATTTTTAAATAGGGCTCTATTCCCAAAAATATACACAGACATCAAAATAGAAAAAAAAGTGGACAGCACAAGTAATACGGAATGGAGAGAAGTTAGGGAGGATAAACCAGTCAGAATCAGACAGATCCGTGAGGAGCCAGCCCCGGGGCAGGGCAGTGCAGGGACTCTCCCCGCTGGTTTGCCCAGGGATGAGGAGCTGGAGCAGGCACGGGCTCCATCCCAGGGGAGCCACGAGTTCCCACCACACAGTTCTGAGCAGTGCCTTGATCTGTATCAACATTTTACTCAAAATGGGAATTCTCAGAGTCCTGGAAGAGCAGCAGGGCAGTGAATGAGTCCCTGTGCAAAGCACCCGCGGAGCTCCGGTGTCCCTGGGCAGTGCCAGGATCGGCATTTTGGGTTTTCCACCCCGGCTCGTTTGGTGCAACTCCCTTTGTGCGGCTGAGGAGCTGCTGCAGGAGCAGAAAGGCTCCTTCTTCCTCCCTCGGGACACCCAGAGCTCAGACACAGCTCTGCCCTCGCCGTGTGCTGCAGCGGGAAGAGAAAGGCTTGGAAGGAGAGGCTGGAGAGCCCTGGGGCTGTCCCTGGGGTCCCACAGGACGGGCTGAGGTGGGGTCCCTGCTGCCCAACAGCTCCCACACCCTATGGACAACACAGGGCATCCACAGCCCTATGGACAACCAGGCACCAACTGGGATTTCTCACCCCTCTTGCTTTTGATGGGGTGAAAATAATGGAATGGTGTTTGACACTTTGAAGTCTCAGCCAGTACCTAAAGAATCCAACAACGTGTGAGTTTACAAATACTCCCCCGTGACTTTAATTCCTAAAGGCTTTTTTGGTCGGGTCACATTCTGGCTGATTAATAGTTTGACAGAAAGACCAAAGTAAGTAGAAATTACAGTGCATTAACATAAAGGAATCTCACTTGTGCACATGTATTCAAAGAGAATTTAATTTCTCTTTTGGAGTTTCTACTGGTTTAAAAGCTTGAAATGGAGATTAAAAGCTTCCCTTTCCTGGCTGCATCTTATCAAACGCAATTTCATATCTCTGCAGCTTTCTGGAATCCCTCAGCTATATCCCTTAAATTCTGTGCTAATTGAATTTAAAATTAGTCCCCAGTGGGGACTAAGTAGAAGCCAAGTAATTTAATGGTCAGACAATTAACAGCCCTGCATTAACCAGAGCTCTGAACAACAACTGTGTTTGGTTCCGCAGGCAGGCTCACACTGGGCAGGCTCTGCCTTTCTTCAGAGGAGGGACACTCACAGCTCAGAGCTATCACTGAAAAACGCCACTTTTACTGCCACAGGATGATTAAATGGTGGTTTTTTTCCCAAACAGAAGCAGCTTTGTGGGCTCCCTCAGGTCGACTTTATCTTAGCAACTTCTTGCTCTGTTTTCATGTCTGATAACCATATCTGGGCCATTTTGAAGGGTTTTCATTGCAGGCTGGGCAAAACGTGCTTTTGTAGCAGGCAAATGTCTGGTCATATCCTGGTATTAATTCCAGTCAGCTTTGGAAATGGAGTTTCCATCTACACTGAGTGTTCTGGAGCCATGGAAATGTCAGCCTTTTTAAAAACAGGAGACATCCCACATGGATGCAAATATACCAGCATCACTGCCCCTCATGTGGGTACACAAAACCACCTCTAAAACTTCAAATAAACCCTCCTGGAGAGGCTGTTGCTAAGAGCTGCTCCTACAACAGAGGCTCCCTCACATCTCTCAGGGACCACGACTTTCCACACCCTCCATTCACTCCAGTTACCACCAGTGAAACCCAGCAAGGCTCCAGCCGCAGCTGAGATCTCATGGAGGACGGGACCATTCCTTTAACCCCTTCCTTAAAGGTTTCCCCATTTGAGGCATGACTTAGAATCCCAGAATGGTTTGGGTTGGAAGGGACCTCAGAGATCATCTAATTCCACTCCCTTATACTGGTATTTAGATACATTACAGCAAAATATGATTTCCTACCATGGTTACAACTCTTTATTTGCTGGGCATTTGGGTTCAGTATTGCAGCCCCTGGTCCGGGACCCAGAGCACCCCAGGGGGGTCCAGCCCTGCAGAGCCCCTCAGACCACGCTGTGCCAGACCCCCTGGAGGATGCAGCTTTCAAACACTCCCAGGAATTTCACTTTTTCTTTCATTACTCCTTTCATTTATTTGGAAGCAATGAAGACAAGACACGTGCTCAAGAGCCTGAAGGGTGGAAGTCTTGCAGCTTAAAGAGTTATTGGAAGTGATTTTACAGCCTCCTCCCTGCCTTCTCCACAGGAACATCAAATTCCCTTCCCCTCTTCCCAAAGTGTCAGAAACACCTTCAGAAAGTTCCTTTCCAACGCAAGGATCCAGCAATAAAATGGGCAAACCTTCAACACCGTCATCTCTGACAGCATAGGCTGCACCCCATTATAACCCTCCAGCTCTGACCACAGACAGCAAAAGTCCAAATTACTGAGAATCCTTTCATGGAATACATTTTTTAAGTCCTATTCACTGCATTATGCCTTCACCAGAGTGAAGGTGCCTTTCACACACCTGACCCATTTTCCCCCCACTGACACCCCTGTTCCAGTGGCTTGGCCCTTGCTGCAGGTGTGTTCCCTCCCTGGGAGGGCAGACACAGTCCCAGGGGAGCAGGGAAAGCTTTCCACTTTGGGAATGGCTGTAGAAATAGAGGTGGGAGACATCCAGTGACATTATCAAGGAGAGCAGCAAGAACACAACCCCTTCGAGCTGCACAAGAACTTGTCAGGGCAAGATCTCAACTGCCTCAATGCCAGAACGAGAACGTGACTTGCATTATTTTACCCAGGTAAAATAAAACTCTATTCTTTTCCTGATATTCGTTCTACTTTGAGAGACACCATAATTACTGATAGCAGAATTATAAATAACCACTCATTAGCAGGGGGAACAAAACAAAACAAAGCTGCCACCTCAGTTATTTCACCCTCAGAGCCCACATGACACTTGTGGTGACCCTGCGGCAGGATCACCCTCTGTGCAGCTGCTTTTGGTTTCAAAAGAGGCAGGTTTGGGTGAACACGACACCGCCTGAGTGTCCCAGGGTTTGGGGACACCCGCACGGGCAAAGAGCTGCAGTGGGGAAGGCTGGGGACATGTGGGGAGCAGGGCTGGGGCTCGTACAGCCTTGTTGCAATCTAAAACATGAAATCCCATTCCTCAGCCACCATCAGGAAAACCTTTGCTCTGTCTGGGTGCCCGAGCAGCCGTGGCACAGAGCAGCGGCTCTGGTGGCACAGGAGGATGAGGTGCCTGAGGGGAAGAGCTCTGCAAGGCCGTGCCCCACACAGCCCTCGGCCACCACGTCCACATCCACATCCCACACCGTGCTGAGGGAACAGGACACGTTCAGCTGCTGAGGCAGATCTGGCAGTTAACTGCAATCGTTCTTTAATTAGCTTAACACCTTCCATCCATAATTAAGCAGTGTGGTAGGGAATGGACGTTAAGCTCCTAATTGTGCATGTTCACAGGAGGGGAGATAATTGAAGCACAAATGAAACAGGCTTTCCTTTAAAAAAAAAGTAAACAACTATTTTTTGTTAACCTGAAGCTCTGTCAAAGTCAGAACATGTATTTTCTGAATGCATTTATTCCCTAAAAACCCTTCAGTGCCAGCTTGTGAAGATTTCTTCTTTGCCCAGGCACAAGGAGCCATTCCAACATCCTGGAAGGGCAGTTCTCCTTTCTCTAAAAGTAATTAGGACATCCCTTAGATACTGCCACAGAGCTGATTATTTCCCTTGCAGACCCCACGCAGTGGCAGGAGGAGGAGGAAGAGGAGGAGGAGGAAGGAGCATCTTGGTCCTGCTGCCCTGGACCCCCCTGCCACCTTTCCTACATCTCTTCACACCGCGGTGCCAGTCGTCGAGAGAGGGGACCCAGCCTTCCCCCCGAGCAGGAATAACCCCCCAGCCCAGACTCCTCTGCTCAAGGCCACCCCAGGGAGCGTCCCCTGTTCTGCCCCCTGCCCTGCGTTTATTCTCCTCCCTCTGGGATTACAGCCTGCCCCCTGTACCACACTTCACAGTCACAATGAAGTTCTTCCATCCCAGTTCCACACAAAGCACGGGAGCGTTTCTCAGCTGCCTCATGGGTCTGAGTGACCTCTCCCAGCCCCTCCCATGGATTTCCATGGTTCAGTGACCCTTATTCCCTGGTGGCAGCAGCCACTCCGAGTGCTGGGAACAGGGCTGGCACGGAGGCCCCTCAGGGAGAAGCTCTGCCAGGAGTGCCAGGAAGCTCACACAGGTGTGCCAGGGCTGCAAATGGTCTTTTCCATAAAAAAACTGCTGGGATTTTAGGAAATGGTAAGAAATGGATTATTATTCAATAAACACCCCATAGGTCAAATCTGTGTTATGGCAGAGCCATCGCTGTTCCCCGTTCCCCATTTCACCGAATCCTTTCTCCTGACTCCCTGTGGCAGGAGCTTTGTTCCTCATGATTTTTATCCTACTGGCAGCAAGTGCCATTTATAACTCAGACAGGCTGTTTCCATTTTTACTGAGACCAAACTCCATTGGTTTCTGCAGAGAAATCCCTGAACTACTTAGGCAAGAGGAAAATGGAGCATCTCTAGCTCCAGAGATGTCAATTTACACAACCAGAGGGTCTGACCCCCATTTTCCTTCTCCTCTTTCATCCCCTGGGCTCAGGGCTGTGAGTTAAACTCTTGGGGTTTACTGAAATGTTTATTCATTTTCCCCAGTGCTGCATCTCTTGAATGGTGCAAAATGCACATCTGAGGAATAAGAAAAGGCAAATGGAGTGAGCTGAGTGCGAATGTAGGAGGTGATAAATGGGCACAGCATCAATTTTGCAGAAGGAGGAATGATCTCATGCGATGCTCTGTGCTGGCCCAGGTGGTGCAGCTTCATTTAAACGATGCAAACCCCTCCCTCCATCCCCCTGCAGTGTCTCCTCACCCTGGTGCCTCGGGGTGCAGAGCAGCATCCCCACCCTGGGACGGGCACAGTGTTTGGGTGGGGAAGGTGCAGAGCCACCAGCGGGTCTGGCCTGGGTTTGTCACCTCCCCCAGCAGCCCCCCAGCCAAGCTCTCAGAGCAGCAGACTGTGGTGAACACGAGGTACATCTGCATCTCATTCTCACTGAATCCTGCATGGGCACCATCCAGCTCCAGAAGCTGCCTTTGAAGCTGGAGCCTCATGATTTTATGAGAGAAGTTGGAAAAAATTGTTTCACTCCTTTGAAAATTAATGAAGATTTTGCATTTCACGTTAACGCTGGGTTTGATCAGCGTATTCCCAGCCTCTGATAAACAGCTCCTGGTGTCCATTCACTGGAAATCAGGGACATTTTGGAGCTGCCCCAGAGTGGGTGGCCCTGCAGGGGGGTCCTCTTAACCACAGGGAAAGAAGGAACTGGGGAGAAGGAGCTTGAGGGCTTTCCAAGACCTTCATAATTGTTT
Source organism: Lycocorax pyrrhopterus obiensis (assembly GCA_014706295.1). Taxonomy (NCBI): domain Eukaryota; kingdom Metazoa; phylum Chordata; class Aves; order Passeriformes; family Paradisaeidae; genus Lycocorax; species Lycocorax pyrrhopterus. Next base: position 8,321,203 of record JACSVZ010000018.1, on the reverse strand, counting down.
AATGCTTAAACAGGCTGAGTGAAATGAGCTGGGAAATCAAGGAGGAAACCAAGTTGAGTGTGCACGAAATTAAACAGGACCTGGGCTTTCTCCCCAGATCTGCTCTCTCAGGAAGAGCGGGAGTGGAAGTGCAGCTCCCCGTGCTTCTCACGGATAAATGGCAGCAGCTTTCATTATCAGAATGACTACATGCCTTGGATGGAGATAAGGTGCTAGTGCATGAAAAATAACAGAAAATATTTTATTTAAGAGACTTTTTCAGGTGAACTAATTTCCTTTTGCATGGCATTAATTTTTTAATCTCTCTGCTGCTGCTTTTCTTCCACTTCTCTTTACAGCACAGTTATTTAAAGCTTCAGTTTATGGTTACAATCCCTATGCAAAATTTTAAATAAATATTAATGCATCATTAAATACCAATTAATAAATTCTTTCCACGTATCATTGCTATTAACTTCCATTTGAAGTTAGCTCTTCCCCTCTCTGCATGTAGCAAGATTTTGCATTGCAACAGCCCTGATTCACATACGGAACCATCTGTTTGTGCTGCTCCATTCGCAGTTGGACTGGGCAGAAAAATTCTGCAGGTTCAAAAAAATCAAGACCCTGAGCACTGGAAGGCTCTGGGAGCCTCTACTCACTCAATATTTCAGTCCAGAACATTCCTTGAAGAAACACCCTGTACCTGTATCCTTGTGCCTGAGCAGACAGAAAAACTTTTCCTTTCAACTGCATCAAAGTGAAACATTCTGGAATTTCCATGCCTTGGCAAGCTGATTGATCCAGAGAAAATACAGCTTTTGCAGCCAAAGTAAGAATTTTCCCCTAACTTCAGGAGAAATTCGCTCCCTGTGGGGAGCTGGGACACCTCCAGCTCTTGGGAGAGCTCGTCCAGCCCTCGGAGAGTCCCAGGACCGGAGGGTCCCAGACACTGCCCTGCAGCGATGACCACGCATGGAATTACTGACAGAAAATATCTCTGATTACTGATCAGCCACAAAATCTGCTTCAAGAATTCTATTCTTAGCACCTCTGCTGCCAAGCTTTATGCTCAAGTATCTGTTCTGTTTCCTGCCTCCCAGCTGACAATCCATCAAGGGCAGCGGAGAAAATGCTGTAGGAACTACAACAAGCCTCATGCCAACAATAATTGCTGTCTGTTAACACAGGCAAATAACGCTGCCATTCATGCTGGGAAATGCGGGCTTTCGGCTGCTCTTTAAGAGAGGTGCCTTGCAGAAGCTTTTTCTGCTACACTGGTTTTTAGTTGAGCTACCAGTGCAAGGAGATACATTTACAGGAGTCACATTATTTGTACTCCAGGGATACAACACAGCCCGATGAAAATCCTCTCCTCTCCTCTCCTCTCCTCTCCTCTCCTCTCCTCTCCTCTCCTCTCCTCTCCTCTCCTCTCCTCTCCTCTCCTCTCCTCTCCTCTCCTCTCCTCTCCTCTCCTCTCCTCTCCTCTCCTCTCCTCTCCTCTCCTCTCCTCTCCTCTCCTCTCCTCTCCTCTCCTCTCCTCTCCTCTCCTCTCCTCTCCTCTCCTCTCCTCTCCTCTCCTCTCCTCTCCTCTCCTCTCCTCTCCTCTCCTCTCCTCTCCTCTCCTCTCCTCTCCTCTCCTCTCCTCTCCTCTCCTCTCCTCTCCTCTCCTCTCCTCTCCTCTCCTCTCCTCTCCTCTCCTCTCCTCTCCTCTCCTCTCCTCTCCTCTCCTCTCCTCTCCTCTCCTCTCCTCTCCTCTCCTCTCCTCTCCTCTCCTCTCCTCTCCTCTCCTCTCCTCTCCTCTCCTCTCCTCTCCTCTCCTCTCCTCTCCTCTCCTCTCCTCTCCTCTCCTCTCCTCTCCTCTCCTCTCCTCTCCTCTCCTCTCCTCTCCTCTCCTCTCCTCTCCTCTCCTCTCCTCTCCTCTCCTCTCCTCTCCTCTCCTCTCCTCTCCTCTCCTCTCCTCTCCTCTCCTCTCCTCTCCTCTCCTCTCCTCTCCTCTCCTCTCCTCTCCTCTCCTCTCCTCTCCTCTTCTCTCCTCACAACTGGGGGCTCTTCAGGCTGAATTCTGCATGAATATAAGATTTATATGAACAGTCACATTCCACAGTGTTGACTCTGTAAAGGTTTTTACTATTTTATTCCCTTTGCTTTCCTCCTCCTCTCCACATACAGAGAGATCAAAGATGTCCTCTAAGATAAATTATGGACAGTTGCCTCTCCTGTTCCAAACACAGAATTTCTGAGCAGCAGTGACTGATGTCACTTACACTGTTGACAGCTCTGAGAGTGACACTACCTCAGGAATTCCTCATGGGCATGTGGTGATGGCTTGGGGAGCTCTCCCTCCTCTGACATCCAGGACTTCAGCCACTGTTTTCACTTCTGGTCTAATTAATTACATTCAGTTAAATGGACCTCAAACCCTGTAGCTGTAATTTTTAGTTATTTTGCCTTTTAGGAATGCGAAGCAGAGCTGGTTGTCTGTACCTGCCATGGAGCTCTTCTCACAGGCTGTGGTTGGGATTTCAAAGTTTGGATTTCAAAAGAATTACCTTTGGGGAATAATTCCAGCCTGAGGACTCAGAGACATTACTCATTTTTAAGTGAGGTCAGACTGTACCTGTATTCATTTTGTTGCCGTTGGTATTCAGTATTTTACAATTATATTTTGGAACAGTCTGTGCTCAGTTTACATGCACACAGCTTTGGGAAATGCTATTTCCTAAGGGGATGTTTTCAGCCTTGACGAGGGAAACCCCTTTGTGCAGCGACCCAGAGGAAATTCAGGGTGACACGGAGAGTGGGGCTTTGTGGAGCTCTCCCTGGTGCCTGGGTATGGAGGCCAAAGCACACTCAGCCTCTGCAGGGCTCAGGTAACTCCAACATTTATTTTTACATAATCTTGAGCAGCTGTGAGTTGGGAAAACGCAGCAAAGCACGTGGCAAAGCCCAAAGGGAAAGAGCAGTTTCCTCTGAATCAGAGCAGGGGAACAGAAAAGCTGCTGAAGGGTGAGGAGGAGTGAAATGGGAGGTGTAGGAGCAGAGCTGCAGTGACCTGGGTGTTCTACAGAGGAACCTGCCCCAAAAGGTGGATTTGGGGGAAGGGGGATTGACCAGGGATGAGCATTTGAAACAAACTCCCAACAAAAATGAGCCACAGCTGAAACCAAGCCGTGGGTGTTCCTTGGCCTCACACCCTCCACTCCCTCCAGAAGGAAAGGGCACAAGGGAGGCTGCTCGGGGCAGTCCTGTCCTTTGGCCAGGGGAAGTGATGTCCCTGTGGCCGAGAGGGAAACAGCCACATCCCCTGGGATCCGGGCAAGGCGAGCACCCAGCCCCCAGAGGCCAGGCAGAAGGTACGGCACGGAACAGAAGTGGTGCAGAAGTCAAATGCAGCAGCGTTTTGTGCATCTGCTCTCTGTCTGTCTGAGCTAAGAGATTGTTTGCTGATAAGACAACTTCAGATAAAGGAGCTGTGCAGCCAGTGGGGCACTTGGGAAGCTCAGCATGATTGGAAATGATTTCAGGGGACTGTAATTCACCCCACAGGGGCTGAGGGGGCACTCGGAGCACAATTGCCACGGTAAAAAGAACGCACGGGAGTGTTTCCAAACCTGAGAAATAAACGGGCACATTAAGATTACCTAAAACTGGAGTGGTTTCATTTGTTTTTAAAGACTTTAAAGGCGAGGTACAAGTTAAAGGTGAGGTACAAGTATTGCAGGGTGCCCCATCTAACCAAGCCACGAGCAGAAGAGGAAGGGGAACCTGGAGAAGAGCCACAAAACTCCTGTCACTCATTGAGTGGCCCAGGGAGATGTTTAAACATTTTACAGCTGCAGTCACTTCACCAGGAGGGATAAATGTTTGCTCCAGATCTCATGAAAAAGTCAACAGCTTAGGACAAAAATCCAGGTCTCCCTGCTTGCATTGTCGTCAGCTCCGGGAGCAGAGAAATCCCAGCCTGGGCTGCTGCTGGAGCAGGGCCAGGGCTGGGGCTCACAGCGAATGAGCTGCTCACAATCAGCCCCGCGGAGTTTGGGGCTGTGCTGTATCGATTGTGGGGGTCAGGGACCCCCCACCTGGGCAGTCTGACACAGGGACACCTCTGCTTTCCTGGGTTTGCAACTCTCACCACTACTGGGTAATGACTTCTATTGTAATTTGAATTAAATACTTTATTTGACCTCAAACTTTGGAATTCTTTTTCATTTCAGGTGCTGATTGATAGCTAAATCCATATAAACTCTGCAACTAAACCATTTTCAAATAGATTTTTGTGTATATTTTTTAAATCTCAAAAGCTAAACCCCTGTCTAAAACAAACAAATCTCATTGGGGTTTTCTGAAGGTTTTATCCCTTTTTTTAAAATTCAAATAGTTGCTAGCTTAAGTCCCAAACAGGTTTTATTCTCTTGAATAGAAACTTCCCACCTGAGGTTGAATAGATATTCATGTATTTCTATATATTATAGAAGACATGAGTTAAAAAATTAGTTCAGGCTTGTCCATTTGTCCTGGAGGGGGATAATCAGGGATTTTAAGAGCAAGGAAGGACCTTTCACACTTCAGCTTTTTAAGTCTTTTCCCTATAAGGACAAAGCAGATGTTTTTCAGCAGTTCAGCCTGGACACTCCATTGAAATCAAACAAATAATATCAGTTTTAGGATATATGGTTATTGCTCAGCCTGACATGAATTCTGTACAGGGAATTGTGAACTTAACTCTTTAATAATGGTCTGAAGAGCCACTTTTCCCAAGTCTGAGGTGCACACAGCAGGGCAGGATATAAACAGAGCATCTGGGAGACATGGATAAACTCCTGCTCTACAACACATAAATAAACTTCTTTTGGCCTTGGAAGCCGTTCTTTCCTGGTTCCTGCAGCCTTAGCCAAGGGTCTGTGTTATTCAGAACACTCCAAACTAGAGATCAATATCTTTTAGGTAACCTGAAGACATTTTGATGCCAAACCATGTAAGAGAGAGGCCCTGGCAGCCAGTCCTTTGGAAGGACTTGGCATCCAGGCTGGTTTTCATGGCATTTTTGCTGATCAGTAAACACAGTGTAATTTGTGTCACAGAGATGATTTGCAATTAAAAACTTATTACCAAAGTGCAACGATAACAAGAGGAATAAAATGCCAAGATGTGGAATTGCTTAATTATGTGAAATAGTTCTACCAAACCCAGGGCTCCACGGAACATTTTTTCCCCTCTCTGATGAACAATCAGTTCTCTCTGAATTCTAATTAGCCTCAATAATGTTGATCCCGCTCAAGTATTAACGGCAGAAAATGCAAAGTGTTTCATTAAACCGCTGCCTTCAGGTAGCAGGAGCTGTGCAGAGCTACAGCCAGAGCAGTGATGTCCCAGGCCAGCTCCCAAAAAATCCAGGAGGAGCAGAGTTCTCTTGCAGGCCAGAGGCACCTGTGATCTGCAGGGAGCCACTGTCACGTCAGCCTCTTGCCCAATCTGTACCTTCCGAGCAGATTAAGTCTGTGAGCTTATCCAGACCTGTTTTAAAGCCTATTTGATCTTGAAATAGGACTGAAGAATCCAACAAGAAGAGGCTTGCAGGAGACTTTCTTGTTTAATCGACACTGGAAAGGCAAGAATTGGAAACTCAAGAATAGACCCCCTTCAGCACCTTCCTTTTGACAAGATTGCAAAGTACTGAAGCACTTGAAAACGAGATGACAACTGCTCTGATCTGCCAAGCCTGAACTGCTCCCCAGCCCCAGCAAGAACGAGCACAACAGAAACCACTCTGGAGAAAGTTCTGGGAATTTTGGCATTACGGATGCAGATCCCTCATCCCTCTCTCCGTGTCACGTCCCCTCCTTGCTGGGGGAGACGAGCTCTGCCTCGCTAATTCCGCGAATTCCCTTGGCTTCGGCGTGCGCTGCAGCACCCTCCGCCGCTCCGCTGCCCTTCCCTGTGGCCTCGGGGGTGCTGCGGTCCAGGGGCACGGCCAGGCTGGGGGCCCCCGGCCCCCCTCGTCCCTGGGGCTCCCAGGGGTGCTCCCACAGCCCGGTGAGCACAGCACGGGCAGTGCCAGCAGCCCCAGAGCTGTGAAGGAGCGTCTCACACACTCGTGCTCACACTCACAGCTTGCACGCACAAAGCTCCAGGCCAGCCTGGCCGAAATTTGCTGCTGCAAAGGAATTTCCTTCCTCTAAAGCCCTTGTTGTATTTGAGAGTCCCTAAATTCTCATGCCTTAGAAAGCAAAAGCCTCGCCCCTATTCTCCCAACCTCTTCCTCGTGTCTCTCAACACGGAAGAAAAATGAAATGTATTAAATGGGAGAGGAGATCTGCAATATAGGCTGCAAGAATGGGAGAAGCAAGAAACAATCATCTGCTCCTGTGCAGTCCAGCACTGGTTTATTCCTGAGAGTAGGAGGGAATTTAATTAATATTTCAGCTGCCAAAGTCCAGTGTATCCATCTGCAAAGCACAGAACCCACGGGTGGTTGGTCATGTCCATGGCAGCGGGGGCTGAGCTGGTGTTGAGTATCCTCAGGAGCACAAGTTTTCATTTTGCCAAATTTATTACTGTGACCACCTGAGCTGGTGTGTGAGACCGAGGATGGAGTCCCACGGGAATATTTGAGGAAAGGGTCTTCCCACGTGTTGTGCTGGTCACCAGAGTTGTTAAATCCCAAACTGAGCCAAGAGCAGGTCCCATCCCTTTAACAGAATTCCTTGTGCCTGCAGGAAGAGCTGTCACTCCCTCATCCCTCAAGCACTCCAACTGGAACAAAGCTCTCTCTCTCTCTTGATCTACTTTCTCCCACTCCTCCTTGCCAGCCTGTGCTTCTTTTAGAGCACTCAGGCATTAACCCAGTGCAGATTCGCTGCTTCACACGTCCCAGCAGTGAAGAGAAATGAGCCACGTGCTAAACGAGCAACAGAATCCAGCTTAGGCAGAAGTCTGTGAGAGGACTTCAGCGTTTAGAAACAAAGGCAGGGAGGACCAGCCCCTCTTGCTGTGACAATCTCCGGCGGGTCAGAGGACAGCAGTGGAGTGGTGAGAGCTGGAAGTCCCCAGGATATGCAAAGACTTGACACAAAGCTGGGAAGGAGCTGTTTGTGTCTAATGTCAAACCAGCCCTGCCTGCCCAGAATTCAGCCTTTGTTCTCTGGCCCAGCTGCCTCCTCCAGCCCTGAAGTGCTGCACCAGCCAACATTTTTAGTTATGCAACCACACCAATGAGATGTAAAGCAAAGTAACTCTTTGCAGGGCCGGTGGTGGGGCTCAGAAGCAGCACAGGATGAAGCCATGCTGTTCAAAGCCCGGAGATGGTGGAGAAATGTTTGGGAAGGTGCTCCCAGGGCATTTGTCCTTGTCCCTGAGGCTGCAGGGGGCACGAGTCCCCGCTGTGGGATCATTGGCATCCTGCACAGCCTGCACAGGAGCTGAAAGGGTCTGGCTCCAGGTTCTTTACCTGAGTGGAAAAACAAAGCCTGAGCAGTGACCGGGTCCTCCCCAGCTCCTGTTCAGAGCTGGAGTTTCTTCCTGCAGGGACTGGGAATGAGCTCAGCTCCCTTCCACGATGGGAATGATTTACTGAGATGGGTCGGTGCTCATTTCTTTGCATATCATTCACGGAGGCTTTCAGACTTCAGACATCCACTCCTTCCTATTGCTTTGCCATTTCAATCCCGAGTGCAATTTTCTTCCTCTCTGGGTTTCGTCCAAAACTCGTAAATTAACGTGTTTTAGCACCTAATCTGTGTCCACCTCCCCCAGCCTATTCACACTCCTGATTACCTCACCTTGTCCAGCTTCCAGCTCATCTCCCTTTCCAAGCCCGTTTACCTTATTTACCTTTCCCTTTCTCATTTTTCTTCTATTTTAAGGCTCAAGATGTCTTTGCCATTCTCAGTTTTACTTTCAACAGTGACATATGGGAAATGGAAGAGCTCAGAGAACCCCAAATTTCTTTCACTCCATGTTATTGGCTCAGTCCCCTCCCGACTCCCATATACATATATATATAGATATAGATATAGATATCAATAATATCAGACTATAGTGAAAAGGAAGGTGAAATGGCAAGGAGGATCATGAGGAAGCCTTTTGTTCTGGCAACTTTATACACATCTGCCAAGGATTTAAAACCACTGTGACTCCTGTGAAGTCACACATCAGCAGTGAAACAAATCCCTGGGTCATCGACTTGCCCGGCAAAAATTTGTGGAGCCAATTATCCAGGAGGTCGGCAGCTTTTCATTTTCATGTTGAAAAGAAAAAAAAAAGGTGTGCAAACAGTGTTCAAATCAGTTATTCAGATCTCTTGACTGGCAAAGTCAATATCCTACCATATTCATATTCTGCAGCGGCAGTTTCTGACAGAGGAAGCCAGAGCAGTTCCCGGCTGTTGACATTGGCTCAGGATGAAAACTCCGAGGAGGATTCAGCCCTGAGCACGGGGTTGAGCACATGCTCTGCAGTTCCTTCGCTGCTGTAGGTGACACCCTATCCCCGCTCTGAGTCCTGGCACAGTTCTGGCTGGAAACTCACCCAGAGCAGCCACTGATGCAGACCCGTCCCTGGCACAGCCGAGCGTGGCCAGCGCCGTGCCTGGATCTCACCGCACCTCTGTGCCGAGCCAGCAGCGGGGCCTCCCAGTCATCTGAGTCCAGTGCAGCAAAGGAGAACATTTCCTCACAACGCTTTTGTTGTTATTTTAATTTTATTTTGAGGTCTCACCTCCTAAACCCCCAGCAGAGCTTCCAGGAGAGAGTTACAGAGGAAAACTCCCATGAGCGGAGAGACGGCAGCACGGCGTCCTGCAGCCACCTTTGCTCACCCTTTCCTTTGCTACACGACAAAGCAGCTCCCAGACTGCTGAATGCCTTCCTGTGCTTCTCTGCCTCCTACTCGCTTGTAAGGATCGTGCTGGACCCTTCAGTCATGGCAGCAAATAAAGGCCTGGCCAACGCACGCTGCCTTTCCTCCCGGGCTCTGTTTTCATCGAGCACATGTGATACAAAAGTAAACCCATGACGAGACCGAACATCAATGACAGCAAAGCCGTTTGAGACACGAGGTCACCAGCAGGGCAGAAGTTACATTTAAGAGTCCATGGTGCTGCTGTGAGAGTGCCTCAGCCTCGCCAGCCACGTCCTCCCAGGCTGAGGGGCTCGGAAGCTGCTGGTGCTCACTTGGAAAGATTTTGGAAGGTCACAGTTTCAGGTGGCAGAGGAAAACAGGTACCGAGGTGCCCCGGCTGGCATCGCCACGCTCCCACTCATCTGCTCTGCGGGGTGAAGCCTGGTGTGATACAGCCCCGGGAGGGTTTGGGCTGCAGGGACCCTGGAGCTCGGCACGGGTGTTTCTCACGTTCCAGCTGTTGCCAGCAGCTGTTCCAGGCTGGGTGCCCGCGCCGGCCGGGCTCCCTGCAGGGCTGCCAGGGCCTCGCTGCCCCGGGACGCCGGCACCGCTTTGTTTGCAGCAGGGCTGCCACAGGGAGCGCTTGCCAGCAGTTCTGCAGGGCTGCTGCTGCTGCTGCTCCAGGGCTGCCAGAAGGTCACAGGCAGGGCGATGCCACCGCTCTGGCGGACGCTCGGCGTCTTCAGCGTCGCCCACGGAGAAAAGCCTAAATTTAAATGCCAAGTAATGCTTACAGGGATGTCAGCAATGCAGACTCCCACTCTGACACAGTTTAAGGCAGGCTAACGCTGAGTTTCCCAAGGTTTGAAGCTAAAACTTTGCCTGGTTTCTCCTGCTTATGAATCACTTTTTTTCCCCAAGCATGGCTTTGCTGCACAGAAAATGAGTGATTCTCCACCATGGACATCATGCCACATTATTTGCAGTCTGAGAGCTGCCCCTGCTTTCTCACCACGCTGGATGAATGAGAGTCACTCAAGAATAAATTGTTCATTGAACCAGGTGGCACATGGGACCTGAAGGAGCCCTGACAGTGGGGTGAGTGTGGGGTCCCCTCTGGGGTCACTGAGCCCGTCACCCCCTCGCTGCCCTGGGGTTTGTGAGGAGTCGGAGATGTTGATCAGGATTCTGTGCTGGTTTTAGTGCTTGGTGGGACAGGGCCCTGCTTAGAGACCACAGGCACAGCTGGAGCACCAGCACTGTCCAGGTGGGGTGGACTCTGCTGGGATGTTTAGCAGGGCTCAGCTCCCTGCAGCAGCCACCCTCTCCCACGCCAGGGGTTTCTCTCTTGCTCCAAGGACTTGTTTCACTCATTCAGACAAAGCCAGCCAGTTTGCAAAGTTCCTGTAGAGATGCTGTGAGGAATTTGCAAAGGTGAAAAGCGATGAGCATCCCCTGCTCGCTGCTGGCCCATCCAGCCCGTGGTCACCCCAGTGCTCCCAGTGCTGAGGTGCCTCACTCCTGGTGACTTCTGAGCCAGGGCCCTCTGGGCTCCTTCCAGTAATGAGCTCAGCTCTTCACACTGGAGCCTGTGCCTTGTTAAGCAGCGCTGTGGCACTGGGGACGAGGCTGTGTGACACAGCCAGTGTCCCTCACACCAGGGGCGGCTGTCCCTATTATCTTTCCTAAACCACCCAAATCTTTTAAAGTGTATTTTTAACACAAAACAAAGGCTGGTGCTTGCAGCCAGCCCTGCCAGCAGGACACAGGAGCACAGCGTGTGGCACTGCTGGGGGGATTTTCCCACACGGTTCTTCTCTGGATGTTTCCTTTCCGAACTGCACAAACCAGTTGGTTCGCAGGGAAGCACACTGAAATCACAACTGGCTGGGAAACTCCCAGCAAAGTGCACTCACACGCTGCCCGTAATCTCACACATCCCCTTGGCAGCCAGACAGAGACTTTTCAACACGTCTTTCATGCACTTATTTACTTTAATTAGCGACTACGTGGCCGAATGTGAAAGCAGGAATTAGAGTGTAATCCCTAAATGAGGAGAATTCAGTTACTCCGACACCTGAGGGCTTTCCCGTCTCACGCCACTCGCCCTTGGGACGGAGCAGGATCCTGGAATGGTCCCAGCTGTGATCCCACTCCCTGCCAGCACCTCAGCAATTCCCACATTGCCCCTGGCTGTGACCCCTCTCTGCCTCCCGGGCCCTGAGGAGCCATGGCTGTGCAGGACAGAGGAAAGACTCCAAGGTGGATTTTGTGCAGTTCCACAGCCCCTGGGTCTGGGTGCTGCCCTGAGCAGGAGCACAAGCACCTGTAGGTTCATTTCAGCAAGCACTGAAATAAAATCTAATCACTGAAACTTTGACATGACCTTAACCAGTCTTCTGGAAATCTTGTAATCCCTTAATCTGATGAAGCATTTTGACCTTGGATCATTGGGTGGATTAATGCCACCACTGCCTTTGCAATAGTTACTCCTCAAAGTCTCACGCAGAACAAAAAATCTCAAAATGCCAAGTTCAGCCTGAGCTTTTGGGGTTTTCTCTAGAAAAAGCAGCCCCTACTGGTTTTTTTCTGTGGTAAAAATCAATTATCCTGGATTTTCTTTTCAACACATTTTTCTTACATGTTACTGCCTACTGTGCCAGAGAAATTATCAAAAAAACCCCCACATACTCATTACTCCTCTCTTTGCACTTACATTTTGTTTCCAGGTAAACATCTGGATATTACTGGATTTAAACTCATCATTCCTAACAAAGGGAGCTTGGTTTTGCCAGCAGCAGGTAAGACATTGTTAGCAGGATGCCCTTGCAAGGCTTTTGGTTTTCATCAGCTTTGCCCAGTGAAAATATTGCTGTGGTTTGGATGCCTGCACAAAGGAAATACAGAGTGTTTGCAGCATCCCACTGGCTAGAGAAAAATCCAGTGATGTTATCTTTGCATGGGCTTGGTGTAGGCTAGAGAAACTCAAGGCCGCAATTCAAAAATATATTTAATTTATATTCTCCTTCTTAAACAGGCCTAAGGGCTGATCCCAAAGGGAGAGAGTAAACCCCAATGGGAGAGAGGACATCTTCAAGGGAGGAACTCCATTCCTAAAGCGGAGGCTACATCCCTAAGGGAGAAACTACATCCCAAAGAGAGAGTGAAGCTCCCCCAGCAGCCCGTGCCAGGCATCTCCTTTCAGGGAGAAATCGTGGAATACGGTGACTCCCAGGCCTGTGAGCTGATGTTGATTACCTGATGATCCCATTGTTTTGTCCCTCCAGCATTCCCTCATTCGAAGGGAGAAGCGATCATGTTTGAGCACGAACCCTTGGTCAGCCAAAGGCCTCGTGCACCTCCTGCTCCCGGTTTTCCACCAGCCCTGGCCCCTCTCCCGTGCCCACAGGCAGCTTCAGCCACCTGCAGCACAGCTGCCAAGATCCCTCGTGGATGTCTGCAGAAAATGATTGTGGCCACCCTCCCAGCTCCCTGGACTGGGTTCCGGGCTGTGTGACGGACCTGCAGAGCACCAGGCACAGCGTTTCACCTCGCTGCGCTCCAGCTGCTCCCCGCAGAGCCAAGATCCCCGTGATTAAACGTCGCTTTGTCACCTCCACAGAAAAATAGAGAACATTATAAAATCCAGGCATTACCAACGCTGACCCAGCCTGAAGCATGGCTTTGGGGCAGCCCCCTGCTGCAGCGCCATGGGGAGGGGGGACACAGCCCCCACTTCTTCCCGTCTGTTGTGCCTCTCGCTATCTCGCTGTTCTCCAGGACCCAGCTGGACTGCAATTTCCATCCTAAATTGCCAGGGTGAGCTGGGACTCACCAGACCATTCCTGTCCAGCAGGCAGAGCAGCAGGGAAGAGCTCTGTAATCTCTGTCTCCACAGCCCTCGGTATCCAGAGAAACACAGCGAGGGAAAACCCTCCCGGCCCCTCGGCGCAGCCACACGCAGCAAACAAACAGAGAGCAAACCCTGTGCCACAGCCCGGCCTCTGCAGCCGGGCTGGTCCTGCCCTGAGCCGCCTGCTCTGACCAGGACTTTTAATCCATTCCTATTTACACCCTCTCATGCCATTTATAACATCCTTGGACTGCACCCTGGAGGAAAGAGGTTTTGTTTGCCGTTGTCGTGCCCGTGGTGCTCAGACACGTTCCAAGACCACAGCCTCCTTCCCAAATTAATTCCTTGCTTCAATAACTGTAAGGATTCCTCATGGGGAATAGCAACTACAGAAAGATGATCTGATTGATTACAGCTTGAGTCTTGTATTACAGTGTTTGGAGAACCAAATGCACAGCTCCAACAAAATGAAGGTGCACAGAGCCCCAGACTGTTGGATAATGGCTCACAAAGGGCTTTTGTGTTATTTTGGCATTCTGCTCATCTCACACAGACCCATTTTCTGTCTAAAGCACCCTTTTATCCCGATCTGATGCAGCACGCACAACATCTGGCTTTGCCCACACACCTGGATGTTCTCAAAGCAGTTTTTCACAGAAACATTTGCCTTGCAGCTCCAAGAGCAGTAGGTGAGCTCCTGTGCTCCCAGAAGGAACCTGCCTGTGGGGTGGGGACCCTGCAATCCAAACTGCACCACCCTCTCCCCCTGCCTGAGCAGGGGAGGAACTGAGGTTAAACCAGAATTCTTCCACGTTCTCTTTGGGGGACCCGAAGTTTTCTCATACAACCTGAGAAAATTATCAGGGAACATTTTCCACTTTCACAGGCAGCAAAAGGGGGATCCTGCGGGCTGTGCTGTGTCAGGTCAGCAGGGACATTTATCCAAGTTATCCCCTCAGGAGCCCGTGGGCAGTGCAGCACGTGGGGATCTGGGGGGGCTGTTTCTCCCGACCTGGGCTGCTCTCCAAGGTGCCTGTGAGGAGTGACCCTCACTCAGCTGGGACTCAGCAGCATTTTCCATTCTTACCATGCACTTTTCAGCACAGAAAGCAGGACTAAGATCCATCCTACCTGAATGTCTGATTACACCTGGAGACACACCGTCTGTCATCCTTCAGGGATCCTGTAAAATCCCGGGTGCCGTGAGCTCAGTCCTCCCAGGAGCCTCCTGCCGCCCTTCCATCGCCTCCTGGGCACAGGGGTTTGTTTCCACCTGTGGAGATCGTCCTCACCCGGGCCAGGTCAACACATCAACCCCTCTGTTCTCGCTCCATCTCTTTTTGGGATCTCCTGGAGAAGGCTGGCAGCCAAATCCAGCCAGGAAGCTCCTGTCCCACGGAAGGCAGGCTGGAATCTTCACTGGGGCAGCCCCACCACGCTGGCTGGATTTAGGGATTCGTCTCACAGCCCCAGCCAGGTGCTGGGAGCTCGGTTACAGGCCAGGGAAAGGTGACCCCAGCTCTGGCAGAAGTCAGTGCTGCAGATGGCTGCCCAGATTCCTGCTGGGGGAAAAAAAGGTTGAATCAAACTTTACCATCGCAGTGTCTGTAATTTGTATTGCAGTGCCCTTACCAAAGCACTCGGGAGGAACATTCACAGGTAAAAGGCATCGAGTGCAGATGCTCCTTAAGGAACTTAAGGGCAGAGGGGATTTTTTCCTCAGTGACTCAGTGGTGTCTCACAGGTAAATCATAAATGAAATCACAACCTCTGTTGTGAAAGCCCTCTGCACATGGGGGTTATCATATTCCAGGTTTTCCATGCCAGTCAGTGCTGAGGAAATCTTGTTGCCATTCTCTGAAAACCCAAAGTCCCCGAATTCATTATTGGCATCAACTCCTCTCCTTTGAGCACTAAGCACCATAATTCACTTCTCCAGGCCCCACCTGGATCGAGTTCATAAAAGTAAAACTTTGAGGAAATATCTTTTAAAATCAAAGAAATTATTGAAGATAGTACTTAATTTTTATTGCAAGCGGTGTCCTCTATTTGTCAAATTGGAAAGTATTTTCACCTGATACTTTGGAAATGAAGTCACGACCTTTAAGAACTCCATTTAACCTAAATGAATAAATAGGGTGGGGAGTGAATTGAAAGTCTTCCCCAGTGCTAACCAGAGGATATCCTATATATCTTGCTGTCATTAATAGCTGATGAATTCAGCTAATAATGTCAGAGGACATTGTCAAGGTTGATGGACCCAAACCTTGTCCCTGTTTTGACAGTGTTTCCATGGAAGAGGGTTTTTAGGGAAAGCCATTACCCAGACAGTAAGAGTGGTCTCCAAGGAGCAAATCTGGATGGATGGGCACTGGGAGATGGATAAAACAAGATTATATTTTCCCCCCTTTTTAAAAAACTCTCAGATTATGATTCACCCTAATGTTCAGTTCTGGTTATTTGCCAGGACTCAGTCACGACCAGTGTCAGCTCAGGCCCTCACGACTCCCCACGGTGCCATGAACAGCAGAGCAGAGCAAAGTCCTTCCAAATTTTGTCATGAATTGTTCTCTGCTCTTCCTTTGCTTAATCTTCTGTCCCCAGGTCTTTCTGACACCTTTGGCTTTCCCTGCCTGGCACGAGTCCTTCTCCTCTGCTGAGTGTTTCATGCACCACCCCTGGGGTGATGTGCAGAACATTTAATGCCATTGCAGAGCCAGTCCGTGGGCAGGCACCGAGGAGATCCTCACTGCAGGGTGAGAAAGACAAACTCCCCACAGAGGTTCAGCTGAGCCACGACTTGGGAAGGCTGCCCTGGCACCTCTGCTGGGGTGAGCGAGAAATTGCGGTGTCAGTGACATCAACTCACCCGAGAATGCCACCAGGGCAGCGCCTGCTAATCTGACTTTCTGTATTTGTACAGTGACCTGGCTTCAACCAAGTATTCCCAAGCCAGTAAAACCAGTGGGAGCTGAGCACTCACCTCAGGGCTTCCCTGACCGGGGGACTGGTCCATCTTTTCTAATGGAACTGCATCCTAGTTGTTAAATCAGGAACTATGATTGGAATATGGGCTTTAAAAAACTTACATTTATCTTTAATTTTACAGAAAAAATGCATTTATGTTGCCAAACTTTTAATCTAAAGCCACTTTACATGTCAGGGAAATAAGAATTGTGGCTATAAATCACTCAGCATTTGTGTGGAGAAACAAAGAGATACTGGACTTGCTTTTATGTTTTTCATATTATTCTGTGCAAGATAAGGTCTTACTTTATTTGGATCTCTACCTTGATCTCCCCCATGAAATAAAAAAGCTTGGTGAAGTCAGGAGGAAAAATGTATTTGTAGGGTGACTGCAGATGGAAATTGAAAAAAGAACACAAAGAATAAGGAGTGTCAGCATGGAACCTGGGGTGGTGTTTGCTGCCTTCTGCTTCCCAGCAGAGGGTAGGGAAGGGAAGGAGAGAAAAATACTGAAGTGCTTGGATTCGTTTCAGATTTGCAAATATCTGCGATTTTGCAGGACCCCACGAGCTGGGATTTTTTTTTTTAAATAACATCACAGAATCCCAGAATGGTTTGGGTAGGAAGGGACCTTAAAGCCCACCCAGTGCCACCCCACCACCTTCCACTGTCCCAGGCTGCTCCAAGCCCCGTCCAGCCTGGCCTTGGGCACTGCCAGGGATGGGGCACGGGGTGATGTCACCTAGAGTGGGGTCACATAGGAAAGAACCCCCACAAACCTGGGAATTTTTTCCTTCTAAGGTGAGGATTCTCTCACATTTTGCCAACAAGAGGGCTCTCTGTGGAGCTTTGAATTTTGTGGCACCAACTAAACTGTGAATACATTATAAAGTGACCTTTTACAAATTAATAATCATTAAATAAAATGCTTTGAACTGTTAAACACCATTACACAATGTGCACTCTAATTATTTAAGTGACAGAGGCCAAACTCTCATCTCAATACCAGAACCAGCTCAAAGCAATCCATTATTTAGTGGGGAATCACTTTGTCTGACATGAGCACAGCTGAGATGGAAACCTGGCCCCTGGTTTTCCAGCTCTAATGAAGTTCAATTGTGCAGAGCACTTGAAAGCTTTTTTCCTCCAGTCTGTAGTGTGTACAATCAGGAACATTGGTCATTTAAAAGATAAGAAAGCTAAACACCAAACCTAAACATATGTAGATGTTTAGGCCACGGGGAATAAAATTCTCCAATTAAAATACTAATAAATGCAGAATATCCCCTCCCTTAATTAACTGGTTAAATAAACAGTGAGACTAGGTGAAATACTGCCATGATTATTTAACACAGAGAAAAATCAAGAAGGTTGACTGAATAACAATTCCTCAATTAACACACAATGAAGAACATTTGAGTTTTAATTAATCCTTATTGGCACTGCAGTAACTTCCACGGAGAATCTATTCCAACTCATTTCATAGGCAGGCCTTTCAAGTTTAGGTAATTTTAACATTTGGTGTCCAATATAAATCTCCTTATTAAACTGATACAAATACAGGGATTAAACTCAGACCCCAAGGGCACTTGGGGAGTTGTTTCCTCACACGGAGCATCGTGGCTGTTGACAGAACACGGCTCCATTTCCTGCCCTGCTGATGACAAATGCTTTGCAGTATTATGATTATTGTTATCATCATCATCATCATAATTTTAAATCCTTTCTTGTGAATGGTCAGGAATAGATAAACTGAACTTGGCGGAGCAGCTGTGGCTGCCCCTGGATCCCTGGCAGTGCCCAAGGCCAGGCTGGACATTGGGGCTGGGAGCACCCTGGGACAGTGGGAGGTGTCCCTGCCCATGGCAGGAGTGGCACTGGGTGGGCTTTAAGGTCCCTTCCAACCCAAATCATTCTGGGATTCTGTGCAATGAACAATTTTAATTTCTGGGGTTTGTTGACATGCACATGGATAATCTAATGGAAAAAATGTTTAGACACACTTATTGACAAGACTGTTACAGGTAGGACTGGTAACAAATATTTTAAAAGCCCTGTCAGATAGGATCCAATAACTCCGTAACTAAGCGTTGCCTTTATGAAAAGCACCTGCAGCAGTTTTGCTGTTGTGCTGCATTTCAATCCTCAAACCAATTTCTGAGTTGTGAGTGAGGGAGCTGACAAATAGCTCCTTGTCCTGCAGTGATACCACAGATGTTTTTAATTTTATATTCTGATCTTTCATAACCTTAGTTTCTTTTTCTTGCTCAGTGAAAGTCTTTCTGTTTGGATTTATAGCTATCTCACAGAATTATTTTTGTGTTCTAGATCGGATAAACAAAGGGAGACTCACTGAAGTGTGTGATGTATTGTACAGCTGAGCCCATCTAGAGACAGGGTTGTGCTGGACAGGGCTGGGAGAGTCTGGACATCTTCTTATCTCCCAGAAACACAGCCAGGTGAGGGTTGTTCCCCCCTCACAAACAGAGAATTGCTGTGTTTTCCTTGACTGATCTTGGTTTTTACTGTATGTTCGCTTAGGGCCAAGACACGCTCAGGCTATTCAATAACACACAAATTTCAACACCATTCGAATTTCATAAACAAGAGCAGGATGGACAACAGAAGAGCAGAGAAAGTCTTCAGCAAAGCTGCAGAGAGCAGATTTTCCCCAAACTGAAATGCTTGGAAAAGAGCCCATTTCAAAATGAAAATCTCTCGTTTCTTTAGGTCCCGATGATGCAGCCCAGTTACCCCATTTCAAACCCTCTCTGGAGAGAAGCTGCTGAGTTTATCCAGGGGTCTGATCAGGGAGCAGAAACATTCCCTGGCCTGGCTGCCAGCCCGGGAGCACACAGAGCCTGTTCCGAGGGCGTGCAGCGCCCTGTGCTGATGTGGTGCTCACTTGTCCTGTTTCACGGAATCATGGAATGGTTTGGGTTGGAAAAGACCTTAAAAATCCTCTACTTGCACCCCTGCCATGGGCAGGGACACCTTCCACTGTCCCAGGCTGCTCCAAGCCCCAATGTCCAGCCTGGCCTTGGGCACTGCCAGGGATCCAGGGGCAGCCACAGCTGCTCTGGGCACCCTGTGCCAGGGCAAAGCCTCGGCTCTGGGTCCGGGGCTCTCTCTCCTCTCCTCAGCACGGGGAGATGTTGCTCGAGTCCCAGGGCAATCACTGTGTGTTGTGGCACTGCTCAGAGGAGCTGCCCGGTGCCGCGGTCCCCTCGGACCCAGCCAGGTGTCCCATCCATCCTGCAGGAGCTCTGGTGGGGGCACGGGCTGTCCCAGCCCCGCTGTGTCCCTGCCGGGAGGGCAGAGCCTGGGGCTGGGTGTGCGGGGTGGAAGCGATGACACCAGGTGGATTTCAGTTCACTTGTTCCAGGCAAAGCCTCGTATTTGCACAGCTGCAGCTCTTTGCTAAGTACGAGCACTTTCTGAGGGGCTCAGCATTTTCACCTCACCCTTTTTTTTCCAGGAAACCTAATGCCTAAATGGGAAAGATGAAATTATATCCGTAGTGGGGAATGGAAATGCATGAATCGAATCGCTCCTTCCAAAAAAGGGGCTTTTGTACAAGAAATGCCACAGCAGAGTTATGTTATTCGGGCATGTTTACATTAGAGATGAAAAAGCCTGTCTCATAATCAAATGGGAACCAGAACATGGCTCTCTCGAAGGCTTGTCTAGACAGCCCAGCAGCGGCCAAACCACAGCGGGGCCGTGGCAGCTGCGGGGCTGTCACAGCACTCCCAGGCTGTGCCCCTGCTCAGCCTCGGGGCTCAGGGAATCACAGGAGATGCAAGGGACCACAGGGATCATCCAGTCCGACCCCTGCCCTGCACAGACACCCCAACAACCCCACCCTGGGCATCCCTGGGAGCTCCTGGAGCTCTGGCAGCCTCGGGGCCGTGCCCATTCCCTGGGGAGCCTGGGCAGTGCCCAGCACCCTCTGGGGAAGAACCTTTCCCAGAGATGCAGCCTGACCCTCCCTGGCCCGGCTGCAGCTGTGCAGCTGCTGTACTGAGGGGGAGCCGAGCTCCCTTGGCCCCAGCTGTTGGGGCAGTTTCTCTGAGATGTGAGCCCAGCATCGCTGAGCTCACACGCTGCGGACGCCGCGCTCTGGGCTGGCAGCGGGACCTCAAAACCTTCTCCAAAAAGCTTGAACTTTGTTATTACACTTCATTAAGAGCCCTGCAAACCTAAAAGGAGAGGTGTGTGAAAGGGTTTGTGGGCAGCAAAACACTTGACGTCCATCCTTGACTGAATTTGGTAAAGATCAGGCATGAGGAAAGTCATTGGCTCCTCTGGGAGCACAAATGTTTTAGGAAGGAAGGCTGGAGAAGCAGCCCCATGCCCAGAGCCCTGCAAGCCTCCAGCACAGGGCAAACCCCATCCTGGTGTCTCTATTCCCAACCTGCCTGCGAGGGAGGAGCTGCAGTGGCCCCAGCCAGGAGCTGGCTCTGGCACAGGGAGGAGCAGTGGGATGAGCAGGTGCTGCTTCACCCAGGCCCTGCCAGCCGTGCTAACTCTCAATCCTGCTTTTTTTTGGTTATCCATATGCAGCATAGAGTGATTCATTCCACACCCTGCCCTGCATCCTCATCCTACCAAGCTCTGGGCAGGATTTTTACCAAGCACCAGCAGCAGCCTGTGTTGAATTACCAAGTCTAGAAGAGCCTGTTCAACTCAATTTACTCAAATCAGTTCCAAAAACTGCACATGCTCTTGGAGTGGGAGCCTTTTCTCACTCTGCTTTTGCCTTAATTCTGCTGGATACCTTAATTTTGAAGTTCATTTGCTTATCCTTAACTCCCAACTCTTACACCAGAATATTCCCCCTCCTCAATCTCTACCTGGAGCTCAGTGATTTGTTCATTATCTCCTGTCAGTAGCAGAACTGAGAGCTGAACCCGTGCAGAGCTGCTTCCACAGTTTAACACAGTTTGGAGAAGATGAAGTGATTGATTTGTTAATGTCTCCTCTCATTCTGCACCCTTTAAATGTTCAACAACTGGAATATGAGGTTAGGCACATCCAGTTTGGGGGCCCTGGAAAGGGAAATAAAATCACAAAACTACTTCTAGAAAGATCACCTTAAGGTAGTTCTAAGCAAATGAAGAGATCCCAGGGACTGTGCTCTGTGTCCTGCCCAGGCTTCCAGGCTGCAGAGGAGATGCAGCTTCATTCCCTGCAAATACAGCACCAAAGCCAACAGTGAGGAATCAGGAGGACACACTGGGACTGGAGCAACCAAAAACCTCCTCAGGTGTTATTCTCAGGGTGGGCCATCACCTCCCTCTGGTCTGCACAGGCTGGGACTGAAGGAACCTGAGGTGAGGAGGAGTTCTTGGGCTCCCCAACAGCCCAGAGCTGCCTAAACACAGGCCTGGCACAGGACTGGTGCGGGTCATTCCCCTGAGCCATGGAAAATACCCTTTCCCTGTTAAGAACACCTGGAAGCTGGGAAATGGCAGGACAGAATAACCCTGTTCAACACCCACAGCCCTCCCAAGGGGAAATCCCACTCCTGTATGCACAGCTGGGAACTTGTGCCATGGTGTGTCAGAGCTCCAGAGATTTGCCAGCCTCAGCCAGGTTTGGGTGATGCGTTTTGGGGTGAATGTGGGAGCAGTTTGGGTGTGCAGAGCACTCTGCCTGTTGCAGGGAGGCTGCAGGAACAGTCTACGATGAGAACAGGAGAGTCAGACCCTGGAGATGGAGCAGTGAGGGAAGATTAAATTCCCTTTGTACTTAGTCATGTGCACGAGGAGGGAGGGATGCTCCCGACTTTTCAGAAATATTAAAAGAACCTGGGTCCAGGCCCAGCAGGGACCTGTCATTGCTTGCCAGAGGATCACAGAGGTCAGGAAGGATTTCTCTCTATCTCCCAGCCGTCATGATAACATGAAACAGCTTGTGGGGAGGATTCTCTTTTATTTAAGGGTGTCCTCCAGCTGCTCGGCAGCGGCAGAGCCGCATTCCTGCGAATCCTGCCTGTAAATGATGCAGCTCCTTGCGTGACCAGAAATTGTAAAGAAACCCATGTAAGGGCAGGCAGGCAGCACTGAATGCACAAAAGCAGCACCAGATTTTATACCCTGGTTTAAGGCAGGAAAGACCCCGTGCCTGGAAAAACTTTGTTTGCCCATGCGAAGCTCTGATTCCAGCAGAGGACACAGGGACGGAGCCCGGTCCCGGGCACAGCCCCGCGGGCACCTCCTGCCTCCCTGCCTGCCCCACGCTGCTGCTGGAGGGTGCAGCTCTGTCCCTGCTGGGCTGGGTGAGAACAGAGCCCTTTCCTCACTGAGCCCTCGACACCGCAGCTCAGGTGTCCCCAGGCGCAGCACGGCGGGCAGGGGACACTGGGGGACACTGGGGGACACTGGGGGGACACTGGGGGGACACTGAGGGACACTGGGGGACACTGGGGGGACACTGAGGGGGTCACAGGGGCACTGGGGACACTGGGGGACACTGGGGGGACACTGGGGGACACTGGGGACACTGGGGGGACACTGAGGGACACTGAGGGGCACTGAGGGACACTGGGGGACACTGGGGGGACACTGGGGGGACACTGAGGGGCACTGAGGGACACTGAGGGACACTGGGGGACACCCCCTGCAAACAACCCCAGCAGCTCTGACTGGGGCACTGGCACAGTGGCAATATTACGGCAGCTTTGGTGCCAGGTGACAAATGACTCCCAGAGGAGGCACATAAAGGGGTCTGGTGTGCCATCAAAAAGCTCCAGCTTGAAGAAATATCCCTGGCTTTCCCCAGAGGTCTCAGTGTGACTTCTGCACGTTTCTGTGGGCAGGAGTGTTTATGGCAGCTGCATAAATCAGAAATAACCGGAGATATTGCAATGCTGAAGCTGAGGAATGAGATGTTTGACCTGGGTTTGAATGCCAACCATCACATTTAATAACTGCAGGGAGTCTATTTATTCCTTGGGCTTTCCCAGCACCCATGGCAGCGTGATCCATCCTGTGTGGAAAAAGGGGGATGTTTGTGTAGACTCTCAAGCTGTGAGCCGGCAGATTAAATTATCAACCTCTAGTTTTGGCACCGGACCAGAAACGTGAATATTTGTTCCTTCTCCTCTGCTCGGTTCCCAGCGCCGGGCCGGGGGCACGGCATGCACACAGCTGTCTGCATCTGCACAGACCAAACCCTCCCTGCTGGAGCACGAGGACACACACAACAGGAAGATAAGGGGGGTTGCCACATCCTTGAGCTGAGTTTAATGTTTCTGCAGAGTCAAGAAATCATGGGGAAAGAAATTGCGACTCAGATCTGGCAACCACCAGCACAGCTACGCCCACTCACAACCTATCACTGCATCTCCAGCCACACTTCCCCAGCCTCTTGGTCTCATTCTGCTGGTGCACACGCTATCAGTGCATCGATATGCGGGACTTCTTCCTGTGGTTTGCAAACCCGAAGTCAATTGGTTTTCCCAGCCTCCCTTACCAGCATCTTGCCCCCGAGCAGCGGTAACAGCATCCCCCTCGCCGCCGGTGACGGCTGCAACATCCACAGGAGCACGGCCCAGGAGCAAAACCCTTTTGGTAAACAGGGCTGGATGAGTCATTCCTACTAAAGCTTTAATTTAAAAGGAAAATAAATTAAACACCTCCTCAGAAATTAGGGGGTTTGAGGCCCTAGCAACAACAAAGTGCACACGTGTGTTTTGATGTAGAACAATGCTGGGCTCCATCCTCATCCTTTCCTGGTTTTCCTACTCCCAGCCTCTGCAGGTTTTGCGGGCACCTCTGAGCGCTGAGCTGGAATTTTTGTGAAATGACCTCATGCGGCCCTGAGGCAGAATCACAGAATTGGTCCAATTGTCAACTCAGCCCCTCCACGTCCACCTTGGAGCTCTGGTCCTGCAGTGGAGCGAGGCAGCCTAAATCCCACCTCTGTCCAGCCAAGCCCAGCCGTGGCTCTGTCCCTGCAGCACAATTCCAGCAGCAATAAAATGTAAACTCTGCAGATTTACAGCTCTTCCCCAATGCCATTCTGTTAATTGGACCTTACATCACCACAGCTAAAATAGTTCTGTGACCGGGCACATTCATGGCTTCAAAAATAATTATAGAAATTACATAGATTCCCCCCCTATTACATTTCTTGCACGCCTGGTAATTTTAACTTCCCTGGCAAAACACACCTCAGAAACTTTACTGCACTGGTTTGGCAATTCTTGGAGTCAGATATCAATCAATCAATCAATCAATCTCTTTCCTCAGGTTCCTATTGGTTTTACTGGACAATTTATGGCCCCTCTGTCCCAGCTCAGTGCCACCACGCTGCTTGTCATTGTCCCCCAACACCAGGACCAGCACTGTTCCCTTTTATCTTGCTAACAACACATTATCGGTGGCAGCAAGGTTGGGGTTTTTTTTTTATGATTGGATTATACAACCCCAAATTAATTTACATACATTATCCTAAGCCAAAAAGGAAAAATGAAGCAGGATGTCTTCCAGCCAGTTAACAAAGATGATTAACTAAGGAGCAATTGAAGAGTAGGGAAACATCTTTTTGCTAAATATTTTATTCCAGCTGAGATTTTAATCAAGATTCTAAAGAACATTTCTTCTAAGGCTTCACAAGTTCCTAAAAAGATTTACATAGGTAAAACCCACCAAAAATAGTTACTTTTGCCCGTCACTAATATAAATATTTTCATTCTTAGCGTTTTCTTTTTTGTAAGGATGTGTTTGTGATGTTTGTAAGACTGCTGTGCTGTGCTTTGAAAGTCGAGAAGACAATCCCCCTCTAAAAACAGCAGAATAAAAAAAAATCTGGCCTAATAAAAGCCCAAGCACAAACCAGCACAAACAATTCTGGAATCATCCTCAAGCACCAAGAAATTCCCAGGTCAGAAATCCTCCCATCCCACCTCTGAGGCACAGGAAAACCAGCCCTGCCCGAGCCAGGGCACGCTCTGTCCTTCAGAGAACTCACACAGCCGTCCGTGTTATTTTTGGGGCTATTTTTGCAGAAAAGTTTGAATTCCCCACAGGTTTTAGACATGAACGTGCAGAATTCCTTCCCCAGGGTTGACTCAGGAGCTTTTATAGATCCAGTGGCAACACTTTAAAATAATGGCCAGGCCATTATTCACCACCATGACATTTATTTTAATAACATTAATCATAATGAACTCATTTGGTATTAATGCAGGTGTCACAAGGCCTTTTATAGAATTCCTCAGGCATTCATTAGGCTGGGCCATTATTTTTATTATTTTTCTAAAAGTTAATTTAACTGTGCCTGAAAAGTGCTGGACTGGCAGAGCCTGGTTGGGTTCCCTGTTTACCCGGGGAACAAATATGAATCACTTCCTAAAGCGCAGAGGCTTTTGGCTGGATTTTGGTGGGACATGGGGCCAAGAATCATTTCCCTGCCCAGTGCCCAGTGTCCTGCTGTGCCCCAGGCCCGCTGTCACCTGCTGGAGCCCAGCACAGCTCCTGGCATCCAGGAGCTCCCGAATCCGTCACTCTCTGTATTAATAACCTTTTCTCCCAGGCAGGGCCACGTTGCCAAGGAGCTGAGAAATGGTGCCAAATGCTGCATCTCTGCAGGAAGCTGTAAAATCACAGAATTCCAGGATCATGGAGGTTAGGAAAGAGCTCCAAGATTGAGTCCAAGCTGTGCCTGACCCCCACCTTGTCCCCAGCCCAGAGCACTGAGTGCCACATGCAGGAATTCCTTGGACACCTCCAGAGATGGGCACTCCAAGCCTCCCTGGGCAGCCCCTGCCAGTGCCTGATATTCCCTGCCATGAAGAAATTCTTCCTGAAAAATGAGCCTCTCTTCCTCTGGGCTGCTCTTTAGGCAAGCCTGTCCTGTGGACTCAAAGCTGGGATGGTGCCTCAGAGCACAGCCAGGGCTCCTCAGAGTCTTTCTCTGAACCAGATAAGCAAAGCAGCCGATCCAGACTCTTCATTCCCTAATCCAAACACTGCCTCGTCCATAAATATTTGTGTTTTAAAGCTCCTCACTTTGCCAGGAGCTCGCAGGGAGAAGGAAAACACTCTAGACATTAAAACTACGGAGTAGAAATCCTGAGAGAGAAACCTGCTCCTCAGGGAAACCCTTCTGAAAGGAAAAATCTCCCATTTGGAGCTGGATCCCTGAAGAGGAGGGTGCAGCCAGCTAATGATGGAAAACTCAGAAACACAACAGGGGCAGAAGAGAGAAATCAGTGTAAAAGCCACAAAAAGAAACCCCCAGCCCTGCTGAAATCTCTTCAGCTAAATTTTAATTCAACAGCCACATACCCCTTGGATGACAGCTCCTGTAGGGTGTAACAAGGAAATAATGTGAATTCTGGCTTCCTTTGCCGCTTTATGGCACATTTCAAGGGAGAGTTTATAACCACCCACATCCTTGAAATTCTCGGATTGTCATAATCTTGGAGAAAGTACCCAAACCTCCCAGCAGTAGCACATTAAAAGACTGTTTTCCAACTAGAAAAGAATTAAATGTGAGGAGAAGGCAGCCTCCCGACTCCTCTGTGATGAGAATCACAATTTTGGCAGTCCCAAGAACACTGACAGGGGAGCAGGAACGAGTTCAGCACTCACTCCTGCTGCTGCAGTTGTGGAATTACTGTTGCACAGAGAGGGCCTGCTTTTACAACGGGCTCGGCGTTATCTGAGGCGGTTTACAATCAGAATATTTTCAGTTTTATATTCCAAGCCTCTGCAGAAAAAACTTTCCAGTAATAACACAGTGAATAAAATGCCTACATAATCCTGGAATGAGTCACCCCGAGAGCAGCAGATGATAACACCGGAACCCCAAGTGCTCCGTGGTTAAACCACAGCCAGGCTCCACCTGCCTCAGCCCGCCAGGACGAGGAGGAGGAGGAGGAGGAGGAGGAGGAGGAGGAGGAGGAGGAGGAGGAGGAGGAACAGGAGGAGGATGCTCGGCAGTGTCAGACATCGGCTCAGCCTCCCCTCGTGGGTTGGGGCTTGCTCCTTAGGATTCCTGTCTGTGAACCTGGTAACAGCAGCCTGTGGCTCACACGGCCTCTACCAGACATTATCCAACAGGAATTCTCTCTCAGGCGGTGCAGGGCAGGAGTCTGTGTCCATCCCATCCCATGGGCTCTGCTCAACACCGTGGCAAGGAAAGGAACCCCCAGACTGTAGGGCACAGCACACCTAGGTTTTAGGCATCAGGACAGGAAGCTGCCAGCTCTGGATGACTGAAAACCCTATTTTTCACTCTTGGAATGAAGAGATCAAATACCGGAGGGAGGTCTGAACCAAAATTTCAGGAAAGGCAGTTTAGTTTCCAATGCCCAGCTTTGAGCTCTGACTTGATGTCTGTCAATGCTGTGAGAGGCTTAGACTGGTCTAATATTTAATGGGATTTCAAAAATTCCAACCTCCATGTGCCCATGCAGACCCCTCAAAAAACATCCCTTGGGAACAATCTGTGGCACTGTGCTAATTTGGATTATTAAAGCAGAGGGGCACATCCATAAATCACTACCAATTTTGTACCCTTCTTTGCTGTGGGAATAAAGATACCAGTTTTTGAAATTGCAGCAGGCTGGCAGAAGAAGTTGAGCCAAACCATCAGGCCATAATGAACCCGGCCGTGTCATTTCCAAGGCTCAGCAGGAAAGCCAGAGATGCATTAGGTACATTTATGACTTACATTACAGGAGGCTCAGTATTCTCTGGGTACAAGACTCCCAATACTTTTAAGAACTCTGTCCTTGAAAAGGTAATGGCTGTGTCAGACAATGAAGTTAAAATAAGAAATGTGAAAGTAATAAAACACTCTCCATACGGCACAGCAGGTCCCAGCCCTTTCACCCGCTGACACGCCAAAATGTCTCTTTCCCCCAGAAGATAAGCTGAGAGAGATGACTATTCTGGAAATTACATTTTAGCTCCAATGAATCACATTTTCCAGCTTGAAGTCACTCACAGTGAAAGCACTATGTGCCCGAGGACTCTTGATTTCCAGAAATAATGCTTGGAGTGGCTGGGAAAGAACCCCAGATTGCAGCGGCTGTAGGGATGCTGCGATGCTATTTAGATGGGCCTCAAAATTTCCTCCAAGGACTGCGATCATCCCTCTATTTTTAATCCTCCAGGGTCTTTAGCAAAGGACATTGGGGCTCATTCTTTTAGCATCGTGCCCAGCACAGGGTTATAAATACCCGGAGGTAACGCCAGCGCCGGGGAGAGAGCGAGAGCCTGGGCAGAGGAACACAGACAAATTGTCTTTTCTGGTGCTCTCACATAATTTGCCTTCCCACTTTCTCGCCATACTTTGTTTTCTCTTTCTGCTGCCTTCTCCATGTTCTGCTGGCAATGGTAATTATGGTTTTAAATGCAAGATGAAAGGGATGAGCTGGTTGCAGAAAATTATAGCGCTTTATGTACTCACCAAATTGAATGTTTTCCTTTTCTTGGATGTTCACATGAGCTATTAATTTTGTTTTCTTTTAGGTATGGAAGTCGGAGCTTCAAAATAATCACTTGGCTTGTTTATTTGCAGAAGATCCTCTGATTTAATTATTTATAAGAATTATGAATTAAGAATGATGAATAAACATGCATGACAATTAATGGATTCTTTGTTGAATTCTCCTATGGAACCAGATGGTCTGACTGATGCATGTAAACAGATCATTTATTCCATTTGGAATTCTGAATATTGAATAAGAAATTAGATATTTGCAGTTGAAGACCTTACCAAATGTTTAAGCTAATTCAGAACAGAATTGTGGAATGGGTTGTACATGGAAATAAACCCAGGGGCCTCACCAGAATGACCATAGTTTAACAGGAGCTCATCACAACTGCTCAGTGTGCATAGAAGGGAAATATTTGTCTATCTGCCCATTTTAGTCACCTCATTTTCCATCAGAAGTGTTTGTTCTGTCTCTCTCCAGCCTCGGGCTGCTAATACACAAATTTTGGTGGTGGCGGCTGCCCCATCCCTGGCAGTGTCCAAGGCCAGGTTGGATGAGGCTTGGAGCAGCCGGGGATAGTGGGAGGTGTCCCTGCCCGTGGGAACAAGAAGGGCTTTAGGGTCCCTTCCAGCCCAGTGCGTGGCTCTGAGATGGCCCAGCTCACGCAGGGCTGTGCCCAAGCAGGGGGATGGGAAGAGCCGGGGCCCTGAGCGGCACCAAGATGCGTCTGCCCCTTGCCAGCATCACTGCTCTGCTTTGCAAGGCAGGTTTTTAAGGAAAGGAAACCACCCCGTGTGTGAAACCCCAAGGATGCTGCCGTGACACGTCTGCAAGCAGCCACAGCAGCAGCAGCAGCAGCAGATACCATCGCTGTGGTGTAACGGCCCCGCTGCAGCCGCCTCCACCATTGATAAATAAACCAGGGATGCACCAGGGCTCCTTCTCCCCGCCCTCCCTCCCTCCCAGTGGAAAGAGGTAGCTATGGCTGTGACCCTTCAGCTGTGCAGGGCAGCACCAGCACTCTAATTAATTGGCCTGGCTGATTATTCAGAGCCCGTTCTCGCGGTGACCCTGGCAGGCAATGGATGCTCGGGGCAGAGGGAGGCAGCTCCCATCCTGCTAAAGCTGCTGTGGATCCGAGAGCAGAGGGGCCCAAGGCTGCTATCAGAGCCTCCCCAGCCCAGGGGATGGAGGGACAGACAGATGGAGGGACCCAGGGTGCTCCCGAGGGGAGCCAGGACAGCCCAGCAGAGAGAACTGCTCCAGCCCAGACACCCCTTCAGCAGCCCAGCAGATTGATCTGTTCGAATGGTACAGGGAGGAAATGACTCCTCACTAAAGCTTTCTGGAGCCCATCTCCAGTTTAATATTTAAAATGGTCCATTCCAGGTGTATTAACACCTCTCAGCCTTCCCAGGGAATAAAGCTGAGGCTGCATTTGTAGCGTAGCAACATCCCTGAGGGCACAACCTGCCTGCAGCTGCCTTGGGTGCAGATCAAACCCTCACCTCGGCTTGCACCAGCTTTTTCCAGGGAAGGGAACAGAAAAATGCCACTGGGGGGTAAATCTGTATTGGCTCAACAGTCCGGCAGGGTTAATCTGCCCTTTCCATATGACCAAGATAAAGTAACCTTATTTTCTAGGATTTCTCAGCACAAGAGTTTGGCACCTTGTAAAGGACCAGTGACTCTTTCTTGAACCTTAACTCCTGGAGAATTCCTCTGTTCCCATGGCCCCAGCAGGAACCTCCTGCCCTT
The DNA here is from genome assembly GCA_014706295.1 of Lycocorax pyrrhopterus obiensis. NCBI lineage: Eukaryota > Metazoa > Chordata > Aves > Passeriformes > Paradisaeidae > Lycocorax > Lycocorax pyrrhopterus. The sequence continues at coordinate 8,291,348 of JACSVZ010000018.1, read as the reverse complement.
CCTCAAAGACTTTTCTTGGTTTTCTTTCTGTGGTTAATTCCAACAGCAGAACAACACCCAGTGTCAGAGGCTGCTGTAGCCCTTTCCCTCCAGCTGCCCAGGACACCAGATCTTTGCATCCATCCCCAGTGGTGGCACAGCCCTGGAGAGGGGAGGCCAAGTCCATGTCAGGGTAAAGGCTGTGCTGCTCTCCAGGGGCAGGAGTGCACCCCTGTGTTACTGCAAGTGTTAAACCTTCACTCGAAGCCCCTGCAACTCTTCTATCACTGACTACAAATCAGATTTTATCACATTTACCGGCTATAGCAGCCACTGAGATGCAGTGGCACCTTCCTCAGGTCTTGCCTTTTGCTGCCAAGGCAAAAGTTTCTCCGCATCAGGTGGGAGGCAGCTCTTGGAAAGAGCTTTTTGTACCGAGGGACTGAGATCCCCTGTCCCGGGCCCTTGGTGCCGCCTGTGCGGGCCGAGCCGTGGCCCTGCAGGGGCCAGCAGCACCCGGGTGCTCCCTGCTGTCCCTCCCCTCAGTGCACAGCTCCTTTTTCAGTCACACCTTTGGGAACTCGTGCTGGTTTGGCCACAAGGACATTTCCTGGGCAAACCTCACAGAAATGTGAAGAACGAGACCAATGCTGACACCAAGCTGACAATTAAACTGTTTGATATCCCCCCCTTACCAGAGAGAAAATGCAAATGGCACAAGAAGGGGGAAAAATCAAGTGCCCCTGGTTAAGGTCTGTCCTCTGCTGACAACGTACAGACCCTAAAATGTTAATTTTCAGCTTTGCTCCTCATCACAGCAAGTTTCATCTGCTCTTCAGCCCCAGCCTGCACTCCTGTGATATACAATAACATTTACCTGCTTCAATGACAATTATCATGTTTAATTAAGGACTGTTGAGCCTAGAGATGCTCGATGGCAAAGTTTATTCTTTATTATCAGAATAATCAACCCTTAATGAGGAAAAATGCAAATTACTGCCAATAAATCCACACATGCAAGTCCATCAAGCTTTTCTTTGATATAATTATTTCGCAGTAGTGCTGGGTGAAGCCTCCTCCACCCCTCCGCAGTCCGGGGAGGGACGGGGCTGTCAAGGCCACTGGCAGCAACTGGAGGGCCAGGACAGAGCCCTGACAGGGCCAGGAGCTGCTCCAGCTGCCCACAGGGGCAAACCTGCTGAGGAAGCACGGACAGAGCCTCCCTGGACAGGGCACAGACACTCTGTTCCCATTCTGCACCGCTCTGAAGCACTTTGGTATCGACTGCAGCGCGATTTTCCGCAGCAATTACTGCAATGAAGCTATTGAAAAAGCAAGGATTTAAAAATAAACTCCCCAGCTATAAAAAAAGTAAAAAAAATCAAATAGTTAAAGTATCATTAGTGATATAAGTCACAAAGATTTTCACAGCTTTTAACTATAGATGGAAAAATGAAAATTTTGTCTCTAATTTTGAGGTTTGGGAGGGCCTGAGGTCCAGCTGGGATGATTGGAATCAGCAGCACCAGTGGAAATCAGCCCCTATTCAAGCGTGAACACGGGTTTAAAACAGCAGCATTATTGTTTATTTGACAGCTCGTCAGCCTCGGTTTTAAAATTCTAGGAAACTCTGGGCACACACCTGGAAGCCCCTGTTCCTGAGCCAAGGAAATCTGCCTTTGTAGGACTGTCTGGGCAGGAAGAATCCAACGCCTGGTACACAAGTGATTGATGCAGAGGGATGTCCTGGGATTAAGTGGTGCTCCCTCTCGCCCCTCCCCACACCCAGTTATATCCCACTCTGCCACTGCAAGAGAAAGCCCAAGCCCAGTTTTCCTGTGGATTTCCTATGGATTATTTTTAGCTGTGCAATACAAATGATAAATAGCAGTGAGCAAGGGCTGCATGTGGCACCCCATGAAGGGTGGCTTTGCCCTGCGGTCACACACAGGGTCTGTGCACTCAGGGATCAGCGGGCAGGAATTCCCTCAGGGCACAGAGCAGGTCCCAGGATCGCTGAGGCTGGGAAAGAGCTCCAGGACCATGGACCCCAACCTGTGCCCAGCCCCCAGCCCAGAGCACTGAGTGCCACCTCCAGCCCTTCCTTGGGCACCTCCAGGGATGAGCACTCCAAACCTCCCTGGGCAGCCCCTGCCAAGGCCTGAGCACCCTTTCCATGGAGAAATTCCTGCTGATGTCCAACCTGAGCCTCCCCTGGCCCAGCCTGAGGCCATTTCCTCCTGTCCTGTCACTGGTGGCCTCGGAGAAGGGGCCAAGACTCACCTGACCACAACCTCCTCATCTTAAAGTTCCTTAATCCAGCAAATGGAGAAGCTCACTGTGGGGGTTTTATTTTTATCTGTTTGTTTTTCATTTCTAACTTTCCTTCTTGCTTTCTGAAGAACTTCAGTTCCCTTTCAAGCACAACATACCCCAAGCAGCCCTCGGGGCCGTGTCTGTTCCTGCAAAGCCCCACACTGACTCCTGGCTCCCTGATCCCAGATCCTGCTGCCAGAGCAGGGCTGAGCTGGCAGCCACAGCCTTCAGAGAAACCTCAAAACTTCACTGAGGATTAGCTGAGGTGACACTGAGGTTCAGCAGCACCTCAGCACCATCTGTTCCCTGATAAAACCCTCCCAGAGGGGAAACTCAGCGCCCAGCTCTGACCTCGATGCTTCACTCCGAGCTCCCACTGCCGGGGGTCCTGCCCTGACCCCCACGGGGACCTCCGGGCTTCAAACTGGGTTTGGTGCCTCCACTGGGAGAGGGAAAACTCAGCCAGGCTGCTGGGTCTTTGTCAGGTGTGTTGCTGTTGCCTCGGGCAGCAATGCTGGGGGCTGGAGCAAAGCGGTGCCGTTATCAGAATTGAAGTGATTAGCTGAGCTCAGGAGATGCAGCCACCTCCAAAGTGACTATGAATATTCAGGTAAATATGTTTAGCCGAAATATTGAGTCATCAGCAGACACTACATGCACAAAATGTACTCCTGCCTATTTGTCCTTAATTTTGCCACCGTGCTGGCCGGCACTGCTGGCAGCTGCAGAGCTGCACTCTCGGGCAGGTTTGCCTTCCTCCAGCATCCACAGCACACAGGAGGTACCAGCTCCACACACAGCACCCAAACCTGTATCTCCACAGGGATTTACAACTCAAAAGTGGGTCTTGGAGCCCAGTGAGAGGAAGAAAGAGTTGGATATCCTGGTTTTCCTTACAGAGGAAAGAGTTGTTATTGTTATTGTATGTATTCCTCCCAGATCTCTCATTCCTGTTGCATGGGATCTGTGCTTTTGCTCATCTGTTGCTGTGGGACCCCGGCTCTCTCCCGGGCTGAGCACGGCCCTGGGTCACTCCATGCTCAGATCCCCACAGGAATACCTCTCCCTCTGTGCAAAGCCTGCCCTGCTCTGGAGAACATCTCAGCACCTCAGCTCTGCACTGCTGCTCCTCCAAGGGCAGGTCAGAAACAGCTGCTCTGCATTTTCCCAGTGACCCCTTGGAAAGGTGACACCAGCAGAAGCAAAACCGTTCTCTTACCTGGTGTCACCCTTTAGCCCAGAACTTGCCTCCCGTGCAGCCGCTGCTCCCTGGTTTGGGAGGAAGGGAGCTGGGGACGAGAGGGAGGGTGATGCATTCTGGTTAGGAGGGCATTGCTACAAAACTTCCCATTTCTTTACCAATTCCTCGCACAGAAATCCAGGATTAGGAATACCAGCCTGGAGAAATGTCACAATCCAGACAAGTGGTTAAAGAACAAACTTGCAACAGAAAAGGGCAAACCCAACACCTAAGCACATGCAAACTGCCATTAAAAGTCTGGGTTTTATCCAATAGTTAGTAGAGATTCAGCCAACAAAACAGCCAAGGAAAACAAGGACTGGGTAGGAATGGCTGCAGTTTTCCAAGCACTGGTTTCAGTGCAGCGCACGGACAGGGCTGGGCTGACTGGGATCTCCTCCCCCTTGGCAGGAAAGCCGATCCCTTCTCCTTCCACAGCTGTCAATACGCATGTCCTGTCTTTTTTTACATGTCTAACATCTAGTGTGAAGCCTATTAAGTGTTCTCCATCAGAGACCGCTCCTGTCACTGCACAGGGGCAGAGCCACATCGAACACAGTTTGGTCACAGCTCCAAATCCCAGAGAGAATCCCAGAGCACCAGTTCCTGGTGGGCTCCCACCGCTGCGCTGGGTAAGGGGGAACTCAAAATGCCTCACGAGCAACATTTTAAATGTAATACTTCGGTTTCACGCTTTTCCTTTTAACTTAACAATAGGAGACAGGAACATTCCCTGGTCCTCACCCTGGGGAATCAGACGGGCCCTTGCCTGAGCTGCCCCCAGTAACCAGCACTGGGAGCACAGCGGGGTTTGGTGGCCACAGCATCAGCCACGGCCCAGACTGTCACTGACAGAGCACAGCCCCAGCCCCCGGAGCTCCCTGCTGGGACAGGACAGTGAGGGGAATGCTCAGAGATGTGCCAAAGCCCAATCCCAGGGGCACAGCATTGCTCCCAGGCCATCCCTCCCCTGGATTCCCAACCCTTCCCGCCGGGAGCAGCCTCTCTGCTCCGTGTTTGCCGTTTCTCATGCTGCTGCAATATAAACAGCCCCGACTCTGGGTAAATGTTAGCTCTCTCTGACAGCCCCTGTACATATAGATTGCATACAGTTTACTCTGGCTGTTTTGGTTAGAAGGTCACAGGAGTGCTCAAATATTTGGAAGAGGCACGAAATTTATAGCACCTAAGAAATTACAGCACACGGTAAACACACATACACCTATTTATGTGTCTATACACACAGAGAGAAACGGCACAGCCTGGGCAGGGAATTTGCTCCCGCTGGCAGCAGGAGCCAGGCAGGGAACTCCTGTTCCTTGGCAGCTCCTTCACTCTGTGGCACACAGCGAGCCGATGCAGATTTCTATTTACATTATCTTTATTTAATTAAATGCTGCTTTTCATACACACATCCCATGCAGCTGACACTCACAGCTCTCCCTCTGTACCGAGGGAAGTCTCCTCTCTGTGGCCCCTTCTGCAGATGTTTGTCTTTCAGAGGACGCAGGACTCACCCAGCTGCGGGAGACGCGAGAGGGGTGCCCAGGACCATCCCAGCTGCCCCTTCCCCTGCCAGGAGTGTGTTCCTGCCCCAGGGCTTGGCAGGGAGGGGGGCAGCAGAGGGGCTGGCAGTGACCCCGGCATTCCCATGGGGGCACTGCAGCCGGCTGGGATGGGGATGGGAGCCCGTCCTGCCACGGGAATTGGCCAGACCCACCCCAGTGCCCTCCCTGCCGGAGCTCTCCTGACCCGCCTGGCCCAGCCAGCCCTGGGTAGCTCCAGGGAAGTTCAGTTATAATTAATAAAAGGATTGCAGCTGCAGCTTGGATTTTGACACAAACCCCTCCTCTCTCCAGTGGTTCCAAGAATGACTGAAGTTCACTGGTCCCTGCAACGCAAACGCTGGCCCCGGGCAGCCCCAGCTTCGGACACAGCAGAGCCTGGGGGTTTTGCAACGAGAGCAGCTGTATTGAGTGAGGCCACCAAAGCAAGGCTGGGTGTTATTGTTGTTGTTATTATTATTAAGGGAAAAGACTCAGTTCACAACACAGAACAAGCGGGAAAAGCAAAGGAGTCAAAGCTCCTGACCTGGGTGACGAGGGACAGGGAGGGCAGCCAGGTCTGGACAGCAGAACAGTGCAGCTGGATGAAGATTCCCTGTAAAGTCACTGGTTATAATGCCAAAATATAATTATTTGTTACCCTTTGCCTACACAACCACCAGCCCAGAGCCAAGTCCTGCCCCAGCACTTGCAGATCAGAGAATCCCAGACTGGCTTGGGTTAGAAGAGACTTTAAAGCCCATCCAGTGCCACCCCCTGCCATGGGCAGGGACACCTTCCACTGTCCCAGGCTGCTCCAAGCCCTGTCCAGCCTGGCCTTGGACACTGCCAGGGATCCAGGGGCAGCCACAGCTGCTCTGGGCAACAGAAACAGAGACACGGGACAGCTTCTGCTGCTCTGGTTGGTCCCAGATTCCAACGTCAGGATTTGCTCAGGAAGATTTTTAAGTTAACCCAAAGATGAAGTTTTTCCCTCAGATGGAGTTTTAGGACTGGGACATTCAGTTTCTGAGCAGGACTCCCTCACAGACTGAGCTTCTCTCTGTTCTCTCCCAGCTGCTCAGCCCCAGCCTTGCCAGAGCTGCTGCCCAGGGCTTCTGGAAGCCTCCCTGCAGTGCCCAACCCTTCTGGGCCCAGAGTTAAAGACACAAGCAAAACTCACACATAAACTTCAGAATTCTTCACACAGAAAGCATTTAAATCTCCTCATAATTAAAATAAAATGTGGTCATTTTTATGTACATCATCTTTTTCTCCTTGGTCTATTTTTAGAACTTCAGTCGCCATAACAACATATTTTACCATATAGCACATCCTGAAATGAGTCTGAGCTTCCTCCTGGCGTGCAGCAGAGCCCTGACCACCCGCACAGCCCAAGGGGGAGGGAGCTCCCCTGTCCCAGGGCACCTCCAGCACCAGCACTGGGCCCACCCAGAGCGAGCCCAGGATCCCAGACACACAGGGAACGCAGCCAGAGAAATGGCTCCAGCAGCACCAACCAGCTCTTTTCTGGTTGTCACTGCCACGCAGCCCCAGCAGCCCCCCCTCACACCCCAGAACAGCCCTTACCTGCACCCAGTGCCCTCCCTGCGAGCGAAGCGACCCGCGGAGAAAAAGGCAGAGCCCCCCTGGCTGCTCTGATAAGCGGGAAAGGGTGAGTGGGGCACACCTGGGGCATGGGGACACCTGTGGGGATGGGGGACATGGAGAACACCTGTGGGGATGGGGAATATTGGTAACACCTGTGGGGATGGGGGACATTGGGAACACCTGTGGGGATGGGGAATATTGGTAACACCTGTGGGGATGGAGGACATTGGGAACACCTGTGGGGATGGGGGACATTGGGAACACCTGTGGGGATGGGGAATATTGGGAACACCTGTGGGGATGGACATTGGGAACACCTGTGGGGATGGAGGACATTGGGAAGACCTGTGGGGATGGAGGACATGGAGAACACCTGTGGGGATGGGGAATATTGGTAACACCTGTGGAGATGGACATTGGGAACACCTGTGGAGATGGACATTGGGAACACCTGTGGGGATGGGGGACATGGAGAACACCTGTGGGGATGGACATTGGGAACACCTGTGGGGATGGAGAACATCGGGAACACCTGTGGGGATGCAATCATGGAATCACTGTCTGGTTTGAGTTGGAAGGAGATGATTTGTAAGGTCCCTTCCAACCCCTGCCTTGCACTCCCCTTTTTGCAATGATAAATAGCAATATTCTTTTCAAGCCAAAGAAACCAGAGGCAGTGGCAGCAGGTGAACCCCCCTGGCTGCTCCTGCTGTTCCAGATCCCTGTGGAAAAGCTGTGCCCATGGCAGCTCCTCACCCTGTGGGGAAGGACGTGCTCGAACCAGCACAGGGCTGGCGGAAGCACGTTCCGTGTTTGAGCAGCTGAAGGGCTTTAATGAAAACCAGGGGAAAGAGTTTTAAGTATAGAAAACACTATTTTCTCCAAAATTATTTGCTCTGCTTGAAAGCTAATGCTCTGTTTAAAGTCTGGTTTTATATGTCTCTTGGACTTGAGTTACGGCACATTAATTATGGCCAGAGGCAATGAAGAAGTGTTATTTCTTTACAAAAGAGATGGAGAAATTCAGTTAAAAATAGATTACAAGGCAGTGCTGTCAGGCACAGGCATTTTCCTGCTCCGCTGGTTTTCTGTTTTCCATCGACTGATGGAAAGGAGGACTTTGCTTTCAGAATATACGGAATTTTTTATATTACTCAGCATAATTAAGTGTAGCTGGTTAGATGACTGTGGAGGTCACTAGAACAGCCAGTAACTTTTCCCTGCTAAGGGAAGTGGCAGTTGGCCAACACCCATTATCCTCTCCACCCCTTTCTGGTTTTTTAGCATCCTTGCACAGGATTTGGAGCTTCTGTTGGGAGGAGGAGCCGGGTGCACACAGGCCCCGTGCCCCAGGGCTGCACCCCAGGGTGGCACAGAGCTGCTGCAGGGGCTGAAATCAGACCCGAGTGATCCTCTGGGCCCTTATAGGACCTGGAGACATCGCTGAGCTTTGGTCACCAGGGACAGAGCCTGGGGACAGAAAATCTCCTTCGTTCTCTTCTAAAATGCCATCCCTGCATCAGGTGGAAACTTTGGATAATTCACAGATCAAAGGCAGGATTTCTTCCCTTATGCTCTGACATGCTATTAAATGTCTCAAACACATCTCCAGTGAGTACCCAAAAGCAGCCCCCCAGCTCTGGATCTGCCTGCTGGGCTGTCCCGCAGCGCTGCTGACGGGGGCTCCGCCTTGGTGCCCTCCCACCTTCTGTCCCCGCTGCAGCTCTGACAGCAGGGAACCGATTCAGCCGAGGAGGAACCAACCCAGCCAAGGCACAGCAGAGCCGGGCGCTGCAGGAGCAGCTCCTGGTCCCGCTCCCGGCGCTGGCACCGCGGGCAGTGCCCGGGAGAAGGCACCGGCGCCGGGAGCGGATCCCGCCTGCAGCGCCCAGCGGCGCTCGGCACGCTGAGCACTCCGGCTGGGATACCCCCACTGGAATGCGCCGATTGCCATCTAGTGGCACCCAAAACTGGGCTCCGAACGCCTGTCCCCAGCTTTGGTGGCACAGGCTGGGTCTGTGGCTCTGCAGGGCTGCTCTGAGCTGCTCCCAGCGGCCCCCCACCCCGGAGCAGTGACCCCGCCACTGCCATCCACGGCTTGGGCTCCAACTTCCATTTGCTCCTCTTTCTTCCCTTGTTAACCCCGTCTTTTAAAGGTTCAGGACAGTAGAAATAAGGCCAAGGAGTGGCTCTGGGAAGCAGGCTCGTTGTTGGTGCTGCTTGTCCCGGGTGAAACAGCTCTGAAGCCGGGGATGCTCTGCCCGTGCTCTTTGACCACCAGCTCAGGGACAGCCGAGTGACCAAAACTGTCCTGGGTGTGCCCAGCGTGGCCAGCCCTGCAGGGCCCGGCGTGCCCAGGCTCTGCTGACCACTGGGCCAGGCACTCCTGAGCCTGCAGCCCTGTGAGGGGCACCAGGTCCTGCCCATTCGTGCCCGGTCTGTCCCTGCTCCCAGCCCCGGGTCCCCTCCTGCCCCCGCAGGGATTCCCAAGGGACCCGGGCTCCCCTTCTCGGTCACAGGGGGTGCCTCACCTGACATTAGGGCTTTAAGATAAGGAAAGAGCCACTGCCTGCAAAGCCTCGGATGAGTTACTCACCTAGGGACATCTGCCCTACAGATCTGTGCCTGACCACGAGAATCCCACTGGAGATGTGCTGAAATAAAGCCTGGAAACAGTGAGGAGTATCGAGAACCACAGCAATACAAAAGCAGTCAGAAATAGCTTCTTGGTTCAGAGAATGATGCAGATAAATTGCTGATAATGGGATTAATGAGCAAAAGGTAAAGATACTCTGTTGTGCTGGGGTTGTTTTCCCAGCAGAACTGGGGGCCTGGGCCAGGGTCCTGCTCAGTGACCTCCCAACAAACGTTCCCCTTCCCCGTGCCTCAGTTTCTCCCTCTGTCCTGCAGAAATTACAATGACAATTAACCAACACCTTTGCAAGCTGCTCTGGAGGGAGAGGCATCAGTGCCCGAGGGCTGGAGGTGCTGGCTGGGCACTGCCCGAGGAGCAGGGCAGGAGCTGGGCAGGAGCTGGCAGCGTTCCTGTACCTCCAGCACCTCCAGCACATCCCTGCCCAGCTCACTCCCCACGGAATGGGCACAGCCTGGTCCCGGCTCCCTGCGAGGGCTCCATCAAACGCTGTCTGAAGAGAAAACAGGGCCATGGCAACCAGGCCAACAGAGCTGGGTGGGATCTAAACACCGAGCCCGCCTGCAGCAGAGCGCTGTGAGTTGTTTGGGGGATCACACTGCAGGTTTCCATGGAAAAAGCTCCCATAGAACAGTCTGCCAGACAAATTACTGGGTAAACTGCAGAGGTTTCAGAGCTCCAGCCTGATGTTTTTAATGGGTGTTATCTCGCTGCTGCCAGCACTTTATAGGTCCAAAATTCAGCTTCGCTGTCTTTCCTCCAGGGTCCAGAATTGTGCCTGTGTTTGCTTTGAAAATAACGAAGGCACAAGAAAGGGCCTCTGTGGTTATTCCATCACCTGCTCAGCAATCCAGGAATGTGCAGAGGCAGAAGCAGGGAGAGAGCTGAAGGCAAGCCCTGCTGTTCCCCAACAGGAGACGTGCTCTGTGTTCTGGGTGACCCCCACAGCTCCCTGGGCTTGCTGAGGGCTCCCCCGGACCCTCTGTGCCAGCCCCATGGTTTTATTTCCTCCTGGCACCCTCTAGACAGATCCCTGTGATGGCAGTGGACCTGAGGAGCAGGGGGGATGCAATCCCATTCCATCCATCGGCTCCATCCCAGCACAGCCACCCCACATCCTCCCACCCCAGGGGAATTGGGGCCCGTTAGTGGAAGCACTGACTGGGTGGGGAAACTGTTACCAGCTAAGATGTAGGCAGGAGGATCATTTTCAAATTTAAGCCCTACATTCAGGTCTGAAACAACACTAAGGATAGACTTGAGGCAGAATTGGGCCTTTTAAGCTTAATTAAAGCTCAGGCAGAACATGAAGATCATCAGCACACGAGTGAAGATCTCTTGATTGCTGTAAATTTATTCTGAATTAACAGTGGTGGGAAGGAGGGAAGAATTAATCCAATGATGTGGGCTTGGACTGATCAATCATTAGTAATTATTGTTTTCTGTTTTGTCCATATGGACACTGGAAACTTAATTCTGATGCTGTATCCAGCAATGACAGGGAAATCACCAGGGATGAAGTGAGAAGAGGCCCATGCAATTAAAAACCAACACCCCCCCCCCACAGACCTTAATATTTAAAGCAGATAATTAAATAAATGAACAGAAATAAACTACCCCATGGTGTCAGAATTGTCATGCTGACTGTGCAGACATGAATACATCAATGCATTCCAACTGAAGATGCTGACATCAAGTTCAGATGTAAGTCTCTCCAAGCTGTTACTGACTTATTGGGAATTCCCAACTCCAGATCAAACCTAGTTTAGAGAAAAGAATTTAGAATGTAAGAATTCCAGGAGAGTATAAAATGGCCAGAGAAAACATTACAGGCAAGTGCAGCTAATTGAGCAGATGCTCTTTTTATGGAACCATTTCACTGCTTGACAACCCATTCTGTCAGGAAACTCTTCCTGAGAATCCTTCCTGAGAGCTCACCTGCCTGTGTCACCCAACAGCTGGAAAGGCAGTGATTTACTCAGGGAAAAATAAATTTATGTACAGAAAACAAAGATACTTCCTGGTCAGGTAAAGATAAAGCTGGTCAGAAATATTCCCTGTCGTCCAAAGAATGAGACATAGCAAAGGTTCCCCATTCCTGGGAGGGATCCCGGGCACTGCAGCATCCCCTTCACGGCTGGAACGAATCCCTTCCCCTGCCAGGGGCAGAGACTCAGCTGGATTCGTGCTGTGACCACCTGGGAATGTCACTGCTGTTGATGTGGGACATCAGCAGGGAGGGCAGGGGGAGGGAAAGGCTTCCCAAGTCCTGCTACAGCACGGCAGCAGCTCTGAGTGCAGCAGAGAGATCGTGGTACTCAGGTGTCTGTAGCACATCATTGCACTGACCTGAATCCAGGAGGAATTTCCTCATGGAAAGGGTGGTCGGGCACTGGAAAGAGCTGCCCAGGGAGGTTTGGAGTCCCCAAGGAAGGCCTGGATATGGCACTCAGCGCTCTGGGCTGGGGACAAGGTGGGGATCGGGCACAGGCTGGACTCGACGGGCTGGGAGGGCTTTTCCAACCCGAGTGATGCCGGGATTCTGTGCCCAGGCTCCCCGGAGCACATCCGGAGTCCTGCAGGCCCACCCAGTGGAGAAGCTGCAAACAGCAAGCCCCGGCTCCCGCATCCCGCAGGTTCTGCTGGATGCAGCAGCACAAGGAGAGCACCACGGCGTTCACAGGAGCACATTAAAAACACGGCGTTGGCACAGGATGTGCCCTGGAATTTGCTGGTACAGAAACAGAACCAAACGGAATCGGGGGCAGCAGCTCCCTCACAGCACAAGGGACCTGAAAAACAGAGCCACTGTCACACCATCAACAGCCTGGGGTGACAGATGGACAGACTGGGAAAGGTGACTCTCAACTCTTACAGGGCAAGAGATGATTTCAAGTTTGGGGGGATAACAAAAGTGGGTTTAAAAAGGCAACTCCAGCATTCGTTTGAGTGCTTTAAGCTGAGCAACATAAAAAGAGCCAAAGCAGGGTGGGAGAAGTGGTGCTGGCACTTCATCTGAAACCCAGGTGAGAATGGTGGGGGGACAGACTGTAGGGGAGTTCAGATGTGGAAAGAAAAGTCCTACTAATTCTGAAAGGCAAATGTGGGAGTAGAGAACTACAGCCTCCAGTCCTGGCATCCTATGGGATGGGGAGATTGAATCATCTGAAATGTAACTAAAATTGAAGCAAGAACTAGGACAAAACTTCATTACAGAAAATCAATAGGATTGATTTTGGAAAGGCAATAAAGAGTCAATGCAATCACATTAATTAATGTACCAGAAGTTTGGGCTATTTAAGACAACCACTCTAGACATAACACTGGTTTTTATGAAGTCCTCCGTGAAGTCAAGTGTTTGACCTCCTGCTCTCATCTGCTTCTCTCTGCTCCCCAGGGACCACTTAGAAATCCAGTTAGAAACTGCTAAATTCTGTGCTGAGGAACACAAAATGCTCCTAGAAGCTCCTGGGTCAAACCTCACTGCTGGAGTAGAGCATGCAGTGTCCTCCACTGCTGACTTTGTGAGCATTTAAATCTAAATAAATCCCTTTTCCTATGGTTTCTCCAAACTCAGCAGCTCTATTGCCAGGGCAACGCTGAGTTGTTTTTCCTGTGCACTGAAGTTTGCTTATGCTGTGGTGAAAGAAAACATTATTTTTAACAGTTTAACACCCAGGTGATCACCCAAGGTACCTGTGGAAGCACTGCAAGGCTTTAAGAACTTCCCCGCAGGAATGTGCAGGATAAGCTGAATCAGCTGTTCCCAAAGTACAATATTGGGGTGTCAGAACCTGACTTGCTCAAGCAGCTGAGGGAGCTTTTCTGTGTCCTAGAAGGTCTATGTTTAATTAGGCTCATTGGCAATCAGTGCCATTGATCCGCACAGACACAGGACAGGAGCTCCCTCCTGCTCTTCACTGACTGAAGCAAACACCAAATCCACCCAATGAATTCAATTTTAAATGTGATTTTGTTTCAACATGAAAGTTTCTATTTTAGTAAGTGAACATAAAAAATAAAGATTAGGAAAATCAAACACCTTTTTCAAAATTTAAGGAAAATTTAATCAATATGCCTTAAATTATTTTACAGTAACTACAATACTGACGAGCATAACTTTTTCCAAATGGTGTTTTCCTTGGAAGTACTGCGAGAGAGATTCCTCTTCATCCAGCAGAATGTGCACCATGAGGGAAGGAACCTCTGTCGAAGTCCTTCAGAAACCCCAGTTAACATAAAGCTACAGACACCCCAATGTGGTCGTGTTTCAAGTGTGACAGAATTACAGATCCCTTTCACTTTTAAGCATCTGTTTTCTACTTCATAATTTAAGTATCTTAAATCCTGAAATACTCTCACAGCAAATGAACAAATAATTGAGACCGAAGAGCTTAGGAGGATATTGGTTAAAACACAGGAAATACTCTAGTTACTTTTGTTCATTTGTGCATTTTTGGTGAGAGGGGTCAGGAAACAGGTTCCTCGTTCCTGCAGATTCATCCAGACTCCCCCAAATCCACAGCAGCTCCTTTAACTGTTTTGGATAAAAATCTACCAATTTATAACTGCAACCCTTCGCCCTCCCCTACAAAACAAAACAAAACGAACAAAAATCACAACCCTCAAATAAACAACCAAAAGTTACTTTTTCTAAAGTCTAGGAATGGGAAAGAAATCACAGGAACTTGATAAGCATGAACACGTATTAAAGCTCTGGACTCCCCAGGTCATTGAAAACAGTATTCAAAGTCCTAAAAAAGTGAACACGAGACATTTTCCATTGTTCCAGGTGATTCAAACAGGTCTAAGTTTCATGATAGCAACACGAGACAGTTGTTTGCAGCTGTTTCTGGTCCAAGTCCATGTTCCAAGCTGGGATTTTCCTTTTGGCCCCCTGGAGTCCCCCAGAGTCTGTTCAGAAGACGGAGATGAGGGCAAAGACTCCGTACAGCAACGCGCAGGGATAGGCTACGAGCAGCTGCTGGCCCTCCATGGCTAAGGCAGAGATAAAGATCTTGGAAGCAGAAAAGCTGCACCAGCCAATAATTCCAGCGGTGAGAATAATCCCCATCATCCCCCTGGGAAGGCAGAAAGAAGAGAATTCCTGTGAGCCTTGTGTATATCCACCTGTAGGAGTCACACCTGGACTCATCCAACAGCTTGTGCAGGTTCCAGGATGAATTTTAGCATTTGGCAGTAAATGAAATATTCCCACTAAAAGCACTGGGAAAGCACTGGCCCAGGCTGCCCAGAGAAGCTGTGGCTGCCCCATCCCTGGAGTGTTCAAGGCCAGGTTGGATGGGGCTTGGAGCCACCTGGGACAGTGGAAGGTGTCCCTGCCCAGGTCATGGGGTGGGACTGGATGAGCTTTTCCAACCCAAACCAATCTGGGATTCTAGAATTTTAGAACAATATCAGTCAATTATGACAGTAAAAAGCCCCCTCAAAATTAACTCTGTGCATATGAAATGTCAAAGCAGTGAGTAAAAGAACTGTGCCAAGCTATTTCTTTTCAGTCTGTCAACTCACAGACCCAAGAGGAATCATTCTCATTTTCTTCTATTTGTAAAATCCCAATTTGCATCTTCAATAATAATTACTTTTAGACTTTACAGGTACTGAGACCTGTCAGATTCAGAGCTGGCTGAAAACAAACCTGATATTGCTCTTGGAGTCTACTTATTCAAAAGCTGTTAATTGACTTAGAGGTAAAGCCAGGATTCACCCCCCTTTCCCCAGTAAGTACCTGAAGCCATTGACAATTAATTCTTGCCCTTACTAAAGATTCCTGTCATATTCAAACTACACACACCTTCAGCACCGAACGTGAAAATTCCTTTCAATGATTTCCTTCCCATCTCAGGAGGAATCTCTGCCCAAGGTACAAATGCAAGCACTTACTGCAGTGAGAAGACGATGGCGAAGGAGGAGAGCAGGATCATGGGCAGCAGGCAGTAGCCCAGCACGCTGGCCACGCAGCCGAAGGACACCCCGGTCATGCTCATCAGGTTCAGGAGGCAGAACATGCCCAGGCAGCCGATGGCACTGATCCCATACACATACCCGAACTGGATCTTGCCAGCCTGCAGCCAGGCACAGGATGGGGTCAGGATGGAACCAGCACAGGGATGGGGGTCAGGTAGCAGATCTACCCACCCTGGGACACAGGGGGGTGGGCACAGGCATTGACCCCAGCCCCAGCTCGCTCACTCCCATCCCACAGGGAGTGTTTGCCCCAGGACACCTCACGCTCCAGGAGCCTGGAATTTCTCCTCTCTCTATGGATCTTAATGAACAGGTTCTGATCTGATTGTTATTCTCTGATCTCAGCCCAGGAACTGTTCAGGGTTTAATCAAGGACTTCTATGCTGATTGATTACTTGCAATAATAATCTTTACAGAACTGGTGTGTAAAGACAACAAAAGTGTAATTCAGGAACTTCTTGGCAAACCCAGAGCTGAAGTCCTTTAATTTGTAGCAGAATGCACAAAGTTACGGCACAAGGAAAATTATTTAAAAAATCCCAGAAACAGCTGAAGCTGAGCTGCCAAGTGCTGGGTGTGAACTCAGGATTAGCTCAGGGAGATTTTAAAAAGCCAAACCCAAACTTTGCTTGTTCACAAGCACAAGGGAAGTACGTGTGGGTTATGTCCATGTATTTGGGTCATCTGGTTTTCCCCGGCTGAGACTGATGCTTCCCTTACAGCACCTGCCAAGGCACCCCTGCAGGACATGGGGCTGTGCAGCTTCCAGGGTGTCCCCCTCTAACAGCTTCCAAATTGAATGTACTTAGACCCAGCTATCCTCTTCGCCAGGCAGCACAGAAAACAATCACACCTGCTGCGACCTTTGTGCCAGGCTCAGCCCACTTCCATGGAATTTTTAAAAAGCACACAGGAGAAATAAATTCTTAGAAAAAGAAAATTCAAACATATCTATTATAAACATGTTCATTAATTTGACTGGCCTAGTTTCCATAAATAAAAGTTACTTATTAAAGTAGGTTTGAAGTCCCCTTGGTACCAAAGTGTGTTTTACCTGTCACAGCAACGTGAAATTTTAGGCAGAAATTAAAAGCAGTGCCTGAAGCATCTAAAGCTGAAACAGATTAAAACCCCTGAAGCTTTCAATGCCAAGGAACACTGTTTGCTGTCATCTCATCATTGACACTCATGAGTCATTAAAGCACAATCTTATTCCAACTAAGCTCAATTAGAAAAACTCACCCGGCTTCAGCAGTGCCTGGCCCATTAAACAATGCAAACAGTGTGAAAGCAGGTTTGCTCCAGAGTGACCTGACATTGGAAGTCACACCCGATGTGTCAGTACTCATCCATCCCACCAGTGTGAGAGGCCCCAGTGCCTCTTCCATCCATTCACATACAAATTGTTGTCCTGTGCAGGGTGAGGAGTTGGACTCTGATGATCCCTGGGGGTCCCTTCCAACTCAAGACACTCCATGAAAAGGATGTGCTTTCTTGGCCTCCACGCCAAGAACTCCAGTAACCCTCCAGGTAATGCAGCCCCTCTCCCAGCGTTTCCCAGCACACCGTGCCCAGCAGTCCCTGTGGCAGTGTCTCACCAGCAGCAGGGTGGCTCCAAAGGCCAGGCAGAACACCATGGGCCCGGCCAGGTCCGTCTCGTTCATGATGCTGCCATCGGCCACCTTCAGGGGGTGCAGCACCGTTAGTGTTTTCTGCCAGATGTGGTCAAAATTGATCCCCAATTCTGCAAGTGAAGAGAACATGGATTTCATTTCTTCCCCTTCTGGCTGCCCGACTTGCTCCACTCTTTGTCTTCCCTGCTTCTCCACTTCCCATCTCCTCCAGATCCATGATGGGCACCAGAGAATTGAGCCATCCCCTCTTTCCTCCTGCTGCCTCCACACGTTCTGGGTCTCAAGTGCTGAGAAGTGCCCAGGTGGTTTCTGAAGGACCAGGTAAGAGCCCAAGCACAGAGTTCTGGGTTCACAGAGGTCCCTTCAGCCCGGTTCCCTGATCCTGTTTTATTTATGTAAATAAAGTAGTATTTTTAATAAAAAGCCCAGAGGGTGGAAGGTATCATGCCTGGGGACAGGTGTGACAGATGCCTGTCTCTCCACCCAGTAACAGTGAGGGTTTATTCAGTTGTTTGGAACTGAAAAATAACAGAAATAAGCTGGAAACTGATTCCAGCAAGCCAGACTGCGGCTGAATATCCAGCCTGGCACTCTGCACGGGCTGTACTCCACACAGGCATTTCTGCAGTGTTTAGCATTCCTTGTTAGCAATGAAACATTCCAGTTCTAACCAAGAATCAACTCAAAGGACCTGCAGCCACTTGTTTTACAAAGTGGGCAGTTACAATTATTATTTGCAACAAGAGGAATATTAAGTGTTTTGTCACAAAGTCAGGTCTCCCAGTTAATTGATTTAATCTGCCTCAGAGCAGCTGGTGTGAAGCAATAAAGCACAAATTTACACTGCAGAAGTTCACCCAAGAACAAGGATTTCACATGCCAAAATACAGGCTAAAAAAAAAATCAATGAGAATTTCAAATCCACTGAGCACTCCCAGCAGCAGGGAATCCACACACTGCTACCAACTTATCCCCAAACTAGGAGGAGTTTTGGATTTAGGCCACAGCAAAGTTATACCTTCTAATAGCGGAGGCTCATCCTCAAAATTGCTTCCATAAAAAGACTGTGCTGAGGCTGGAGTGTAGTTCTGTGTTGGCTGGTAGATCTGCCCCATGTAGGGCTGCTGCTGCTGCATCATGTCAGGGGGGACAAAGCCACCCTGCTGGGGGTACTCGTAGCCTCCATAGTGCCTGCAAAGCACAACCCCACATTAGGGCACACCTGAGCTGCTGCTGCAACACCTCCTGCAAGGCAAAGCTTGTTCCAGTCAATACATCACAGCAAACCCTTCCTTCTGTCTTAAAAAGTCCCATTACATGGTCCCATACCCAGGTCTCCCATGAAAAAACCCAATCAAAGCCACCCTCTGCCCCAACCAAACTCTTCAGGTATTCTTGCTACTAATCTTTCCCAAGTCTAACCACAGAGATTTCCACAAACATCTCCAAAATCTTCAACTATGGAAATAGAAAGAAGGAAAATGCAGAGCTCCTCGTGCTAGCAGAGTCCAGCCCCAGCACAGCCCCGTGATCCTGTTCAGGTCACAAATGGCACTGACCTGCTCCATCCATCTCAGGGATCACACGGAGGGACCAAAGCCCTCAGCTCGAAGCTGGATGTTCACACAGGATCCCCCCTGACCCAGGAACACCCACCACACCTCCCTGCTGCAGCCTAGGAGTCACCTGGACATTGCAGGCTCAGTTAGGTGACACTAATTTCTAGTCCCCAAGCAAGTGGCTGGAGATGGAGCTGCAGAACAACAGTATTTTCTTCTCCCAGGGACATGCAGATCACTCATATAACTAAGATTATGCATGCAACTTGTCCTTCAATCTTCTAACACTTGCTCTAAAATCTACCAGGCAGAGAATGTAACACAAAATTCCTTTAGATCTCCATTGACAGACCGCGAGTTCAGCTCTCTCTCAAACAGAGCAACTGGGACTCATTTACAGAAACCAGCAGTTGGCTGAAGTGCCAAACCTTTCCTGGATACACACACTGTCCCAGAAGTATCCTAAGGAAGCCTAAAGGAGAGCTGGAGAGGGACTTTGGACAAGGGCCTGGAGTATCAGGACAAGGGGAATGGCTTCCCGCTGCCAGAGGGCAGGCTTAGACGGGATATTGGGAAGGAATTGTGCCCTGTGAGGGTGGGCAGGCCCTGGCACAGGGTGCCCAGAGCAGCTGCGGCTGCCCCTGAATCCCTGGCAGTGTCCAAGGCCAGGCTGGACATTGGGGCTTGGAGCAGCCTGGGACAGTGGAAGGTGTCCCTGCCCATGGCAGGGGTGGAACGGGCTAAGAGTTCTGGTCCCGAGCCCCCGGGATGCCGTGACCCCGCGGGGCCTGCGGGGCACACGAGTTACTTGCTGTACGGCCGCCTGCTGTAGTCGTAGGGCTGCGCCTGGTCCTCGATGCTGTAACTGGTCTGTAAGAACTCGGTGTTGAAGCTGTCGAACCCGGACATCGCCTCCTCTGCAAGAGAACAACGAGGCGGGTCCCGACCGCTCCCGAGCCGGCACCGCGCGGCTCTGCCCGCTGACCCTCCCGCCGCTCGGCCCCGGGACCTCCCGCGGGCCGTGCGCTGCCCCGGGGCGCCGTCCGCCGCTCCGCCCGGTTCCCCGGGCCCCGGCCCGTCTCTGCCCCGCGGTCCCGGCCGGTCTCTCCCCGGGGTCCCGACCCCACCTGCGGCCCCGGCCCGGCCCCGCTCCCGCCGCCGCGGCCCCTGCGACGTGTCACGGCCGCGTCTCCACTTCCGGGACAGGGCGCGCGGCTCCGCGCATGCCCGGGACGGGCCCCGCCTCAGCCCGGGACAGGCCCCGCCTCAGCCCCGGCCCCGCCTCAGCCCCGGCCCCGCCTCAGCCCGGCCCCGCCTCAGCCCGGCCCCGCCTCAGCCCGGGACAGGCCCCGCCTCAGCCCGGCCCCGCCTCAGCCCGGGACAGGCCCCGCCTCAGCCCCGGCCCCGCCTCAGCCCCGGCCCCGCCTCAGCCCCGGCCCCGCCTCAGCCCGGCCCCGCCTCAGCCCGGCCCCGCCTCAGCCCGGGACGGGCCCCGCCTCAGCCCGGCCCCACCTCAGCCCGGCCCCGCCTCAGCCCGGGACAGGCCCCGCCTCAGCCCGGGACAGGCCCCGCCTCAGCCCGGCCCCGCCTCAGCCCGGGACAGGCCCCGCCTCAGCCCGGCCCCGCCTCAGCCCCGGCCCCGCCTCAGCCCCGGCCCCGCCTCAGCCCCGGCCCCGCCTCAGCCCCGGCCCCGCCTCAGCCCGGCCCCGCCTCAGCCCCGGCCCCGGCCCCGCCTCAGCCCTCCCTCCACAGAGGCTGGGTTTAGCCGCATGAAGTCGGTTTGCCGCAAGTGCAGCGTTTTCACTCGCTTTCATATGTCCATAATAAATATTTTCCTGAGGCCACACAAAAGCTTTGCTAGAGCTGTGAATCTTCTTGTCTTTATTACAGCCCGGCTGTTGGCCCGCCCCTCACAAATAAGCTGCAGGAGCTGGGAATACGAGGAAATTGAGGAAAACATGACTGGCACTCTCATGTGAAGAAGGTCCTTTCGGTGTCACTCACTGTTTATCCCCAGGGCTGGGGAAAAGGATTTTAGAAGCCTATTAATTAGAATTTGTTTTCAACTTTCTCATGTCCCAGAGCTGAGCACAGGGAGGAGTGACCATGCTTTCCTGGCTCAGGTGGGCTTTGAGGTGACAGGGAAAACACTGACTGAGGAAGTGTAGCTGAAACTTCAGAATGAGTCGGGACTGCTGCTTTATCCTTGTTTTACACCTCACTGAAAGGGTGTGTGGTGATGAGGTTCAGAACTACATCAGAACCAGTTTCCATCCCACGCTTGATGTACCCTGGGCTCTCGCAGTGCCATGGAGCCGAGCACCAGATGTGTGGGCACACGAGATTCCGCAGGCCAAGTCCCTGGTTTAAATATGTGTATGTTTTTGCTTTCTTTTTTTAAATTCACTTTGGCTCAGGGCACAGTTACAGTCATTTTGTTGCAAACTTGTGTATGTAATATTCTGCTAGTGAGATTACTGTATTTAAATGACAGCCCTGTTCCAAGCCTCTCCTGCAAAGCAGATCTTATGGTGCAGAGTCCATGGTACCACCGAGGACAGGCTCCCGGGAAATGTGTCACTTTGTAGAGCTGAATGGGAAAACAGCGGAGAATTACAGCCGTGGATAACAGAGATCAGTAACTGTGGCATAAGCTGCTTCATGCAAATTTATGCTTTAGGAAAATTAGCGTTTGAAGGCTGAGACGATCCCAGCTTTCATGCAAGACCTGCACAGTGTGCAGGCTGCATCTGATGGCTGTGACTTAGTGCCACTTGGCTGAGCTGTGTGACTCGCTGCAGCTCACTGGGCAGGGAAATGAGACCCAAATCCCAGGCGCTGGGCTGTGTAATTGGGATCTGCTGGGGAAACTCTCTTTGGCAAGAAAGCTGTTTGGGTTTTCTTAGATTATTAGAATTTCCTGATGGCTTAGGTCGAGCTTTCATTAATGAGCTCTCTCTGCACCAGGCATCTCAGCACTGCTGTAGGGAATCACGTGTAGGATGAATTCCCAGGCCTCCGAAGCAGGGTGTGCTCTGACACAGCCCGTGGGTTCAAGGGGAGGGCAGGCACTGCAGCTGCACAGCTGCTCCTTCCTGATGGTTTGGGAAGGGCAGCCCATGGACTGCCTAGAGCTGCAGCCTGGAGAGACACCAAACACCCGACACCATCCCTTTGCTGAGGCACCAGCTCCAGCTGCACTGGTGGCTATCACAGAATGCCAGAATCCCACACTGGTTTGGGTTGGAAAGGACCTGAAAACTCATCCCATGCATAGCCCAGATTACTCCAGGCCCCACCTGGCATTGAACACCACCTGGACAGGGAATTTGGGTGTTCAAGAGATCTTGAAATGGCTCCAACCTGGAAAGAGTAAAAGTACTCATAAAATTACTCACTTAGTACATGGGCTATACAATGCTGGTGTCATGATAATGCTACCAAAGCTTCTTTTTAGCTGTAATGGTAAAAAACACACTATAATTACACCAGTATTAATAACAGGATAATTTGAATCAGACTGAGGGTAAAAGTATTAGTCAAAGAACTTTGGAGGAATGGAAGGATGGGAAAAGGGAGAGGAGGAAGATGTCTGCTGAAATAGGCCTTGTTATGGCAGAACTTGAAAGGGAGGAAGGTAGCCCCTTGCAGAGGGAAGACTGGAAACAGCAGTTTTTGTTTGATTTTAATCCTTGGTTGCTGATGTGAGTGTCCATGAGGTCTCTGCCTGCCTGCACATGCTGGGTCTATTGCAGGGTCAGGGCTGTTTGTGTAGCAGATTGCTTTGTTGAACAGTGGCCATGGAATTCCAAAGGAGTTGTCAGCACACATATATCAATTATTCTCCAGAATGTTCTCTGATGTGCAGTGATTGATATGGAGATTACTGGAACATGACTCCCCCTTACTGTCAGCTTTTGGAAAGCTCAAACCTTGTGCTGTGCGTGCTGTGGGTTTGGTGTTCACCAGAAGGAGCAAAGAGTTTCCTGTGCAGGAGCTTGACCCCTCTCTGTGTGATACACGATGGCAAAAAGCGATGTTGTGTCTCCATTTGAGCCTGTGCTCACATCCTGAGCAGCTGGGAAAGCTGCTCTTCCCCTTGGCTTGTTTTGGATGAAAATACATTATGCACTTGAGTTATGAATAAAAGATCAAGGGCAAATCTGTGTAATGCTTTACTCTGTATTTGTGAATAAACCCAGCTTCATGGCACTCACGCTCTGTGCTGGAAGATCCTTTCTCAGGGACACTCAGCCATTTAGTGTTGCTTTATGCTTTTTCTTCAAAGTGAAAGATTTGTTAGGGCTTCCCATTCCCACGTACTGCTGGATTTGAGCAGATGAGAATTTCACTGTGTGTAATTCACACTGCTGGATCAGGGATAATCTCTTATTTAGCTCAGTATCACTTGTTCTTGCCTGGCTTCACTTGCAGGGAGCTCAGTCTCTGGAGCTGAGTGATGGGAGGGCCACTCCACTCTAGGAAGGATACAACCCTGTTAGAGAGGTGTCTGGGTTAAAGGGCTGGAACCCTGCAAGAGGCTGGAACTGATTCCTCTCAGGCTCTCTTCTTTGCCGTGGATTGAGGTTGGATTGGCATTGCTGTCTGGGAGCACCAGTGCAGAACATGGTTTCTGCCTCTCAGGGAAACCATTGGCCCTCATGATAGGCCCAGTCCAGACATTTCCTTGTTCCTCTGCCATGCCACTGTTCTCAGAAACTGCCCTCTTCTCACTGGCTTGATGGAGATCTGCCCTGGAAAACATTGCCTGGGCTCAGTACTCGGACACGAGCCTGCTGAGAAGCACAGAATGTTACAGGGAACAGGGCTGAAGGATCCTGAGGTGGCACCTTGAAGTTGTTCCTGAATCAAGTGCAAGCCTGGAACTGGAAGTACTGTTCTTGTTTCTTCCTTTTTTATTTTAACTATTGTGTGTAAAAATCACACAGTGATGAAAGTTCTCATGTGGCTTTTTAGGTGGAATCTTCTGTCCAAAATCCAACTTGGATATATTTTTTCGCCCGAATTACTCCTTCAGTTTCTGCTACTTTCAATTGCTCCTTCTCCAAGCACCTCAAAGGTCTGCTTGGTGTTTGTTGCTGATAAGCAGCTTCCACGTTTCTCACTATGTGTGGGTGACTTGATTTGAATTTGCAGCCTGCACATTCCCACTGGAGATGTGAGGGGTGTTCCCACTGGAGATGGGAGGTGATACACACACACACTGCTACTACAGCCCAGCTAACACTGCCCTTCCTTTCTAGCACTAATTGCTGCTGCTTTTCAGACACCTATTTCTAACACCCACCAAATTTGATAAAGTCAGTTGTTCCATGATTTCCTGAAATGCCAGTTTAGCACTTTGTCATAAGGAATGACCTCAAACCTGTGAATGATGTCACAGCATTCATGGATTGGCTTTCAGCACAGCTATGCTGGGACTTTTGGAACATACACTTTAAGCTCATGCTAAATTTTCCCTTGCCTGTGCTGAAGGTTATGAAGGCATCTGTCAGAAGTGAGAAGTGCTTCATCCTCCTCCCTTTGATGGATGCTGCTTTTCTTTTCCATCAGAACTGTAGCTGCTCCTTGGTGTGGTCCTGACACATATTTTACATTTAGGTCACCATGTATTTGGCCCAGATTTTAAAGTTTCACTCTCTCAGGCTGCATTTTGATGGATTTGGCCCATGGCTTGTATTTAGCTGGGGAGCATTACATGATGCTTTTACTACTGAAGTCATTTCATCAAAGGAAATTGTGTTACAGTGAAATAATTGGAATGTCCCGTGTAAAGAAATAAAAGCAGGTGCTGAATTGCTTTCATTATTATTTGAAAAGTGCAGATGCATTTCTAAAGCTGTTGTGATTAAAATTCTAGGGTTTTTGTTCTTTTCAAAGGGCAATTCTGATGATAATGTTCCAAAAAGACTTTGAGCTTAGAGCTGTCTGTACTGGCTAATCACACAGAATCTGTGCCTGATGCTTGGCAGAGCTTGTTAGGAGTCACAGGTTTGGGTAACTCCTGTCACCCCCATTCATGGAGCACCTGCACATCACACTCGCTGTGGTGGCTGAGCTCCCCTCCCAGCCTTGGGCCTTTGGTTGTTGATCATGGGGACATCACAAACACTTCCGTGCTGGTTTGAACACTGTCAGTTTTTACTGGGGAGAGGGAATTGATTCTTTGAGCCCTGCCAATATGGCACCTCTGCCTTTATGAAAATGGATTTTAATTAGATCGCAGCATATGAACTAGCATGGACAACTGAAATATTTGCAAAAGCTGATGCAATTCTCCCTGCTTTGAACAGGGACAGCACTGCCACCCCCAGAGTCAGCTGCCATTTCCTCTGGCTGGTTATGCAGATGTTAAATCCTGTCTGCACCAACTGCATCAGGCTCTTAAAAAAGTAATGAAGACATTTAAGTGAACATGTTCTCACATTCCACCTTTAAATCCTCTGTGCAAGGGTTATGGAGCACTTGACCTGCACTGCTCCAGCTGCTCTGCAGAGCACAAGGGCAGGACATAGGACTTGGGCTTTTCTCTGAGGCACAACCAGCAGTAGCACCAGATTCTGCTGGTTTGAAAATAAGGATCCTGAAATAAGAGACAGACTCTGTTCAGGAGTGCAGCAGTTACTTCAGAATTAATGAATTAAGGTGAAAATCAAGGGTTTGATTAACTGTTCAGCTCTCAGATTTAATTTGAAAAGTCCGTAGGTACACAAATAATGATTTACTGTCAGCCTTGAAAATTATTCTTTTTGGCTATTTTGTTTTAAATCATGGCCATTTTTTCAGGAGAGTCTCAGTGAAGTATCTGCGATCTCAGCTGGTCAGAGCATGGTGCTACTACACCAAAGTTGTAGATTCAATCCTCATATGGGCCATTTACTTAAGAACTGGACTCGATGATCCTTGACTCTTCCAACTCAGAATATTCTGTGAATCTGTGAACTTAAGTGCAGTCAGCAAAATCTACCCATGCATGGTGACTCCATCACACAGAGACTTCATTCTAAAGCTTTTGGTCAACGTTTGAGTAAAAGGCTTTCTTTTCTCATGTGTTTATCATTCCCAGTAGAGTATTTTTGCCCAGAAGTGGTGTGAGCTGGCACAGGGCTGTGTTCCCCCCTTCCCGCGGATGCCCGGCGGTGTGGGGTGCTCCCGCAGCTCCTCCGCTATGTTTCGGCTGCCGGTGGGGTCCCGGCTCCGCTCTCCGTGCCCGCAGCGCCCGGGCCGAGCAGCAGGGACGGACACGAGGTGGCGGTACCGGCGCGCCCGCGGCTTTCTCCCTTAGAGACCCAGAAGCAAAGCGTGTCCTCCGCACCGCCAGAGCCGCCCCCGGTCCCTCCTCCTCCCTCCCGCGTCCCGCGGCGGGTCCCCTCCCTGCCGGCTCCGGGGAGATGAGGAGCGGCGGCAGCGGGAGCGAACCCCGGTCCTGCCCGGCAGCCCGCCCGCATCGCCGGCTGAGACCCCGCGGAGCCGGGACAGGCACGTTGCGGGCGGGCAGGGGACGGGCGCTGCCGGCTGAGGGGACGGAGCGGGAGGGACTTCACGGCAACTCGAGCGGAGCGGGCGGCAGCGCTGCCCGGCCCCGCCGGCCGCCGACCCGGAGAGACGGTGACCGGCGCTGCCCGCGGTGCTGCCGCGCTGCCCGGCCGTACCCGGCTGTGCCCGGCGCCGTCCGGCTGTGCCCGTGTCCCGCTGTGCCCGGCTGCGCCCGGCTGCGCCCGGCTGTGCCCGTTCGCGGCGCTGCCCGGTGCCGGTGCGGGACGCGGGCGCCCATCCCGGCCCGACTCCTTTAAGATGATGCAATCGGCATCGCCCTCCGCGCTGCCGGCCCCGCGCCGCTGAGCGGAGCCCGGAGCGCGCAGCGGGGCGGAGCGGAGCGAGCGCGGGGCGGCCCCGGCGGTGCCGGCGGTCCCGGCGGGCCATGGGGGAGCCGCCGGCCGCGCTGCCGCCGCGGGAGCCGCCGGAGCCCGGCAGTGCCTAGCGCAGGCTGCGGGCTTTCTGCAAGTCATCGGGGCCGGCGGACGCGCCCCCGCTGCCCTCCCGCTCCCCCAGCCCAGCGCATCCACTTGGGATTTATTTATTTATTTATTTGTTTGTTTAATTGTTTTCCTCCGCCGTGCCGTATGTACTGGTTTCCTCGTCACCCGCCACGGTTAACTTCCCAGTGACTCAGTTTAACACTTGAGACCTCCGTGGATGCTGCTAAGAGCACTTCTCTTGCCTTTGCTGTCCCTTGCTGGGATCGGATTCACACTACCCGGACCCTGTGTGCCTGTATGTGTGTTCTGAGTGTCTTGACATTTTGGTTTTCTTTACAAGAGCTATGCATTAGTTGTAACCAAGGTAAGACTCCCTGTTCTTGTTCCCTCATGTGCATGTCTAATTTAGGTGTTTCTTTAAAGATGAAGTATGCAGTTTCTTTTAAACAGTGGAGTCATATGTAGCCCTTCCATTGATGAATACTTGTGAAATAGAAGCGTAGAACTTGCCAAAAAAAAGAGACCTATTTAGCAGATTTAGCTTGGCTCTACAGACTGCTCTGCTTTGCTCTGTTGCAGCAGCTGTGATGCTTAGAAGAGTAATTTGTGCCTTATTTTGTTTTCCCTTTTCACAGACCTGCGAATGACTTGGCTTGGCTTGGCTTGACCTTGATTTTGATGGCTTTGTTGGAAGATCTAACGATGTGATTGCATTTCATGAGGTGGTTTCTCTCCAGCCTCTGTGGGTCAGTGTATAAACCACTTCTGCCACACTGTCACTCATGGACAATTCAGATTCTTTTTTAACAATCCTTTTGGCTATTTTTATTTTCTCACTGCTCCTTTCCCCCTTGTTTCTCTTTAATGTTGGGAGCCTTATTCTACCCTCTGATGTGATTGATAGTCCTGCTGCTCCGTGCTGCTGATTTCCAGTGTAAACTACAATGGCTCTAAGTGGCAACTGCAGGACTTACCTTCCTCCTCGGGAGCAGGGGACGGGGCTGCACTCCTTCCCTGAGGTGGTGGAGCTCAACGTGGGTGGCCAGGTTTACTTCACTCGCCACTCCACCTTGGTTGGCACCCCTCACTCCCTGCTCTGGAAAATGTTCACCCCAAAGAGAGACACAGCCAACGATCTGGCCAAGGACTCCAAGGGAAGATTCTTCATCGACAGAGATGGTTTCCTTTTCCGCTATATTCTGGACTATCTCAGGGACAAGCAAGTGGTTCTGCCCGACCACTTCCCAGAGAAGGGAAGGCTCAAGAGGGAGGCTGAGTACTTCCAGCTCCCGGACTTGGTCAAGCTCCTGACTCCCGATGACAACAAGCAAAGCCCTGATGATTATTGCCACAGTGACTACGAAGAGGTGTCCCAAGGCAGTGACACGAGAATATGCCCCCCATCGCTCCTACCACCGGATCGCAAGTGGGGATTCATCACCATTGGCTACCGTGGGTCATGCACTATTGGCAGGGAGAGCCAAGCAGATGCAAAATTCAGGAGGGTCCCAAGGATTTTGGTTTGTGGAAGGATTTCTTTGGTCAAAGAGGTTTTTGGAGAAAGTTTGAATGAAAGCAGAGACCCGGACAGGGCTCCAGAAAGGTACACCTCCAGGTTTTATCTCAAGTTCAAGCACCTGGAGAGGGCTTTTGACATGTTGTCCGAGTCTGGATTCCACATGGTGGCCTGTAACTCCTCGGTGACGGCTTCCTTCGTCAACCAGTACACAGACGACAAGGTCTGGTCCAGCTACACCGAATACGTCTTCTACCGTAAGTACCAGGCGCGTGGGGGGCGATGGAAGCCCGTGCCCTGGCTGCTCCCTGCCGCTGACCGTGCGTTCCCGCAGCGCGGCGAGCGCCCGTCCCCCCGTGCCTGCCGCACCCCGAGGCTGTGTTTGGATCCGGGGGGATGCATTTCCTGGCGAGCTTTGGAGGCAGAGCGGGGCTGAGCTCGGCGGGTCGGACCTGGCTAGGTGGCAGCACAGACTGCCGAAAGCGCCGTGCCCGTGCCTGGAGGACGCGGTGCCTCTGGCACTGTAAATCAGCACCCGAGTGCCTTGCACGATTCCCGGGACGTGTGGGACTCAAAACGAGGGTGCAAACACTGTGGAATTCATTACAGAAAACCTTCGACTGGGGGGATTCACTTTGCAAAGGTAATAGCGGCTTGATAATCATCAGGCACAAGCAGCCGAGCCATCTGTCAGCAGCCCTGACACGCTTCCACGCAGGGAAGGGAAAACACAATTCCATCCCTCTGGCCGCATTTCAGCGGGGGCCCTCTCAGAGGCAGCTGCTGTGCTCTGGAATGGGGGCTCAGAGCAGAGAGGGGCAGGGGCTGTGCCTTGTTACGCAACAGGCCCGTGGAAAACCGAGTGTCCTCCCCAGGAGAAGTGTGTGCCCTGCTTCTGCAGTCACATCGGATCCACTGCTCCGCTGGTTTGAGCCACGAGCGCTCAAGGGCTCATTAACTTCTGAGCTGATACCCAGGTACAGGCTGGTTACCAATGGTAACACCGGGGTAATCTGGATCCTGTGAGTCTGTATCAGAAAATCATTCCACAGCTGCTGTGCTGAAACATTTGAGAGGTTCATGAGGCTGTTTTCCTCCATTTTCATTTGAGGAGGATGAAGGATGGAACAATTGCCCTGTCCATCAGCTGTAGCCAGCTGCTGCTTTGGCCAAGGATAGGGGGATAGAGGGATAACGCTTGGCCAGCAGAGCTGCCGCCCTGGGTGTGGTGCTCACAGTGAGCAGGCTCCTGGCGTGGGGAGCTGACAAAAGTTTTCGATGGAAGATGTATCAGGAAGTGAACAGTTTGGGTGTAATTCCGTGGATTCAGCGCCATCTACTCTTGTGTGGGGCTCAACAGGCAGCCCTAATCTGCTTATGCAATGAAGCTTAAGTTAGCATCCTGAAAAGCCATCTGGGTTTTTGACATCTGTAGATTTACTTAAAATTAGTTTTCGAGCTGGATTTCTTAGCAAAATAGTTCTAAGGTCATGGATCCGCTTATATTCCAACAGGGATAGATGATTTGTGTTATTAAGAAGCTTCTGCTTGAAATTACAGTGTCTTGTACGAGTTCTAGGGGAAGAATTAATGTAGTTAAAGGAATGGATTAGAACAAATTGTGCTGGCATTTATATTTAAAATAAGGAAAAAATGTAAGTTCTTCATAGGCACAATCATCTCTGCTAATTGAAGAGAGGATGAACGTGGGTTTTCCCTGAATTAGCAAACACAGACTCCTGATTTTCATATTTCTCAAATCAGGATTTCTCACTGCTCCCACATCACTAAAGCCAGGGTAGGGACCAAGAGGAGAGGTACCTTAGAAATTCTGAAGAATGAAAGTCCATAGCAGGTGTCACAAAATCTTCTCTCATCAGTTAAATCCAATTAAAGTTCCTGGAAAGATTCCTATCCAGTTCAGCAGGCTTTGGATTTGGCTCTGATCTGTTTTGTGGGGTTTTGACACTGATACAGTTTCAGAGATGGATTTTTCAGAGGGTCCTTCCCCAGGTAAAAGCCAAAGCCATGCTGCCAGATGACTCTTTCTTGTCCCACCAACTCTTGTCCGAGTGGTTCAGTTCTGCCCAGTGCCACTGCTGCTGTGCTGGAGCTCTGGCTGCAGATCTTCCCTGGCCCCACACTTGGGGCTGGCTGCAGCTGATGCACCTGACAGCAGGCTCCAGAATTCACCTGGAGCAAAAGAATTCCCTCTCCAAATCTCCTGAAATAATTTCATTCCAATTGTCCCAAAGCCATTTCATTTGAAACTTCAAGGACCAATAAAATTGACATCTGGCTTTGCAGTGGAACATGGCATCTCCTCTGCAGCTGCTTAGCCATAATTATTTATTTAGATGCTGCCAACTGTGTCCATGTAAGCATTAATCCATCAAGCTGTTGTGAGCAGGTTAATGGGCCTGAACCTGGGAGGTGTCTAACACAACTGGGGAGGCAGAGGCAGAGGTGGTCTTTGCAGGGCCACTCGGGAACTCCTGTGAAAGGCCTGTTGGAGGGAATCTTCCCAGCTGGAAAAGGATGATTCGTTCCAAAGAAGGAAAAATACAGGGAGGAATGGTGTTTCAATACACCAAATATATTGTATGCTCCAAATACCACTGGGAAGGTAAATGCCTGTGGTTGGCACGAAGATAAAGAACGTTTTTTCATGTGCAAATCCATCTGAAAGTGGCTCAGATGGACTGGAGGGGGTGTGAGCTGAGCGGCTCTCACACGGTACAGCGTGTGCTGGTGAAGCACTGCACCATCAATATTGCATGGCCTTTTGTCCCCGTGGTCCGATTTCGGTGCTGTTAAGGGTGTGTGTAGATCAGTGTGTGTTCCCTGTGGAGGAGGGTTTCCCAAAATGCAGCCCTGCAGGATGTGCCTGGCACAGCCAGCCCGGACCTGTTTGCTGAGGAGAGGCTGGCCGGGCACGGGGACAACAGGGGCACAGCTGGGCTCCAGCCAGCCCCAAATGGGCCGAGGCACAGCGGGGGTTGGGGACACGCTGGGATGGGCCAGTGGAGCCAGCCCTGAACAGTTCTGTGACACACAGCTCCTGTGGGGGTGGGCAGGGGCACTGCCAGGCTCCTGCTCGCAGGAGGTGAGGGGGGGTGAGAGCTGAGGGTCTGCTCAAGCATTTCCTTTCCCTCCAGTTTCTCCTATAGCAAAGACATTTCCTCAAATTTTCTACTGGCTGGATTTCTGACTGGAACCATTTTGTGGGTTCCCCCCCACCATTGCTTTAATGATCTTAAAGTAAAACCTCATCTCCAAACCCTCTAATTTTAGAAGAGGGTGAATAGCCTGTGCTTGGGTCTTCATTTTCACCTGTTTTCAGCCTTTACAATGTGATGAACCGAAAGTGTGCACTTGAACATCTGGTGACCGTGGTGCTGGGACAGGGGGTGTGACAGCAGCCGAGCTCGCTCAGCCCTCCATGGCCTGGCCCCGTTCCTGGGCCATGGCAGCACCTCTCCACCATCACCCACAGATCAGCACTCTCTGCCTCTTTCCAGTCCCACAGCTCTGCCAGCACCGTGGGTAACACCCTGCACGTGGCTGCTGGCATTGCCAGGAGAGCGGAAGAGCAGGGTGGGAAGGGAGAAGGCCTGGGCTTCCAACAGCAGTGCT
Source organism: Lycocorax pyrrhopterus obiensis (assembly GCA_014706295.1). Classification (NCBI taxonomy): domain Eukaryota; kingdom Metazoa; phylum Chordata; class Aves; order Passeriformes; family Paradisaeidae; genus Lycocorax; species Lycocorax pyrrhopterus. Next base: position 8,259,672 of record JACSVZ010000018.1, on the reverse strand, counting down.
GTGACACAGCGGGGTGTGTGTGCCTGTGCCTCGGGGCAGCTGGGACCCCAGTGACACGGCCAGGCACGGCATGGCATGGCATGGCATGGTGTGGTGTGGGATAAAACTGCCTGTCAGCCCCATTTCTGCATGGCTATTGCCACAACACCCTGAAGCCATGTCCCTTCTCTCTGAGAAGGGCTGACAGTGCAATGGGCTCTCTGAGCCACTCACACTACAGAGGGGACATCTTGTCTCCCCTGTGTCACACCAAGCCCCTGCTCCTGCAGGACCTGTGCTGGCTCTGCTCGCTCCAGGGATCCTGTGAATGCTGGGGCCTCACCCTGCTCTGTACAGAAGGGGCTGGCTGGGTGTGCCTTGCAGCTGCTGGCAGGAGGCTGATGTGCAGGGATGTTTGTGAAGTAGGTTTCAGAGTATCCTGGGAAAAACAGATGAATCCCCTTGGGTGGGGATGTGCAGGAGGAAGGAGAAATGTCAGGCAATATTCCCCGATGCCCGTCCATTGGACACGATTCCCTGGGATAATCCTGGTGTCTGTTATACAAGAGGATCCATTTGGGATTGCTGCAGCCAGCTGGGGCCTGTCACTGTGCATGTGTGACTGAGCTAAAGGATCCCATACTGATGTGCCTACCACTGACTCATAAATTCATTGTGTGGCAGAAATTTGACTCACAAAATGGAGCACTCTTTGCACAGTGACACCCACAGCTGTGCTGTCAAACGGGCAAGATGTGGGAGAGGAACATCACCCAGTTCTCTTTAAACCGGTACTGTCACATGATCCAGTAGCTGCTTCTGTCTGGTTTTAAATCAGTGAAGATCAAAATGACCGCAAAGTGAGCAAAATGAAGTCTAATCCAATGAATAATGCAAGCTTCTTCCCCGCTGACAGGAGATGTTTCTGTTTCCAGGTAATTATTGTCATCATCGATGCCTCTGGTCCCTCTTGCCAAAGCAAACCCTCTCACCAGGATGATCATCTGCAGGTGGTGGGCTGCAGTCAGCCAGGTCTGTCAGCATGCTCATGGCTGAAGGACCTTGCTCCGAGCTTTTTTGCTCTCCCAGTTTGTGAGGGCAGACTGAAAAACCTGCAGAGTTGTTGATTAGAGTTACTCCATAGATGAGAAATGCTGTTGTTTATTGGAAACCAGTTGTGTCAAATCTGATTGTCAAATTAGGCCAAGAATCTGCTGCTCAGTGAGTAAGCAAAACAAAACCTGATGAAAGAGCAGGTTGGATTTAGGGCTCAGAATTCGCTCTAACAGTACGTGGAAAGTGATGTTGAGGAACCAGCAAGGACAGCTTTGGCTCCTGGCCTTGGTCTCTGCCCAGTATTCACTGACAGCTGGTGCAGTATTCACGCAGGGGCACGACTCCGCACACAAGATGGAGAAATGCAAAGCCTTTATTGCGCAGGAAAACATTCTTTAAATACCAGCACCCAACAGGATATCACATCACATAAACAGGAAAGATGTTCACCTCAGGGTCCCCCAATCACCTGGGATAGTGCACACACATTGCCTATTATGGTACCAGGTAAACAATACCCTATAAGGTCACAACCTACAATTATCACATCTCATAGGCCCAACACTGTCCAGAAACCCACAATCCTCTCTCAGCCCATCTCCGGTGACCTGGATGCACTCCCAGGATCACCTCCAGGTCCAAAAAAGAGGCTGGCTCTCCGGCCTTCTGAGCCTATCTCTCTTCCAGCACATAGTGCACCCCAACAAGCTGGTTACCTGCCGACCCCTTGGGTACGACCTTTATGGACTGCGATGTTTCTGGCAGATGTGAGCAAGGCTGTACAGACCTGTTCCTCCTGCTCCAAGCGCCTCGTGGGGATGGGAGCCCTCCCTCTGTCACAGCAGCTGCACGGCAGCCAGGCAAGGACAAGCCTTGTCCCTCTGTCCCGTGTCCGTGCCACTCTCTGTGGGGCAAGGAAGGGGCTTTGTGGGTGAGGACATAAACCAGCACTGCCTGCAGAGGCCTTGAGCGGGTTGTGGCCTGGAGTTTGTGTTTTCCCTCTCTTCCCAAGCTGCCAGGAGGGCAGAGTGCCGGGGGCACTGGGAACATTCCCGTGGGGCTGGGTGGAACCAGGGCCCGGCCGTGGGCACAGGCTGTGGCCACGTCCTCGCTGTCCCCAGCCACCGCTGCTGCCACAGGGCCAGCGGGGCAGGACTGGAACCACGGCCTCCCTGTGGCACTTGCAGTGCTGCTGCTGCTCTGTGATCCAGAAAAAGACCATAATGACTAAAGGATTAACCAAGGAGGGCTGGCATTTAGGGGGAAAAAATATCAATGTATTTGAAAGTGCAGCCTTGAGCTGGCTGTTTGCCAGGAGCAGCACTCAAGGTGCCACAGCCCCATTTCGGGAGGCCGAGCAGGGTTTGCTGTGATGAAAGCAGGTGGGTGCCAGGGAGGGGGTGTGCCTGGTCTGCTGCCCTGGGGTGGCAGAATCCTGGGCGGAGGTGGCCCCGTGTCCCTGGGCTGGGGCTCAGGGATGGCTCCCACCAGCGCCTTCTTGCAGCTCCCTTCAGCCTGGCGAGGTCTGGCCTTTTCCAAAGTTTGTTGAAATGTAGCTGTGGGTCTCAGGAAAACAGAATCAGAAAGAGTGAAGGAGTGTAAATAAGAAAACACAACATAAGATTTGCCATTCAATAAATACCAGCAACATATTGTGCACACAGACAAACACTTCCTTGCAGCAGGTTGGGTTTTTTCTGTCCAGCCATCCTGGATTTGTTTAATTTTGTAACCGCAATATTTTCTCAGTTTCTTCTCTCTTTTTTTTTTTTCCGGCTTTTCAAGTTCAAGGCTAATGTACAATAAATATGGAGACACAAAGCAAAATCTAAATTACATCTTTGCACACAGAAAGAAGAACCCTTTTTTCTTTGAGCTTTCTTGCTCAAAATTGTATTTTTTGTGAAGGAAGAAAATAGACTAAAGTGCTTTAGACTTGGTGGAATCGTTTCAATTGTCACTGAGGTGTAATGCTGCCTGAGCTGGCCAGACCCAAGAATCCTGTGGCAGCGATTCCCCTGCTACTTTCAGACTACTCAAGTTAATTCTGGAATGCACTCAAACATTGCTGCCATTATTGGGCCTCCTAATGCTGCTCCCAGGGCTTAAAGAACCGTGGAGCTCAAGCTCCAGATGTGATGGGGTAAGGGAGGGTGGTGTTTGGATGATTTGGGAAGTGCTGAACACATGGAATGCCTCCTGGGTTCATCCAGGGCCACTCTGAGGACCCAGGTGTGATATAAAAGCTCAGGTGTGATTGTCCCTTGGCTTTGTCTCTGATAGCAGGGGCTGAGTAAATGAAATAGAGAATGCCCAGCAGAGTCCTGGGTGGGCTGTTTTCCTCAGTTTTCCCAAAGCAGCTTGCTAAGTTTGCTGTCTAATAATGTCTGAAGGAGACCGAGAAGTCTGGAGTTGTTAGAATTGTTCTGCATTTCAGTAGCTGGTCCAAGCTGTGTGGAAATGCCCATAAATGTAAATTGGTCAATTGGGGGGTGACCCTGGTGACCCCTCTCTATCGACTCTCGCTTATGTCCTTCCCGTCCAGGAGCTGTTCACACATCACTTGCGTTACAAATTTCCCTGCGCTGCCTCTGAATCTCCTAACGACCTGATTAACGATTTCCAGGAGCTCATTGATTAGCTGTTAGGGCAGCTAAAAAATTCCTCTACCAGAAACAAAGTGAAGAGAGCTGTGGCCATCCTGGTTTGCAATCCATCCTGGAAATGCTGCTGCTGGGATGCCCCTGCTGCTGCCACGACGCTGCTCAGAGCCAGGGCTGCCTTGGCCCTGGGACCAAGGGACATCCAGCAGCAGCAGGATGGATCCAGCAGCTTGGATTTTCTCCTTTAAATCCCTCTCAGTTTTCTTTCTCTCAGATCAGTGGAATCACATAATTCCTGCTCACAAAGTTTGTGGGCATCCTGTGTGTCAGTGAAACTCCTTGGCTTTGATAAAGCAGGGGATTGGATGGAAATCCTTCCATCAGGGATGTTCTGAGCAGTTCTGTAGAAAGGACTCACCTGATTTGGTGAGGTTTAGGGGTTTTTTGTTTGTTGGGAGATTTTTTTTGGTACAATTCCTACATTTCTGACTCATGGTAGGATTCTTGGGGTTATCCTCTGCACGGCCAGGAGATGGACTTTGGATGATCCTCGTGGGTCCCTTCCAACTCAGGACATTCTATGATTCTATGAGAACCTTGAAAATAAACTCCTTTAAATCCACCTTGGAATATCTCCAGAGCTGTGCTCTGGAGTGTGTTGGAAAGTGAGTACAACATCCCCAAACACTGAATTCCAAGGAGGAGAATGATCCTGAGCTTTGGTGCATGTTCCTGGAACAGTCTGGAGGGAGCAGCAGTCTGAGGGACGCTCCCACCCTGGATCTGAGCAGGGGCTGCAGCTGGGAACAGACCCAGCACTGCCCTCCTGGCTTCAGGCTTTGGCCAGGGCCTCAAAGTCAAGTTTAGAGAAAAAAAACCCGTCTGCATATTTTGGAGGAGACCCATTTCAAGACTTCAGATTGAATTTCCATCAAACTGAATCAGAGTGTATTTTTACAGTGGAATTAAATCAGGCTGAAATAGAACCCAGTGGAACATGCTGATTTTGATTGAATTTTGCACTTTAAATATTTTCAAAGCCAAAAACTCCAAGCAAAGCTTGAGTGAGCAAAGACCACACCACCAGAGAGCTTGGGAAAGTGTTTATGCTCCTACAAAGGGAATGTCACTGGAAGCTCAGAGCTTTCCCTGGTGTGGGCAAGTCCAGCACTGGTCCCATGCAGGATCTCAGAGGCTGATCCCGAGGCAGGGAGGTGAACATGGCTTATTGCAAATCTGCCGTTTGATGCTTCTATAAAAATGTGGTTTTTGACCACCACTTTCACTAAATTTACCACCAAGATCCATGATGGGGCTTTCATAGACAGCTGGAGCAGAATTTTCTCTCACAATGCTGTTGCCTCTGTGTGTTGTCATGTGGCAGGTGAGTGTAGGGGAAAACACAGAGGTGCCTCACTGAAGATCTCAAACCCCCTTGTTCTAATGTGCCAAAATCAGTAACAAGGAATTTGAGGACTTACTGCTTGTTCTAAAAGTATGTTGCCTTTGGTTTTCTTTGGTTTTCTCTCCTGATCATCAGTCAGTGCAGGGAACTGGGCCTCCAGAGGATGCCTGGTGCTTTTTCCTTTGGTTGGATGTTGCAGCGTAATTGTGGGGAAAATAAACGACCACTGTCCTCCTGTGGAATTACAGAGGGAATTCTGCTTCTGAATTAATGGTCCAGTGGTGGTCAGTGGTAACATGATTTTTATGCATAAATAATGCCATTTATTATATTATTTATGCCCTTTCTTGTTGAGGTTATATTTATAGGCAGAAGAGCAGCTCTGAGGAGCTCGGGTTAATGGCAGGAGCTGTGCTGAGCCCAGCAGAGCTGCACCAGCTCCCCCACAGCAGACCTGGCCCAGCATTTGTGCAGCTGTGCTGCTGCTGGCCCTGGCAGCGTGTGCTCCCGTGGGGGCTGGCTAATTGGAAAGGCTGCCGTGGAAAATCTCTCATTGTGACACAGGGAATATATTTAATGTGCTTTAGTTAAGTGCAGCTGGGCTTCCTTGAGAGGTCACTGTCGGAAAAATGTTGCCGAAGACTTCTTGGAAGTTGGGTTCCTTCTGTCTCTGGAGTTAGACCGTGACACACTGTCACAGAGTCACAGGATCCCGGGATCACTGACATTGGCAAAGCCCTCCCGGCCCATGGAGTCCCAGCTGTGCCCGATGCCCACCTTGTCCCCAGCCCAGAGCACTGAGTGCCACCTCCAGCCCTTCCTTGGGCACCTCCAGGGATGGGCACTCCAAACCTCCCTGGGCAGCCCCTGCCAAGGCCTGAGCACCCTTTCCATGGGGAAATTCCTGCTGATGTCCAGCCTGAGCCTCCCCTGGCCCAGCCTGAGGCCGTTCCCTCTCCTCCTGTCCCTGTTCCCTGGGAGCAGAGCCCGACCCCCCCGGCTGCCCCCTCCTGTCAGGGAGTTGTGCAGAGCCACAAGGTCCCCCCTGAGCTCCTTTTCTCCAGGCTGAGCCCCTTTCCCAGCTCCCTCAGCTGCTCCTGGGGCTCCAGACCCTGGACACGCTCCGGGCGGGAGGGCCAGAGCTGGACACAGCACGGGGGGTGCCTCAGCAGTGCCAGCACAGGGGGACGGGCACTGCCCTGGTCCTGCTTTAACCCCAGCGCTCTCTCTGACCCCTCTGCTGCTCCTGCCAGCACTGGACACAGTGACTTTGTCTCAGTCCTGCCATCACCTCTTGAGCCACAGCCTCGTGCCTAGAGAGGTTTTGTACCCAGGGCCTGAGGAGATTCCCCAGGGCACTGTTTAACCCAGCCCACGTGCAGGCACGGGTAGCTTCACTCTCCCTGGCAGAGCCACAATTACCAGGATGCGAAACCTCTCCTTTCTAGCTGAGAGAAGAGCGGTTTCCAGGTATTCTTGATTTCATTAATTTGTGAGCATTCAAGAGAACAAACCCTCTATTCTCTCAAGTCAATGCACTTGTATTACGTGAGGATTAAATCATTGCCTTCCCTCAGAGCAGAGTCTGCAGACAGAAACCTTCTGTGCCTTCCCTTGCGTAGACAAAGAATATTTAAATAAGGATGCTGATAAAAATGCTTTCACTGGTAAAGACTTGATTAAAGAATCTGCTGCTTTAGAGTCCTGTAGGTGAAGGCAGAAGTCAAGAGGTACCATTTCTTGCAGAGGGGTTGAAAAGTTTGTCTTGGTCTGTGGAAAGAGTTTTCACAACTCAGTGACATCTCCAGTGCTGGGAAGAGCCCGGATCCCAGATCTAGTGGAGGTCACTGATGGGGAGGCTCAAACCCTGCTCTATCTTATTTCCATTTCTAAATCTTAAAAGTACTTGACTTGCTAGGAAGCGTCAGTGTTCACTTTATACAAGTTTTCTGGGTTTAAGAAGTCCAAATAATCTTTCCTGTGCTGAAACTTGAAGGACTGGAGCTGATCCATTTGAAACTGTCAATAATTGCATCCCTTCCCTCCAGCAGCAGCCCACGTGTCCCAGGCAGGCTGGAACGAGGCAGGTGGCACGTTGGCAGCCAGGCCCTGCTCATGTGGGAGGATGACAGATTTGCCCACCTCTCCCTCAGCATCTCCACAGCCTCTTTGGTTCCAACAGATAAACCGAGGGATTCAGGGCTGGCTGAGGCTGCTCTGTTCCCGTCTGTGGGGTGCTTCCCATCCCTGTGAATGCCTGTTGCACGCTGTGCCAGGCACAAACAAATCCACTGCAGGAGCACAGGGCCCTGACTTTGTGTATCCAGCAACAACAGACTCGGGATCAAACCAAGCCTGGATGCGAGCAGGCAGCAGCCCTGGCTCCCACAGCCTCCCTGGCTGCTGCCAGCAGAGCAGCCTGGACTTCCTTTGAACTTTGCTTTTCCAGCTTTTGCTGATGGCTTTGGTACAAACACCATCAGAATTCCAGCCTGGAGCAGAGAGGCTTCAGGGCGACCCACCTGGGCCCTTCCAGTACCTGCCCATGGCAGGGGTGGCGCTGGATGGGCTTTAAGGTCCCTTCCAGCCCAAACCATTCCATGGCTCTATGACTCCATGATACTGAAGTGTGTCTAAAAACATTCACAGATTTTCTTTGCAAGAAGACAATGAACCCACAGACTGTGAGGGAAGAGCAAACCCTCCCCCAAACCCCTTGGAAGCCGGCTCTGCTGATGGAAATGCAGCGGAAATCCAGCATTCTCCCGAGGAAAGCTAAAAGCTACATGGCAGATAGTAAATAAATAATTGCAGGGAAACATTGCACATAGATTTCTTGGGGAACAGAACTTAATTAAATTTTGTGAACATGCCTACATAGTTCCATTGATCAGGAAAAAATGGATATGGGCTACGTCTGTAAGATTTACTTGCTTGGTTGTGTTTTGCCTTTCTTCCCTCCCTCAGCTTCATTCACTTTATATCCTGCAGTGGTGAGGGAGCACATTTCTGGTTTTCCTCCGTGAAGAAATTGATTCTGAGCAGCACAGGACATGATGTATGGTTTGTAACTCTACAATATTGCTAAGCAAAAAAAAATCACTGAAGAAGGCCATGCAGATATTATATTAATTTCCATTTTAAAATGGATTTCTTCCCACTAGGACCAATAAAAAATATGCAAAGACTTTCAACAGCCTCTCTAGTAGTGATTAATTAAAAGATGGGATAAATCTTGCTAGGCTAATTTAGCAAAATAGGTTTTTTTAGACACTTCACAGGACATTTTTTGCCATTGATTCCGAACTTATACCTGATTTCACAACACCAGCCCCTCTGGCTGCGACTGGGATATCAGCATCTGTTTGTCATCACAAACAGAGTCAGGTAGGTGAGGGTGGCTGGTGCCTGGCAGAGGAGCAGAGGGACCGGACACTCACAGCCACCTCCGTGCCAGCACAGGGCACAGGGTGGGGCCAGGGGACTGGACCTTCACCATGGTGGTGGCAGATCCCGTTTGGAAGGGCTGAGCTCTCCTCTGGAAGGACTGATCCCCTTTGGAAGGGCTGGTCCCCTTTGGAAGGGCTGATCTCTCCTCTGGAAGGGCTGAGCTCTCCTCTGGAAGGACTGATCCCCTTTGGAAGGGCTGATCCCCCTTAGGAAGGGCTGATCTCTCCTCTGGAAGAGCAGATCCCCCTTTGGAAGGGCTGATCCCCCTTAGGAAGGGCTGATCTCTCCTCTGGAAGGGCTGCATGTGCTGCTGACTCCGCAGGATCGCAAATGGGTGCTGCTGTGGAGAACAAAATATATTCCATGAGAACCCAGAGGATGTTTTTCTGTTTATATTTTACTGTTCAGGTGTCCTGCCCAAATTTCCATCGGGGCTGTGAGGGCTCCCAGGGTGCTGCTGGTGGCCTGGGGCTGCTTCCCCCGCCCCGGGGAGGAGAAGCCCCTGGTTTGCTTTGCCCTGAGCCGGCTCCAGCTCGGTCCCCTCTCAGTAAAGCCCAGCCCCAGCAGGTGGGTTGGGAAGTGAGGGGGCTGCTGTCCTTGCTGCAGGATTGGGAGCTGGCATATTGGTGAGGCATTAAAATTCCAATGGAACAGATGGTGTCAGGATTTTAACTTATGCTTATGAGATGCAGATGGTCCAAGGAGTGAACTTGTACAACAGTTATTTTTATTTTGAACAGGTTAAGAACAAATTACTCCCTGACTATTGTTGTTACTGCTCTGCTTGTCATTTCTTCCTTCCCTGTGTATGTTTGTGTCTGTGCACATGTACAAGTCTCAGAATCTCTTTTCCATGGAATGGCAGATTGAAACACTCCAATTTCTGCCTAAAACTCCTCTCTCTATATTTTATTTACTGTTCCTGTGTGCTCAGCCCAACCTCCTCTGGAAACACTGTCCCTGTGCCCAGGGCAGGCAGGTCCTGCAGCAGGCTCATGGGGAGGCAGGACTGGCTCCCAAACCTCCCGTGACTCTGTGCCCCGAGGCAGGGCTTTCACATCTGGGGGGAGCTCGGATGGCAGGGCAGGTTTCTGGTCTTGGTTGCACTGGAATGAACCCAGGCTGACCCCGCTTTCACGCCCGTAAGGATGTGATTATCTAACCCTGCCATGAAACACAGGGTTGTATTTTTGTCATAATTTATAAGCTTCTTTAATTTTTTATAGAAAGAAAATACATCTACTGCTACAAATTATTAATGTCCACCTGAATATTTTACACCCGCTACACAGCACTAATTTTCATGCAGGGTCCCCAGTGTTGGGCACAAAGCACCTGTGTACATTTGCCAGCCTGGTCCCCCCGTCCCGTGTCACACGCTCAGGGAGGGACCCAGGAGCTCCGTTCCAGGCACGTCCCCCATGTGCCAACCTTGGTTGTGCTTTGGCTCCGTCTCTGCTGGGGCTGCAGTTGGTGGCTCCTCCTGGGAGGGGTGAGGTGTGACATGGCACGTTGAGCTGCCTCTTGCTGGAGGTTTGCTGCGTGCAGCTGGTCACAAGGAGCTGGTGCCAGCTTGTGTTGGTGTTTAATTTAGAGCCCGATCCAGAGAGCAGGAGAGTCCCAGAGCTCCCTGCGGTTGAAACAAGCTGGAGGTGTTTGAGATCTGTAGATTGGGGAAAACAACATTTCCCAAGGGTTAAAGCATTGAGGAAGTGTCTGCCCAGCTTACTCCTAACAAGGAATGTATCGCTGAGGTCTGACTGTGATCAAGTGGCTGGGCCAGCAAAAATAAATCTTCGTCTGTCCCCTGTCCTTGATGCATTTCCCGTGTCTGTCCTGGAGTAGGGCTGCAGGGCAGGTCCCACGAACCCCCACACAAACATATGGACAAGGGCAAAGGCAGCAGTGCAGGTGTGGGCTAATCAGGTTCAGTTATTCCTCCCTCGTGCCTGCTGCCATTACTCATCCTCTCTCTCGCATGCAAATGTACAGTCACAGATCTCCCTGCTAAAGCCCACGGGCTTTGATGGCTCTGTTCCCACCCTTCAAACGCAGCAGGTCTGGGAATGCAGCGCTGAGGGGATGGAGGCACCCAGGGACCCCTGATCCCACCCCCCGCTCAGGGCCCTCGCTTGCCATTTTTTCTGCTTCCTGGGAAACTGGTGGACATGCGAAGGGTTTTGGAGGGTGCAGTGGGGCTGGCTGAGAGCTGCAGGGAGGCTCAGGGATGCAGGACCACATCTCCAGAGGCTATGAGATGCCTTGTCCCTGCAGGGCTGGCACGTCCCCTTTTGCTGGGGCAGCCACGCTGATGCACAAAGGGCTTTTGGGATCCCCTGGAGCACAAAAAGTCACCCTCCCACCTATTTCTGATAATTAGTATATTCCATAATTATCCCGGATAAGATGACATTGACCGAGAAGGCCGTGCCATAGCCAGAGGTGTTTGAGCTAATTTGGTTTCCCTCGGAGCAGCCGGGGAGGGCAGGGACTGAGGGGCTGCATCGCCACTGCTGTGCTCCGAGGGGGCTGGGGGAGTGGGGGTGAGCGATGAATATTTCATGGGCAAACATTACAGCACTGCGAACGAGAGCCACTGACCCCCATCGCATCCTGCGGCTGCTCCCTGCCTCAGACCCGGCTCCGGCTCTGCGCGCCGGGCGGAGCGCGGCGGGACGGGAGCGGCTCCCTGCCCCACCGCCCGCGCCTTCTTCCTCCCGCGCAGAAGTGTTTGAAAGTTCCTCTGGCTGCTTCTGAACGAGGGGATTAGGGGGCTCTGAAATGTTAACTTCTTGCACTTTACACTGTGTTTGACACCTTGTCTTCAAACCCAGAGCCGCTGTGGGCTGCGGGATGGGAGGGGTTACGCTCTGCCCCCAGCTCTGATCCCGTCTCTCCACCCCTCGGGACACCCCCAAGCTGGTGGGGCCTTGGTCCGCCCGCTGCCCCCGGGGCCCTGCAGGGAGCAGGGTACAGCCGTACACCGCTCCTTTTCCCCGGACACATCCCGTGGCACCGGGCGTGGGTGCTGCTCGCCCTCTCCTCCCGCTCCGAGCTGTTCCCGAGCTGGCGCTGGGCTGCTCCATCCTCCCCAGCCATTCCCGCATTCCCTCTGCGCACACTCTCCGCCGTCCTGCCCGCTCCCTGCCAGCCGTGTCCGTGGGATTCTTGTCCCACACGGCTCTTCCCACGCGTCACTGCATCTCCATCTCCATCGCCATCTCCATGGCTTGGAGTCAAGCCAGGCCTGAAATCAGCATCTGTACGTCTGCCAAAGAAACCAAAACTGAATTCCAAGTGTCCACTGCGCTGTTTGGTGACATGGACCATCACCTTGGGGCCAGGGAGATTTTTCTGTACCCAAATTTCCTGCACCTGACCCTGCCAGGTTTCTCCACTGCAAGGAATAATAATCTGTATGTTTTGTGAGTCAAGTAAATGGAATAATAAGTGAAATATCAGAGACACTGCAAAGTGTTTGCTCAGCTGGAGTGACAACCTCAGTCCCACACTACTTTTTGTTTGCAGATGTAGCTTTTACAGACCATGGCTATAGGACAGATTAAATATTGTTTGAAAAAGTGATCAGAGATTTTGTTTGCAACTGTGCTGTAGCTCTTCTCCAAATATTGGAAGGATTTTAAACCAGTTTATATTGATAATGGCACTGTAATGCCTTTCCTTGCTTATACAGATCATCAGCGGTTTAATGTGCTTATTCCCAAGGGATGCAGTGACTGAAGAGATTAAGATAAACCTTAAAGAATGTTTTGTGGGGGAAAATTTTATTTCCTTTAAACAGGCTTTGTGTAAGGCCTTGGCTTGTATTTGTTAGTGCTGCTGTGAGCAGTGGGCATGGCCAGAGCCTGGTGATCCCTTTCTGCCACACTCAGCCCCAATGCAGAAAGAAGATCCAAGTCAGGGATATTCCAAGAGCCTTTCAGAAAAGGCTGTTCCCACCGTGTCCTCTCCGTGGGTTGTGCCCACACATTCCCGTGCCTGTCCCTGCATTCCCAGCAGGGCTGGGAGGGAGCTGTGGGGGGCCCTGGGGCTGCAGTTCCAATCCAAACCTTCCCCTCCCAGCTGGAAATGCAGACAGGGAGGTCTGGGCTGTGTGTGCTGCAGTGCTCTCGGTGGCTGTGTCACGGCCGGGTCTATCCTGCTCTGTGCCAGCACCGGGACACGGCCACTCCAGAGACTCATCCGCCTGGAAAAATTCATAACGACACCGTTTGCCAAAAGCTGTTTGGATGTACAGGAGTCACATCTTTACTGAGCTGTTCTGAACACGTCCACCTGGATACAACCTCACACAAAACAGGCCCCTTCTGGAGGGCAGGGACACATCCCATATGTCCCCAGAGGAGCTGAATCCACGTGACGAGCCCTCGCTCATGGCCCTTGGAGATGATGTGTTCCAGCCATGAGGTCCGGAGGAAAAATGGATGAACCTGTCTGTGGCAGCAGGACCAGGATTGCTGAGCCCATCCACCAGTGGGGCTAAAATAATTTCAGTGAGACCTTTATTGAGTTTTCAGCCTTCGTAGCTGAAGTTTGGGTTGGTGTGTGTTGCACATCCTGACAACAAAGTGCCAAATAACACCTGTGTCACTGTGACCATCCCAAAGCCACCAGCAATAGTTCTGTTTCCTACAACAAGGGAAGGTCTCCTTGGTTTTGGAACTGTTGGTTAAATACAGGATGACACAAACCTGTCTTGTCACTGTGTTTTCTCCTCCATGCCCTTGGCTCTGGGCAGCTGGATGGGGACAAAGCTCAGCTCAGGCCAGGCTCAGGAACAGCCCAGGAGCTGGCAGTGCCATGTGGATGTGACACAGGGTTTGTTTATTGCAGTAAAAATACAATAATAATCCCACATAACCAATATTTCAGCTGATCAGAACTGCCTTATTTGTTGGGTTTTATTGATGCTCTGATCTCTGGTGAGAAAATAATTGGCTTAAGCAGCAGAAGCCTATTCCATCTAAACCCCGTGACAGCTTTGTTCAGTGACAGCAGTAGGTGACCCTGCTCTGAGTAAACAAACAAACACTCTCACTTATGTACCAATTATGTGTTATGGAATGGAAACACTGAAGTACCCACTTTGCTTTGCTCTAATTATTGTGCTGCCTCCCTGCATATGTCTCCACTTGGTTAATTGCAGTTTTTAAACTTTGGGCTGGTCAGAACTCTGTGGGAGGGCAGCCGTGCCTGGCAGCAGCTGGACATGTGGGTATGTATTTCAGTATATTTATATATATTTTATGTATCTACATTTAGCCACTGGCATTGGCTCAGCTGGGCAGAGCACGGTGCTGACAATGACAAGGCTCTGGGCTCAATCCCTCTATGGGCCATCCACATAAGGGTTGGACGTGATGATCCTTGTGGGCCACTTCCAACTCAGAATTTTCTATCATTCTGTGATTTATCAAAGGTTGGGCTTGACGATCTTGGAGGTCTTTCCAACCTTACTGATTCTCTGATTTAACTTACAGCCAGCCCTGGGGAGCACAGGGCAGCACTGAGCTCTGTTTTATCCAGGCTCAGGCAGGGAGGGTGCAGAGGCCACGCTTGAGCTCTGCAGTCCCTCCCCAGCTCCACGGCAGCGCCAGGGCAGGGTGGCAGCAGTGCCTCCCCAGTGCCAGCACCACCAGGGACACAGAGTCACAGCCCGAGCCACTGGGTACTGTGAAGTTATGTGAACTGAACGGGGAAGGATTCATCTTCTAAAAATAAATGGCTTTGTTTCCCCGAGTCATTTATTTTTGATAGATGGCTCAGCCGTGCGTTTGTTCAGCAGCAGGACAGAGCTCCTGCAGCCCCCCGGCACTGTCAGAGCTGCTGGGGCCCGAAGGAGCTCATTTCAACCTTCTGAGGGTCTCCAGGTCCCTCCACTTGTTGCCTGAGCTGAGCCTGCCTCCATCTGTCGTGGGAAGCAGCCCCTGCCCTCCCTGCAGCCCACGGCTGTGGGGGGCAGTCCAGCCCTTTGTCCGGGGAGCGCTGGCCAAGGGGCAGAGGAGGCTGCCTTGGAGGGAGGGCGGGGTTGGACCTCTGCTCGGAGCTGGAACAGGCACTTCTCGGCTGCTTTAGGTATTTGTGCCTGGATTTCTGACCTGGTTTATTATCAAGATAAACTGAACTTGAGAGGTTTTTCGTAGAGAGTAGGTCCTGCGCCTGTTTGCATAATCTGGAAACACATAAGATACATTCTTGTGGTTGTCCTGTGCGGGGCCAGGAGTTGGACTTCAAAGACCCTTGTGGGTCCCTTCCAACTCGGGATATTCTATTACTTTAAGTTTCATTACTGTATGATTTTACTACATGATCAGCTGAGTTATTCTGCAGATCAAATACATTTGATGCTCAGATGAGACCACAAAGAGCAGTGTAGAAATTCGATTTTCTGTTAAGATAACCTGCAGGCACGTACAAATGCTTCCTGAGAAAGCCCACGGTAAAGGAGCTGGGGAAGACAAGCTGCCTGTCCCTCACCTTGCAGAGTGGCCAGTGAGCCACTGTCACACAGCTGAAGTATTTGTACAGCTCCAGCTGAGCCCTGCAGAGCCCCCGGCCCCTCTGAGGGGCTCTGCCCCAGGCCCAGGGTCCCTCAGAGCCCTGGGCAGGGGGAGGGCTCAGCCCCCCTGAGCTGCTCCTCAGCCATCCCAACCCCTTCCCAGCTCTCCCTTTAAACCACATCTGCAGGGAGACGATTTTTTCCTCAACGAAGTCCAGCAAGGCTGGGCTGTCTCACAGAAGCAGTTTTGCTAGACTTGTACTTGCATCTCTCATTCTCCCTCCAGTGTGAACATTCCTCAGATAACACAGCTCACATGAAAAGACTTCTTCAAATTCTTTAAGTGCACATTAAAATGCAAATCGGCCTTCTTATTAAAGACTTCTGGAAGTTCTCTGACAACACATTTAAATGCAAATCAGTGAAACATAGACTCAATATTAAAATCCAAACAATTACTTGATCCACATGCTGAAATTAAAGTGGGACCACATTCTGTGTCTCCATAAAACCAGTGGCCCTTTCAGCAGCGCACGGGAGGCAGCTCTGTGTGGGGCTGCCCTGGTTTCTGAGGGGCAGGAGGGGGCCCAGGGTCTCTGAGCTCCCCTGTCCCGCCATGGGGATGTCACAGGGTCAGAGCTGTCATTGTGGCACAGAGCTCCCGACACTGGGCTGGACTGGTGCAATGCCAACGCCCAGCTGGCATTTCTAATAAAGCCTCCCTGACAGCACCAGGGCCTCTCTTTGTCCGGTTTGGGTGTCACCAGAGTGCAAATCCCCCTGGGAGGAGCCAAGGCACAGCTCTGAGCTCTGCCTGTGAAGGTGTGGGCTCATCCATATCCAGGAGACAAAGTGGGAGTCTGTGAGGCAGCAGCACAGACCATTAAAATCCCCTTAATAAGTAGGAAGCCATAGCTGGATTTTGAATTTTTCCTCAAATTATGCAGTCTGAGGTTAAAGCTCTACCTCCAGCCAAAGTGCTGGTAATTATTTGATGGAGTTTTAGTGGGCATGGGCTGAGGCCAGGTCTAAAAGCTCGGGGTGTCAGGGGAGGCAGCTCAGCTGAGCACATCTGATCTGCTTTATTTTAAAGTATGATAATCCATTAGGAACAACAGGCTTTAACTGTCTTTAAATCTGAATGAGGCCCTTTTGCTTTTGCTCTGCTGTGCTTGTGACGTTCCTGCAGAAAGACTCAAGAGGAGCAAAAGGTGCTTTTCCACCACTCTTTTTTTCCTGTCTCTGAATTTATTTGGCTGTTTCCCCTCAGGCTTGGCTTTCAGAGATCAGCGGGTGAGCACTCACACGGTGTGACACGGGGCAGTCCGTGCTGGGACTGCAGAGTGCTGCCCACCACGCCATGGGAACCATTTCTGTGGTGGGGTTTTTCCTCCTGGTTTCTCTCAGATTTTCCATTTGCAACATGGCTGTTTTGTCTGAAAATATTTTGTCTTGTTTCTCAGACAATGTTTTTTGGAGGCCAGTGAAGATACTGAGGTACGCCAGGAGTATGGGACTGATGTGTTTGGGAAAAGCACTGCCTGCGGGGTGGGCTTAGAGGTCGATAGGAACAGCCCCTGGTGACTCTTGGGCTGGTTATTCACAAGTAGTTGGAATTATTTTCATTATCATCTTGAGACAGGCTGAGGGGACAGGGGACAGTGCAGGGTCACTCCTCTCACTTGGTCATATCAGTTTTTATTGCTGGCTGGTGTGTAGCCACATCTGAGGCTTCTCCAAGAGAAAAGGGGGATCCTTTTCTCTCATGAATTGGAGATGACACAAACAAGCTTTGCCAACACAAACATTTTATTTATTTGAGGCATTTGAGGGATCTGAAGCTCTGCTTTTGTTTGGATCTTTTATGTCATTTCGTGTGCTAATCAGGGCTTTTTAACTTGACTCTATCACTCAAAAGCTTCTTGATGATGATGAGCAAAATTAATCTGTTTCACTGCTGAGTGTGTATCATAAGTGAATTTTAATTTTAAAGGAAAAAGTGAGAATTTTTCCATTTTTAAAAGTATTATTATTTTAAAAAGGACTCATAGTGGTATTAGTTAATCTTCTAAGTAAAATGGAATCCAAAGTACAAAATGGATCTGGTTGTTCCCTCTCCTCCACATACCATTTATTACATGAAAATAAATGTCATACCCAAGTAGATGTGAGTGATGCACAAAGACAAGGTGTCCTGTAGCT
Organism: Lycocorax pyrrhopterus obiensis; assembly: GCA_014706295.1. NCBI lineage: Eukaryota > Metazoa > Chordata > Aves > Passeriformes > Paradisaeidae > Lycocorax > Lycocorax pyrrhopterus. Next base: position 8,242,457 of record JACSVZ010000018.1, on the reverse strand, counting down.
GGTATCCATCAGTATTTGAAAAATGGATGGAATGGGAAGTGTTTCATCTGGTGATGTTTATGGGTTCCTTGTCTCTGCCCCACCCTTGATTGCAAATATTTCAGTGTTGGGGAAAATGGAATATCAGGTCATGAAATGTAGATGAAAATGAATTTTGTGAGTGGGTGGGAGCCTTGGGGAAAAGGAGAAGAATCACAGAATCGCTGAGGCTGGAAAAGACCTTCAAGGTCATCCAGTCCCAGCTGTGCCCGATGCCCACCTTGTCCCCAGCCCAGAGCACTGAGTGCCACGGCCAGGCCTTCCTTGGACACCTCCAGGGATGGGGGCTCCAAACCTCCTGGGCAGCCCCTGCCAAAGCCTCTAAGAGGTCCCAGGGTGTGCAGAGAAATCCGGAGTTTCTCCCGTGTGAAAGCACCGTCCCCTGCTCGGGCTGGGGGGTGATCCCAGCACAGCGGGTGAGGAGGAGGAGCGGGACTCCGGGAAGCGGTGGGGGAAGGCAGGTCCATGGAGGAGCTGTGGGATGCTCCTGAGGCTCCTCTGGACCTCGGGCCGGTGGCCAGGCTGAGTCCATCTGCACTCTGAGGTTTTTGCTCTGATGGGAAGCAGCCAGGCAGAAGTCCTGCGCCTTGTCCCCCACAGGGGCAGGCGGTGCCGGCGGGAGGTTTGGGAAGGATGGGGACGGTCCCTCCCATCCCGCACTGCCGGCCCAAGGAGCCCGGGAGCACCGAGTTGCTCCGCCACGGCAAGGACGGGGCCGTTCTCCCCGTGCTGCTGCCGGGAGCTGCAGAGATCTGATTCCAGGCACTTGGACCGCACAAGTGCAGGGCCCTGGCTTTACCGCTTCAGCCAGCGAGGAGGAATCGCTTCTGCCACTGCCTGCGGGCGCTGAAATCCCTGACATGTGCTCTTTATTATGGGCTTAAGAAGCCTGGAAAATCAGTGCCTTGGCAATCCCTCAGCACAATGCACGTTACTGCAGCCTGCAGTGCAAATTAGAGTGGAAAACCGCGTTATTCCTGAGCTATTCGTCCATGGGCTTTGTTGCTAAGTTGGTGCTTTCTCATTCAGAAGGAGACTAATGCAAAGTACCCGTTTTCCGTGGGTGCTTGGATCCGAACATCTGCTTCCCACCACGAGCGCTTGGCTTAGCTCTGTACTACTCCCTGCTCAGTTCCCACATTCTGTATCAGCACTGGGAATGGCTTTTAATACTGGGAATCTGTAGAAAGTCCCAGAAACAGCCCCCTTTTGGGGTGCTGGCACTGAGACCTCAGCCATCCCCCCTACCCACACCGCGCAGCCGGGAACGGGAGCGGCTCCGGGAGCCGGGGAGGACTCTGAAACCGACACGGCCGGACGCTGCTTTGGGGGCTTAAAACTCAATTTCTCCCCCTCCCAGAGTACATTTCTGATGCTCCTCTTTAAGAGCTGTTTAAGCATGTGCCGTTGCATGGTGCTCAGCCGCGCTCCGCCCGCAGCGATGCCGTGAGCATCTCCCGGTGTCCCGGCTGGAGCCCCGGGGCTTTCCCGTCCCGTGCAGGCCCCTGAGAGCCCAGCAGTGGCTGCCGCATACCCTGCTGGGTTCCTTATTTCCCTTCCTCCCCTCTCCCCGTGACCTTTTTGTCCCGAAGTCACCTTTCCACGTGCCTGTTCCCCCTCCCGGTTGCCCTGCTCTCGCTTTCCCCTGTGGTGCAGTGAAAGATATTTCCATTTTCCTATTGAATTTCCACTTCTCTGCTTGACCCGGCGTAGGAAACTGCTACCCTTGGGCTTTATTGGAGAGTTCTGGGGCAGGAAAAACCCAGCACCAACCGAGCAGTGCCCACTCCAGCGTGTCCCACTTCCCCTCCTCCTTGCCGGGGTAGGGAAGGCGTTTCTCCCGGCAGAAACCGCCCAGCCCCCTCGACATGCCCTGGAAAACACAACCCAAACACGCTTTCCATAATGATCCCGGAGCAGCAGTCAATATTTAACAGTAGCTCTTTCAAGCTGCTTTCTGGGCTCCGAGGAGGATTCCTAAAGAAACAGTTTGTAGGAAATGTATCGGAAAATTAACTTTGTGTTCATCAACACGTCGTTAACGGCTTTCTCACTCTAACAATCAAATGTCCCTGATTGTTCCCATCTTAGAGGAAGGTGAAGGCTGGCACCAGGCAATCTGTTCTCCCATCATTTGCTCGTGGCAGTGCTGGTCCCGGGGGGCTGCAGGTTCCTGATGGGGGGGCAGTGCAGGAAAAGGCATCTGCTGTGTTCCTGAGCCTGTTTACAGCACCGGGTCCAAAATCTGTATGGGTTGGAAGTGATGATTTTTTTTTTAAATTTGTTTTTACAAGAAACAGGCGTCATTCATGATTCCCTTTTGCCATTCTCAGTTTTCCTTGCTTCTCCTTCCCAGTCTCCTCAGCCAGCCAGTGCAGCTTTTCATCTCCTCCTGCATTTTCTGGCATCTCTTCATTCTGTGTCAGCCTCCTTTGCTGCATCAAGAACATAATCTTTTATTCTATTTGGTTTTGGATGCTGGTCCCCAACTGTATGATTTGCTAAAGGAGCCAAAGTTTAGTTTTTCTTTTACTTGCATGGGATCAACGTGAATTCAAACCACCCCCACCACCCCCGCACAATTTTTTTGAGTCATGAGTGAGTTGCCTTGGAGCCTGCGACTTCTCTCCGTTGCTCCCCATGAATAGTGACAGCCAGAATTGTGGGATAATTGGCTGATGGTCCCCAGAGCCACACTCCTGAAGGCTGGCAGGGCTGGTACTTGCAGGGATGAAGGGCTTGGAGCTCCTTCCCCACACGGTCACTGCTCTGGGTGTCAGGATGAGGCTCTTCCCCAACTGTCCTGGGGAGGCCACACTTCCCACGGGGGTCTCCAGGGGAGCAACCATGGATGCTCCAGCCCTGGAAGTGTCCAAGGCCAGGCTGGAGTACCTGGGATAGTGGAAAATGTCCCTGCCCATGGCAGGGGCTGGAATGGGATGAGTGTTAAGGTCCCTTCCAACCCAAACCATCTTGGGATTCTGTGATAACCACAAACCCCATTTCAGGAGAGAGGAAGGAGGTAAAGCAGTTTATGGTTGTGAGGAAGAGGAGGCAGAGAAAGGGTTTGCAGGGAGACACTGAAGTGACACCTGGGGCTGTGACCTTTCCCAGGATCTTCTGGCAGTGTGTGAATGGCAGGAAGATGGAACAGCCAAAGAGAAGAATTTAATAATTATGGAGATGGGATTTTGTTTGCCGGGAAATAGCAGAGAGGCCATCTTCAATCCTTGGGCCAAAGAACTGGCACGGTGTGGATGCAGCCAGGCCATCCCAGCTGAGGATGATGCCAAACCATGGGACTGAGTTATTTGTATGATCAGGATGTTGACCCCAGTGATGGAGAGAACTGTGTGGGGAGGCTGGAAAGAGAGAGGGGCCACTCCAGTGTCCCCAGCCCTGCAGGACAGGCCTCCCCGGGGCTGGGAGGCTGCCTGGGTTTGGGGGTTGAACTGAAGGAGAGGTGTCTGGAGCTGAAAGATGCATCTGTGAGTCATCAGCACAGAACTGTTAATTAAAGATGTGTTGAGGGATGAAATTACGCAGAAACGAATGAGAAGCAAAGACAAACAAGACAGTTTGAGAACTGCACAGAAAGCTAACGAAGCTGTGGGAGAGGATTCTCCAAATCATGGATGTCAGGAGGGATTTCATGTCAGGATGTGGGGTTTGGAGGAGAGGAGCTGTCTGAGCCCCTGTGTTGGAGGGTTGACAGAGGTGCCCCCTCTCCTGTGGGCACAGCAGGGTCAGGAGAGGCTCCAGCAGTGTGTGGTGGCCAGGACTGGGACTGAGAGCTTGGGCTGGGAGTGAAAGAAAGGACATCTCACAACTGAGACACCATCTGCCAGCGTTTAATGACCTTGGAGAAAACAGGAACAGCGAAGAAGCAGACGAGAGGTGTGGGGGGTGACAGGGACATTGTTTCCTTGACACTGGGCTTGCTGGTGGCAATGGAGGACTGGATCTGTGTTGGGAAATGTGGCGGCAGAGGAATTCAGGTGGAGGGGTTCAGCCTGGCCATGGAGTTGGTATGGGATACCTCTCCCTGAGCAGGAGCAGGTGCTGCCAGCCTGCTGCTCATTTCCATTTTAACTGCATTTTCCCTCGAGGGAGAACACACCAGGTAATCTCCTGTTTTGCTTATTCTGACATTAAAAAAGGAATAACAATAGGGTAACAAAAAAAAAAAAGATTAATTTTCAAACAGTAATTGCCTTTCTGTTGATAGCACTGACAACTCCCAGGCACCTTCCAATTACAGCATCCATGCCTTCCCTTTGCCTCAGCTCCCGTGGCTCCATGCCTGGAACAGGACCTGCAGCATCAGTCACCAGCTCGTAATTTCCCACTGTCCCCCCTGGTCTGGTGGGACAGGGAGTGTCCAGGTGGGGGATGTGTGGGCTGAAGAAATCTCCAGGTTGTAGCAGTGTTGTCTCCGGCTGGAAACAGTGACCAAGGGGTGATGCTGAGCTGGGGCAGGTGTGTTCTCTCTGGGCTTTATGGAGGTATTGGACACGCTGGACATCAGGAAGAATTTCTTCCTGAAAAGGGTTGTTGGGCACTGGAAGGGGCTGCCCAGGGGGGTTTGGAGTCCCCATCCCTGGAGGTGTCCAAGGAAGGGCTGGAGGTGGCACTCAGTGCTCTGGGCTGGGGACAAGGTGGGCATTGGGCACAGCTGAGACTCAGTGGTCTGGGAGGGCTTTTCCAACGTCAGTGATTCTGTGACTTTTATGTTCCTTTGCTTCCTAAGGGACAGGGTGGGTCAGGACAGCAGGTCCTGGCTGTGACAGGCTAACGTGAGTGTCCTGGGCTCGGGATCGCTGTTGTCCTCTAGGCTCAGGCACTGTGGTGGGGACAGCAGTGCCTGTGCCTTGTGTCCCTGGGCTGGGCAGGCCTGGGATGTGGTCCCTGGGCTGGTGTCCCCAGGGAGTGGCTGTGAGTGTTGTTACATCTTGGGTCAGATGAGCCCAGGTCACTGCAGAGAAGGTGAACATGGCCCCAGTTTAACACTATGGACCTGTCTTCTCTTTCACTTCTGTTTTGATTTGCATTTATAACCCAAGAAAGTGTTCAGGGCCAAGGGATCTAAATGCAGAAATCAATGCCTGTTACTGCTGTTCTGCAGAGGCCACAGGCAGCCCAGGAGCTCTTGTGCTTAAAGGGGCCTTGAGGACACCAACAGGTTTGTAATGACGCCCCTTACATTTGGGGCTTGTTTTCTGCATGCAGTCCCTCCACCCCTTCTCATGTTTTTGGTCCCTTTAAAGGTGACCCCGGGCAGGGTCTGGGAGTGCTGGGAGTCCTGGCATCCCTGAGCCCCGATGCCATGGGAATGCCAGGCCAGCGCCGACCTTTGGGCTCATAAGCAGAGACTGGCACCATGGTGGTGGAGCGGGTCACACCCAGTAATGCCAGGCTGGTGTTTGCAGCCAGCTCTGCTTTTCCATGTGGGTGCTGCCTTTTCCCTCAGTTCCATGAATCCATTGCTTCAGCAGTTTCCAGGTGAGCACCTTGCCGTGGTGCCTGCAGAAGGAAGGGTGTGCTGCCCTCCACTCACCTCCCCCAACATCAGTCCTTTCTAGCCTTGGGTTATTGATAAGACGTAAAACGGAATAATCTGAATAGCTCTACAGTATCTATATTAATAAACTCCTCTGAGACAGGATAGCAGTGATAGTGAAAAATAAGCTCATTACCATGTGCAGTTCCTGCTCTGGTGTTTATGGGTGCCACAATTACACAAACTCTGTTCACAGAGCACTGATGATCCAGCACTAAGATGAGAATAGATTTTCTTAAACTTATTTTCTGTTGAAATGGGGTGATTTCCTCCTTGTCCCTGCTTGTGGCATCGCTGTGATGCACACGGCAAGCACGAGTGGTAGGAGCAATATGTTGTCCGTGGGAAGTGTTGTGGGTGATGGTAATGCTGGGAGAAGTGTGCGAGGGCTGCAAGGAGCTGAAGAGATGTAGAAATGCACTTTGTCAAGTGTAATCCATCCCAGGATAATGCAGGTACACGCACGGAATGGGATTCTGGGCTCTGCTCCTTCGCTGCGCTGCGAGGGATGTGTTGTAAGCTGCTCTTCCCACACTTGCTACGTCCCCTGTGCCTGTCATGGGCCATCCCCTGTGCCTGCCACTTCCCTGAGCTCACCTCCCAGGCTGGGACTTACCTGGCTCCCAGCCCAGGTGCTCTGGACGCTGCAGTTCTGCACATGCAGACATTCCCAGCACATCTGCAATCGTATTTCTCCCGATTTCCAGCAGCCTTTTAGTGTTGCCATTTTATGGGTGCCAGTACCTTCCTGCTCAGAGGGGAAAAAAGCTCTTTACAGGGAAAGCAGAGAGGATGGAGGGTTGGTCTGCATTCACTGACTCCTCTTTATTTCCCTTTTCACCACAAAAAAGAACATGTGAGAGGGGCTGGAGTGACAGGGAATGACGAGCAGAGCCCGAGGCTGCTGGTGCTGTTGAGAGCATTTTGTGAGCAGGGGAGTGGTTGGATCGGGAAGCTGGGGGAAAGAAGGAGTTGCACAAGTGGCTCCACAAGCCAACAAAACCTGATGAAAGCTGCCTTTTAGGAAGAGCTGGTGTTGTTTTTGTGGTCTGCAGCCATTCACTGCTTTCACCCCTGTTTTATGGCAGAGAGGGGTGCGCTTGAGCCCACAGAAGTGTTGATATGGAGTTACCCATGTGCAGGGAAAATCACACAAACTTTAAAAGCCGCATCAGGCTGCGCCTGGGTGATCAGACCCACCACGAGCACTGAGCTCTCTGCTGCTTTGAGTCACTGCCCATCAGCACTGCCCAGGGCCCCCAAAGTCCCTGTTTGCTTTGACTCCACGTTCTCTTTGGAGAGAAACTGAGAGAGTGCATCCGCAAATACCTGAGCACCCAGAGCCAGGAGCTGAGGAGCTGGGAGCGGGGGCTGGGTGGGAGCCCCGTGTCCCTGTGCTGAGCAGGGATGTGGCCCCGAGCCCGGCAGCAGCTGCAGACCCGTGTGTTCTCTGGGAGTCCTGGCGTGGTGAGGTGGCAGGAGGTGACAGTACAACAGCCAGTGTGAGATGGGGGGATGCAGACGCTCAGCAGATGCAAACCCCATTGCTAAAGGTGAATTCTAACCTCCTTTTTCCCCCTCTATTCCAAGGCGAGCTGTCGTGGCAGGGCTGTACCCCGGGTACCCCCGGAGAGCTGCAGCAGTGGGGCTGCAGGTTTGGTGTTTATGTTTGAATGCACATCACAAATACGATGCTTTTGGATGCTCCACGTCATTCGGGGCAGTTTTAGGGTCTGCATTCCCGTCGCCTGGGGTCAGCCCGGTCCACGGCGAGCCGGCTGAGCTCCCATGGGCACCTGGGCTGCTCTGGGTGCGGGGATCCATCCCCGTCGCTCCGGCGCTCGGGAGTGATTTATCTTCTGTTTGCCGAAGTTCCCTGTGTGAGGAGGCTGCAATGAAGCACGTCCTGCGATAGCAGCCATCCTTTCAGCCCGGCGCCGCCGCTGCCGGCGGCTCCGCTCCGCTGCTCGCTAATGAGGCGAACAGAGGGGCCGGGGCACCGGCGGTGCGGGGCCCGTGCGGGAGCCGTGGGAGCGGGGGCTGCGGGAGCGGTGGCACCGGGGGGCTGCGGGACCGGGGGCTGCGGGAGCCGTGGGACCGGGGGGCTGCGGGCGGCTCTCTGCGGCACCGAGCCCCGCTCTGCCTCTCCCGCCCCGCACGCGGAGCTTTCGGTGCCAATTACACGAGAAATAATTATTTGATTACACAACTCTTTGGTAACTGCTTTGTTCTCCATCTTGTCTTTGATTGCTCAGGAGCGTTTTGGGGTGAAATAATTGCATGTTCAGGGAATTTGCTAGGAAGGTGGCAATTATTAATTTCCTCATCAATTCATGCTCCGCGTGCGTTTGGTGCATGATGGGCTGGGAGAGCAGCGGGTTCTGCCGGGGAGTGGAAGACAGGGATGGGGGCTGCTCCTTCCCTGACGGGATCCTGGCTTTGTTTTACTGCAGTGACATCATCCCGGCCCCGGGCAGCCTCGTCACTCCTTAATCTTAACCGATTCCCCTGTATTTTCTGTGCCTTTTCAGATGGCTGTTTCTGTAATCCAGCTGCCTCGTGTCTTTCAGTTGATGACTCCGATTTATCAGTAATGATGTGCTAATTATTCTGGTTCGGTGGCTGTCGATAATTGCTTCAGATTAGGAGAATATAGAACCATTAAGGTTGAGAAAGACCTCCAAGATCATCGAGCCCAATCTTTGACCAATCATCACCTGGTCAACCAAACCAGAGTACATCCAGCCTTGAACAAAGTTCGAGAAATTACTTTTAGTCGTTTAAAGGAGTTTGAAGTTCTTGAATAATACATAGCTTATCTCATGAGCCATCATTAACCTGTGCTGAAGCCCACTGAAGAATTTAAACTCAGTTTTAATCTCTCATTTCTTGAGGAGAGGTGATGTCTGGGTGTGAGGAGTGTGACAAATCCTCATCTCCACCCCTCTCTAGACTCTCCAGCAAGTGCCTAATTATTCTTTCCCACAATTAGGCCCATTCTGAATTTCCTAACTGTGAAATTAAAAAAATCCAATTTCTTATGTCTCTTAAAATTATGGTGATGAACCTTTTGTGGATGCAGGAGAGATGTGGCAGGGGAGGCCCGAGGCTCCCTCCTGGCCCCGACGCTGCATCCTGAAAGCAGAACTGGAGAAGCCACTGTCACTGTGCTTTATATTGAATTTCTGCTTGGGTCTTCTAGTTAGCAACCACTATGAGTTTCCATAACTATTGGGGTAAAGAAAATTTAAAATCGGGATGGAAACACTTTGGAGGAAGAGAACCAGTTTGGTTACTGACGGGGGAAGTGCAGGGAAAGTTTCTGGGGCACAAGCGCCAGTGGGACCTTGCAGGTGCTTTGGAGGCAGATGTGAGTCCTTGTTTCTTCCACAGGCAATGCTGGAATGGGCCATGGACAGGGAACAGTGTCTGTTGGAGACTTGCATGTGCTGAAACATGGAATTTTATATGCTTCATTTATACCTCTGAATCCCTTGCTTATCAAGGTTCCCAAATGCAGGGATGTGATGTGTTCTGTAACAAACAGGAAACAAATAATGGTTTGGAAAGGATTTAATTAACCTGCATGAATTTAGTTAAGCAGCATTAAAAGTTTTGCCCAGAGTATTTGCTGTCTTATTTTTTCATTTCTGTGTAAAAAGGTCCCTTGCTGGGTTTGTGCACGTTACCCTGAAGTTTTGATTAACTTCAGTGTTTTCATTAGCTACCTGTAATTAAATAGTTATGGTACAGTACGTCCATGTTCCTGCACAGCATTGACAGCAGAGAGGAAATGGGGCTCAGGCGCCGGAGAGCTGGGCTGGTGCAGGAGCTGGGGGGGTGTAACCCCGGGTTTGTGCCGTGCTGGTGTTCGTCAGCCTCTGGTTCTGCTCCATCCAACCTCTCTCGTCAGGCTGGGGGCTCCGACCCCCTGAGAGCCCGGGAGCAGCTGGGTGGGGAGGGCCCGGCGCAGGAACAGCAGCGATTTCTCTCCAGTTGGTGCCTCCTCTCGGGCTGTGCACGGCTCATCAGGAGCAGGGAGAATTCACCACATCCTCCTAAATCACCTTGTCAGTGTTTGTAATTTGGGCTCATAAAACTGGCAGGAATTACTTGTGTGGGAGACCTCGGGGGCCGTAAAAATTGGGAGCTTTAGTTAGATTTAATTAGTGACAAAAAGTAGTTTTGTCAGACTCTTTCCTTGCGGAACCCTGGCTGGCAAATCCCCCCTCCGAGAGCCTTGGGAAGAGACTCGTGGAGCTCAGGCTCCCGACTCAAACTCCACAGATTAGTTCATAAAAGGGGCATCTTGACAAAGGGAAGGGGAAACGCCCTCAAGTTGCCCCAGGGAGGTTTAGATTGGATATTAGGAAAATTCCTTCATGCAGAGGGCTGTAAAGCCCTGGCACAATTTGCCCAGGGCAGTGGTGGAGTCCTTCTCCCTGGAAGGATGGATGTGGCACTTGAGGACACGGGTTAGTGGTGAACCAGGTGATTGATGATCACAGAGGTCTTTTCCAACCATAATGACTCTGTAAGTGCGGCTGATCTTGCATAAGGCAAAGCATTCACAACCCAGTTTTGTCTTGTCAGGTTAAAACAGAAAAGGTGGGATCTCTTTCAGGCCAGAAGCTCAGGAGCTATTTCAGCAATGCTTTCTCTGTTTAAACAAGGAATGCGTTTTTGCTGGAAGCGAGGGAAGCACAGACGATTTGTTGTGTTCGGCAGTCAGGGTGGTGTTAGCAGCTGTGTAAATGGGTTTAACTTCATTGACTTCCCCAGAAATGAACCGATTCTTCTCCACTGCGAATTTGGTTCCATGGGACTAAATTGATTTTCAAGTTGACATTTTTATTAGGAATAACATTTAAAGTTCAGATAATACTCATCAAATATTTGCTTACTGGTGCCCACACCATCCTGCCGAGGTAAATAAGGTTATTGTATGTATAGAAATCTGGATAAATAGATAAAAATCTGGATATTATGTTTATAATTAACCAACAGTAAGGTGGGGAATGTGAGGCTGCCTGAGGAGAGCTGTGATCAGACTGAGCTGCCAGCACATCCTCAGGTCGGGGAGTTGTGTCATTGTCACCCGAAATGAGGCGGATCCAGTTCCCAGGGTTATGGGTCAGGTCGATTTGGTGAACCCAAGCACCAAAGAGTCTTCAATCTTCAGCCATGCAGACCATCTGCATGTCCTGTACATACCTGTTCCTATGACATATAAAATATGCATGAAGTGCCTGTTGTATCAGGTGGTTGCTGAACGGAGCAGGAGAGAGGCAGGAAAAGCCCCAAGGAGGGACAAGTGTCAGATCAGTGCTCACTGACAGTGTTCAGTCCCTGACTGTAGATACAGTGGCAGATGTAAAATACTGGCTCTGGCACCAGAAAATTGTTCTTCGAGTAATTGTATTATGTACTTCAACGCCTCTTTGATAAGGAGCAATTTGTGTGAGGAGTTGGCAAGTCGGTAATCCCTGGTTTTCCAATGGCATTTTACAGGGAATGTGGCTGTGGATGAGGCTGTTGATGAAATCTGGGGGGAGAAGCGGGCTCCTTTCAAGGGGGGAAATGTTACAGCTGAAGTAAGGTGAGCCTTGCATTTAAAACCTGATCCACTCAAGTGGTTGGAAATGTCAGGGATGTGGAAGACTGAATCCCTGGCTCTGATAAGATTTTTAACTTCACCATTTTGCCTCCCAGCTGAGCCACAGGAGCCAGGCACGGCCTGTGCTGGGTGACCCCATCCTACAAAGTGCCCCCCAAGATGACTGTAGTGCCAAACCCTTGGACCTCATGGAAATACTCGTTACAGTTCCTCCGTGTTCATTATTGCCAGGACAGGCAGCCTGCGGTGCCTCCAGGGCTGGTGTTTGCTGTCAGTTTAGGATCTTTGTGGTGTCATATGCAGAAATAGCAAACCCAGGCAAACACAGGTGATGCCAGGTATTGTTTTCCCTTTTATTCCTGCTGTATTAAATGCTGCTCCTCTAGAAACAAATGTGTTGTGCAATAATTTGGTTGAGCGCCAGGAACAGCATCTGCATTTGCATTCTGTGAATTAGAAAGCAATCTGTTGCTAGAGGGGAGCTGGTGTAGTCATTTCTAGCTCAAAGTGCTCCTGAGATATTTCACCAAAAATACTCTGCGTCTGAGGCTGCTGCTTCCTCCTGTCTCAGATAAAAATGGCCACACAGGTGCTCTCGGAAAAGAATCATTCATAGCTATTTGTGTCACTTACCTCATGTTGCTCCAGAGAAACAACCACCATGCTTCCAAGGAAGACAGATTTATTTTTTTCTATGTAGCTTTTTTTAGTAAAATGAAGTGCTTGGGTTGTTTTACCTTTCTGTTCAGGAAATGGCAAAATTCCACCTGCAGGAGGGTGAATTGGGGGCGATGCCGATGCACATGCTGCTGCATGATTGCCTGGAAATGCCATGAGCCTTCCCAATCACCTCTGGAATGTGCTCTAGATTTGATGTTGTACTACAATGTAAAATTGATGAGGTTATTCTGTGTGAGGGGTTTGCAGTGAAAGCAAGGAAAGCTTTACATACAATTTTTTCAGGGCTGGGTTGGACGGGGCTTGGAGCAGCCTGGGATAGTGGAAGGTGCCTCTGCCCATGGTAGAGCTGGAATTGGATGAGCTTTAAAGTCCCTTCCAACCCAAACCAGTCTGGGTTTCTGTGGTTCTATGATCTGCAGGGGTCTGGAGGGGAAATCCTGCTGTGCCACCTCCCTGTGCCCCCAGGGGACCAGAGACAGCCCAGCCCCGTGCTCCTACAGCCGGGCAGGTCCCAGGGGTGACCTCCCCTTTTCCAAGTGGGCTCTGGGAGATGCCCTGGTGATGATGCCCTGAAAAGCGCTCAGGCTGTGCTGCCAAGAGCTGAGAAACTGCTGAGTGTGGGTTTGCATGTGCTTTGTAAAATGGAAATTGGAGCTTGTGCCTGTCAGGAGGAGCTGGGGCCCGGTGCTGCTGCAGTGGTTGTGGAGCTGCTCCGGGCTGGAGGGACCATCCGTGCCCCAGAAAAGCAGGCGCTGAGTGGGGGCTCTTAGCGCCGTGCCTGTTGCTGTTTTGTCTGGGAATAAAACCTGTGGGGACGACTTTTCCTGCTCACCGAGGCTGTCACTCGCAGCCTCGCTGCCCAGGCTGTCTCAGACGGCAATTTTGAGCAGCCTTGATTGAAAAAAGCAGTGGAGAGCCTGGGAGCCGCTCCGACTGATCTCCCCTGACTGCAGGCGTGTTCCTGGGAGTATCTTTTCCTCCTCCTCTTTCAAATGCAATAAGCAATCCATTGTGACGGACTGAATTCACGGACCAAAAGGAGCGGGGAACAAAGGCGGCGGTGCCCGGTGAAAGCCAGCCCGGGGCAATGGGCACCTTTTAGATCGTTCTCTGCTCCTCTGTCCTCTCTGCTGGATCAAAAGATGAAAGCTTTCCATCTGGGCTCAGGCTGACTAATTAAACTGCTCCGCTGGGCTCCCCGGCCCGGCTCAGCCCCACCTCTGCTTTCAGCCGCTCCGGCTGCTGCTCCGCAGATAAAGTGGGCTCCGCGCAGGGCTTGAAAGTGCTGCATTAGCGGCCTCTGCTTCCCTGGGAGCCGGGGATTTGAGCCAGCCAGTCCTCCGTGCGCCTGAAACCTCTCCCTCGGAGCCCGGCTGACCTTCAGACAAAGGCAGGGTTAAAGCAAAGACTAAAAACCCTCCGTGCGGGGAAATCGCGGGGCTGGAGGCAGCGGAGCCGGAAGAGCAGGGCAGGGTTTGGCCTGGATGTGCAGACAGGGAAGGAAACAGCCCTCCGAAACACATCAAAGTTAATCGTTATGCACAACTGGTCCGTGTTTTCCAGCTCGTCACTTCCCCATAAGAAGTGCAGCTGGCCGGTATTCCCCGCTCTTCCCAGGGTGAATGGAACAGGAAGGATTTCCATGCTCTCGGGGGAACTTTGGCAGAGCCACTCTGAGCGAGCCTCGGCGGCTCCCGGAGCCCCTCGGCACCCGCCCCGCGCTGTCCCGGAGCCGGGCCGGGAGCGGGGCTGCCCTGGCACCATCCAGGCGCTTGTTGTGCTCCCGTCCTCTGCCACGGACAGGGTGGGCTGGGGTCTCAGGGCGAATTTGGCCTGGCAGGTTCTGCAGAGGGGCTGCAGTCGATCCCTGGACCTTCGGGGCCATCCAGAACCTGCGGAGCTGATGGAAAGAGTTCAGGGAACTTTGAATCCTGCTCCAAGTGCTGGGTTCCTTTCCCCGTGGAGGAGCAGATCCTGATTTTAATGCCTGTTTTTGTCAGCATCCCTGGGGGTTTTATTTCCTTGAGCTGCTCTCGCTGCGAACGGCGCTGATTCGTTTGGCTGAATCCTCGTCGAGGCGCTTGAGCTAAAAATGAAATGCAAATGTACAGGAGCTATTCCTGTTTTTTTCAGCTGTAGGAAGCAGGAATTGGAAAGATAAATTACCATAGTTCCCTTTAAGCACATAGTGCTGGGAAGCAAACACTAAAACATCAAAATAAAGCCTTTTTTTCTTCTTCCCTCTTTTAAAAGCAAGAATATAATTATGTTCCGTGGATCTCACCAGAGCACAGATCAAAGCCATTAAGTAACTGCTCTTGGCTTTTTTACTGCGGCTCTGGGTGGCACATCCAGCGTTTATATGGGAGCCACCGGCTGGAGCTGGCAGTGCAGGGAGCAGCCCCGGCACCCCGGGAGGGCTCTGCAGGGAATGGGCACCTCTGTCCCGCCCACCCCAGGGTGCTGAGGGCAAGAGGAGCAGCAGCAGCCCCCAGAGAGGTGTGGGGGTCCTGCCCTCAGCCCCTGACCGTGTTTGTCAAGGCAAAGGCTGGGGATGGGGATAGGGAAATGCCTGCAGGCTGGTGGCAAAGTGGATGCTCATATCAAGTCACTTGTAGCTTCAGTGTCTGCTTGGCTTATTCTCATTTAGGATAAAAATCTCTCTCAGAAGCTCAGGAACGCCAAAAATGCAACTCCCCTGACTCACACTTTGCAGCAGGACAAATTGGATCCAAAGCACTGACAGCCCTCAGTTTGGAACTTGGCGATGGGCACCGGGTCATTTTCCCTAGCACAGCCGGGAGATTGTGCAGAGATAAGACTATCCATCATTTTTAACACGGGAAGGCTTGGCAAAAAAAAAAGACATTTCAAGACTGAAAGCAATTTATATTTCCCTACAGAAATGTTCCCCTATTTTAAAAATACAATAGTTCCCCTTCTTGCCTTCCTTCTGCCTGCATGTCTCTCTTCCAGGGCGTGTTCCAGCACTGGTTTGTTTCTGATTGCAGGGAAAATTCCCATTTCTGATCCGCGGTGGGATTGCTGCGATGGCTCCTGCCATGGTGCTCCGGGTGCCATTGGGGTGTTGGGAGAGCAGGTCCCAGGCTGCAGCACAGCTGAGCTCGGCGTGGGCTCACAGGAGGGTTCTGTGCTCAGGGCTGGCTCCGGGCAGAGCTTCCAGCCCCTGCTTCCCCATTGGGAATGGAACAGCCCCAAGAGAAAAGTCAGCTCTGGAGAGGAGACGTGAAGAGAAAGGATGAGGAAAAAAGGGAATGATCCAAGTGGGGAAAAGATGGTGTCCCTTGCAGGAGTGGGAGCTGCAGCATCACTCAGGTCCCGGCCAGGCTCAGCTTTAAACCTCACATTCAGAGAAACTCACGTGTGGCCAGGTTAATGCCACACCACATTTGGCCAAGGCCCAGACCAGGGCCCAGATCCACAGGGATCCACTTTGATCCATTTTTTGGTGGAGTCCCCATCCCTGGAGGTGTCCAAGGAAAGCCTGGATGTGGCACTCAGTGCTCTGGGCTGGTGACCAGGTGAGGATCAGGCACAGATTGGACGTGATGGTCTGGGAGGTCTCTTCCAACCTCAGTGATCCTGGGATTCTGTGCCCCGTGTGCCACGTGACTGAAAACCAGCTGAAAACACCCCCAGTGGTGTGTGGGGTGGTAGCAGGGCTGGCATCTACTCGAGATGTCTTGGAAGAATGACTTTGGAGAGTTGTCATGGTGACCTCCCCAAAACTGCACATGGACATTTGTGACATTGCAGAAAAGGAGCCTTTGCAATGAGCGTGTGGGAAATAGATCACTACTTGGCTTGGGTTAAATCCAGGGTTTCTGTTTGGAAAAGAAGTTTTCAGAAGAAAAGAACAATGTTTTCCTGAGCAATGTTCTTTCTCATCTGCCCTTTCCCCAGGCTGCGGGAGGAAAACTCTCCATCTATGCTATGGCTGCTATTGGGTGGCCAAAAAGTAGACTTAAAGCCAGAGTTCCCCTGGAATGAACCAGGATATTAATTAAAATCTGTAATTGCAGAGCTCCTGAGCCAGTAATGATAGGATGTGCGAGTGTTTCTCTGTGATTCCTGTTAATCAAGAGGAGAGCCAAAGAAACAATACGTTAATCACAAAAGTGAAGATTTCTGAGCACATAATGATTGGTAAGGACCCAACTGCCATCGATCATCGCCGGGAGTTTCACACACAACGGCCTTTTGTGCCTTTCAGAATCTGCCTGAAACGGAAAACCCACAAATCCTCCGGAGCGGGCACTGAGGGAGGGGTGGTGATTTGTCTGCTGTAATTGCAGGGAGCTTTGGTACCGGAAGGGGCTGAGCTTCGATCTGGGCACCTGCAAATCTTGAATCCCTGCCACTGCTGCTGGTTTGCTGAAACAAAACCTGCCTGCCAGAGAGCCTGGCCGGGAACAGCTTTACCTTACCTGGTGTAGGTGATCCTCTGTCTGGTCCCAGCACAGCCCTCCCCAGTGGAGCCGGGGATTGCTCACCGGAGTCCCCGTGCTGAAATTGCCCTCCCTGTGCTCCTGGAGGGACTGGGAATCCAGTGCTGCCTCTGGAACTGAGGGACTGCACCTGCGTTTTGAGGTTTAAACAACTGCCTGAGTGCCCATGGGGGTGCAGCTGCAGAGGCTGCCCAGGGCTGGGCTCTGCCCTGTGAGTGACCGTGGTCACATCGTCTGTCCCTGTTTGGCACGAGCATGGCACCAGCACCGTGTGCTTAATGCCAGCCCCCTCCCCAGGCTGAGCAGTACCAAGGGAAGGGAAACCAGCAAGTAACTGCTTTTAATTCGTTTTAGGAAAACCACCTCCAGCAGAGCAGCTGGAGATGAATCTGACAGAACAAACCTCGGCTGAAATCCTGCAGTGGGGCTGGGGGAGCTCAGTGGGCACTGCCGAGCTGGGCAGGGCGGGGGAAGCTGTGGCCTTGCCTCAGGGCAGTTCTTCCCTCCCAGGGAAGAGCAGCAGAACAAATCCTCTGACCAGACTCGGGAGGAGCTCCTGGTGCCTGTGCAGGGTGTGGATCCTCTCATGGGTTATCTGGGGCTCTCCTGATCCCTCTGTTAATTCTCTCATCCCGTTTGTGCTTCTGGTTTGAGATGCATTTGTTGAGCAAGCAGTAAATCTGTCACTCCAGCAAGCGCCTAATTGAGCTACTCAGTCCCAGGAAGTCTTTGTTTCCTTTCAGAAGATAAATAAACACCATCCACCACAGCATTTCTTCTTCCCTCCCTCCTCCATTCATCCCCTTTTCAAACGAAACGTTTCCAGGCAGTGGTGTGCTTCACGCATTCCTCATTCCGTGGTGTGCTTCACGCATTCCTCATTCCGTGCTGTACGTGAATCCCCGCGGCAGAGCAGAGGGTGGGAGCGCAGGGATGGCTGCAGCAGATGCCCTTGCTGCTCCCTGCCCACCCTGTGCACACCAGGATTGCTCCGGGGGCCAAACTGGAGCAGTCCCGGCACTGTCTGAGGTTAATGGGAGGAACACAGAGTGGATGTAAATCCTTGGGTCTCCTCCGGTTCCCTCCATCTCGGTCCCAGCCTGACCCTGGGGCCGGGGCCGTGCACTGGGCAGTTTGTGCAGGAGGAGCCAGCCTGCGGCTCCCACGGCTGCCTCAGGCCTGTCCTCTGTGTGCTGTGCCCAGCCCCGGGCAGAGCTCTGCCCACGGCACCTCCTGGGATGGATGTGGGGTGCTGGGGCTGCTGCCCACGTGCCAGTGCAGAGCTTTGGGAGCTCCAGCTGGGACCTGGGACCTGGAACCTGCCAACAGCCCTTTGAAAACAAACCCCAAAAACCCCACATCAGCCTAATTGGAGACTGATGCTTTTTGATGTTACAATAATTCTCAGTGTCAGATATTTTACTGTTGAGCTCACGAGACTGGCTCTAATGCTGGTTTGGGCCTTGAAATATATTGCAGTTTCATCAGCTGCAGGATAAATCACTTAATGGAAGTTCCCAGATGTTTTAAAATTAAGTTTATATTATCCTAAAAGAATGTCAGGCTCGTTGCTGTGCTGGAGGAGCTCTCACAGTTTACTAGGAAGTTAAACTTCTTTCTTTCTAGCTGGAAGTCCAGCTCCTGCTGCTGGGCTCCTTGGAGAGGGGCTGAGCAGGGTCTCACCTGGGCTGAGCGTGGCACCTGTGGAAGCACCAGGAGCTGTCTGACAGCGCAAATCCCAACGGATTTAAATTCCAAAGCAGCACAAGATGCTGGTAGGGCATGGGGGGGTTAGGATGCACTTGCAGGGTATTTTTTGCTCTGCTGAGGGACCTCTCTGACCCCTCTGAGGGTGGCTGGAATCTCCTGTTCCTGCAGAATGAGGTCACTGTCCAGCAATTGGATTCTGGTAGGAAGGGTCCCTGGGGGGTCTAGAGACTCCTCTGGTGACTGTAATGTGACCCTGAGGGAGGAGAATCTTGCTCCAAGAGAAAATCCCAGTATTGCCAGCCAACTTGTAATGAAGAAATGAAAATCAGTTAAATAAAGGTTACTGTGGGGTTTTGGTGCCGTGGGAGCAAGGGAAGCTCTGGGCTGGCTTTTGTTTGGTTTGGATGTGGATGAAGTGCTCGTGCTGGGCAGTTCACGGCTCTGAAGGGGGATGTGCTGGGGGACAGGGCCCAGGGGGTCCCCAGGTCCGAGGGGCAGTGCCCAGCAGCAGCACGGAGGGGGAATCAGGCCCCATCATCCTGCTGAGGGGAGATCAGGACAGCTGAGCCAGAGGGGCAGGGGCTTTGATTCAAGAATCACATTGCTGTGATCCCTTTAAACACTGCCCTTGGCTCTGGATCCGGCGCTGTTTGGAGGCGCACAGGGGATGTCAGAGGGGTTTCAGGCGATCGATGCGCAGCGGCGGCGCTGGCTCGGAGCAGGGATGGAGCTCAGATGTGCTGGTGCGTTCAGTGGCTGCTGGATCCACCCTTGGCTTTTGGGCTGGGCCAGTCTTTGCTGGGTGAGCTGACCTGCCTGAGCACTGCTCCCTCTGGGCTCCCCTACAAGACATCTCAGAAGTGCTCCAGGATCCTGTGGACTCGCTTTCCAGTGCAGGCTCCGAGCTGACTGCTTTTCCCAGGATGAGTTCCAGAATCTCACAGCTTTTCCTTCAGTTCACCACCAACATGGTTTAAGCAGAGGTTCCCAAACGAGGATTGGGAAGGGAGGAGTGCACTTCTGGTGTGAGCACTGCTCCCCTGAAGGCCTGGGTGTCACGAGGCCATGTGGTGGGAACACGCTGGTGGATCTCTGGGTGAGACCTGGCCTGGCCCTGCTGAGCCTTGAGCCCCAGCCAGGCTGAGGGACTCTCCGGGGCCAGGGCTGGCTGTGCCTCGTGCTGCCAGGTCCCTGTCCTCGTGCACAGCTGGAAGGTGCTGGGACACAAATGCCTTTTGCTACCCCGTGTGTGCCTGTTCCGACTGCCACGGCACCGTGTCCCACACCCTGGGGCAGAGCTGAAGGGTGCGGGGCTCCTCTGGTCTGGGGGGCTCTTTTGGGGTGTGTGGGCTCATTTGGGGCGTGTGGGCTCATTTGGGGTGTGTGGGCTCATTTGGGGCTTGTTCAAGGCAGGGGGGCTCGTTGGGGTGTGGGCAGTGGGTGCTGGTGGCAGCACATCCCAGCCAGCCCTGCCGGGATTCCTGCGCGCTCCTCTCCACGTGTTGGGGCTTTTCCATCATTCCCAGTGCTCTCCCAGTGCTTTCATAACCGTTCCAGCCACGCCATCAATATTTAAAGAGGCTGCAAATGCTCATTTCCAGAGCTCCCTGGTGCAGGCAGCGGCTCCAGCCAAGTGCAGCCCTGCATAGAAAACTTCTGCTGGGCTCCCCCCCCTTCCTTTTCCTAGGGATGGATTTGACTTTTATTATGGATATTCTGAAAGGAGGA
Source organism: Lycocorax pyrrhopterus obiensis (assembly GCA_014706295.1). Lineage (NCBI taxonomy): Eukaryota > Metazoa > Chordata > Aves > Passeriformes > Paradisaeidae > Lycocorax > Lycocorax pyrrhopterus. The sequence goes on along the minus strand of JACSVZ010000018.1, from coordinate 8,222,653 downwards.
TACCAGAAAACATACATTAGACCAATAACCATATCATAAATATGTATTTGCACTGGAGCGGGCAAATTTATCTGCAGAATGATTTTTTTAAAACAAAATAAATTCACAGGATAAATTATTCAATGATTAATATTTGACCAGGCACAGTGTATGCAGAGTTACCTTAATCTGTTTGGAGGCCTGGGTAATGCACAGCGTTGTGCAGGATTTTTACAGCTGTTAAATATTAAGGGCCTCTTGGTCATGTGCACGGGGGCCCCATAAATCATTTTGTCTCTGTAAAGGGGCCTTGAAACATAAGTAAATCACTTTGCTGCTTGGTTTATGGCCCTCGTACGCAGCAAGAGAGATATAAAAAGGCTTAATGTGTAAATGAGGATCTGACTCCGCTGGTTTGGGGTTTGTGATGCTTTCCCAATGCCAAACTCCCTGCGGGAAGCAGGAGCGTGGCCGGAGGCAGCACACGCCGAGGCGGAGCAGCTCCCTGGCCTGTCCCGTGGGCTGGCAGGGTCCTGGGGCCCTCCCTGCCCTGCCCCAGCCCCCCTGGCACCCCTGCCCACCACGGGGTGAGCCCAGTGCCAGCAGCTGTGCTGGGTGGACAGGGCAGCCCAGGGCTGCTCTGCCAGTGCCGAGGTGTCTGTTCAGCTCATCCGCTGCTCATCAGACTGTGACTGAACTCCAGCCAAACAGGAGCCTCTGTCCCAGATACTGCTAATGCTGCTTTTAATTTTATTGTTGCTTAATGTGTAAGAGAAATCTCTTAAACTCGGTGAAATCCATCAGCTGGCAGAGTGGAAACTGCCGGAGCCAAGCTGTCACTGTGATATCATAACTAGAGCAAATGGCTTTTGATTTGGTGATGGCAACGAGACAGACCTTTAGCTGTAAATTATTCATGTACAGGACTAATACAGCAAACATTACAGACCATGCCAAAATACTACTTGGATATTTGTTATGCTTGACTGCGATGCAGACGAACGATTCCTTTGTCGTCGGCAGTCGTTGGTGAATCCCTGATCTTCAGCTCCTGCTTATCACAGCACAAATGCAAGTACCCATGAAATGAAATTTCACTGTATTAATTAAATATTTTGTGTTACAGATTAATCTCCCACACTGAATAAGACTTTGTTCTATTTTCTGAAGGCAGTAGGTTGAACTTTGAGAGTGAAATACAATATCAAGCCCCAGCAGGATAAATCCTGCTAAGCCCAGCACCCTCCACGAGCATCCCAGACCCCAGGAGCCCGTGGCTTCCCGGGTGGAAAAGGTGCTTCCTCCTGGGACAAAGCTGCTGAGCTGCTCCCTCCTTCCTGCCCAGGGCCCCTCCTGGCTCTGCACCCCAGGACCCCTCGGTGCCACCATGGGACCCCCGGCGTGTGGCACTGTGAGCTGTGGGCAGGGTCCCACCCCAAGTCAGGTCTCAGCTCCCAGTAGGAATCACCCTGCTGGAGCTGCAGCTGCTTCTGGTGGCTGCAGAGCAGAGCTGTCGGGAGCATCAGCTCCCCCGGGAAGCAGGAGGTGCCTCTGGCTGGGCTCAGGCTGCCTGGGAGCAGCCGTACGAGGGGGCAAAGCCACCAGGGACAGTCGGGATGGGGCCCCTGTGACCCAGGCCTGAGCAGCTCTCAGGAAGCTGAGCATGGTGTGAGCAGCTTTTCTCACTCAGTCAGGTGTTGAGCTGAAGCTGAAACATTTACACTCTTTAACTTATAGTTTGGGCCTTTTTCCTCTACTTATCCATCTCATCTCTGTCTTCAGCACATGGTTCCCTGCTGGCTGGGCTGTGGTTATGGCTGAGCAGGGATGCTGGGATGGGGTGATGCAGCCCTTGGGGGGCCAGACTCTGCCCCCCCAGGGTTTCCCCATGGCTGAGCGTGTCCCCCCCTTAAGCTCCAGCCTGGCTCCGAGAGCTCCAAGCACCAGATCCAGACCTCACAGCTGGTCAATAAATAATGACCATAAAACACCACAATGAGCCTCTTGACCAGCAGGTCATGCATGCATTTACAGAGTAATTTGTCTTTCCTCAGCAAAGGAACTGGGCTGCAGCATTTGGTTTTCACCAGATAAAGCTGAAATAAAGCAATAGGTGAGACCTGAGCAGCTGGTCCCTGTGTCAGCATCCGGAAATGACTCCCAAAAACGAGCCCTAGAGCGTTTCCTTATGGCTGGAGGCTGAGTTGAGAAGAAGAGAGCTGAGGGAGCGCTTTTAAACCATGGACTGCTGAGGTTTCCTCCCCCTCCCCACCAGAGAAAGCCCCTCTGCCCTGCTGGGGTCAGTGTGTCTGTCAGGATATGGGGTGGAAAGACCTGGTTGGGTTCTGCGTTTTCTTGTGCCACGGAGCTGCCTCATGCCTTAACAAGCTCCTTCCCCAACCAAACGACTTTGTTTCTGTAGCTGATTTGATGGCAAAAGGGCCCAGGAGGGTGCAGGAGGGAAGGGAGAAAGGAAATGTCTCAAGCAATTAGTGTGATTAGAGCAGCTGAACACTCTGCTTCCCTAAACCGCGCGGCTTCCGCGGGAGCAGCTCCTGCAGGAGGGCTGCAGCAGCGGGGACACGGCAGGGCTGGGGCTCCTGCAGAGGCCAGGCTGGGGCAGGGCCTGGCCCCAGGCCATGGCTGCTCCAGGAGTAGTGAGAAAGGCCTTGGTAAGGTCATCTCATCTCTTGGCTGTTGCTGGATGCCCCCCGTGAATCCTCCTTCTGGAATTACCTTCAGTTTTCAAGTCAAATCCCAGAGTCACTGAGGGTGGAAAAGACCCCCAACACCATCAGCTCCAGCCTGTGCCCGATGCCCACCTTGTCCAGAGCCCTGAGTGCCACGGCCAGGCCTTCCTTGGGCACCTCCAGGGATGGGCACTCCAGACCTCCCTGGGCAGCCCCTGCCAAGGCCTGAGCACCCTTTCCATGCAGAAATTCTTCCCGAGTTCCTCCGGAATGACTTTGCAGGTGGCAGCTCATGAGGCTGGTGGAGTGCGTGCAGTGCTGGAGGCGAGGGCTCCTGTGTGCCCCTGCTGCCCCTCCTGTGGGCAGTGCTGGGAGCTCTGCATTCAGTCACCCCAGAAGTGCGTTACAAACACTTCTGATCAAAAAAAAGAGGAACAGAAGTTAGGAAAACACAAACTGGATTTTCAGTTCCTCTCGACTCCACCACTCAAGCAGCTGAAGGCAACCCCAGCTGCTCCTCCAGGGCTGCTCTGGAACCTCCATCCCACGGCCTTAATGCCAGGGGGGTGAACCGACTGTCCGTGCTGGTGTGTCCCTGTCAGTGTCCTGAGTCCCTGCCCATGTCCCGTTTCCAGCACCACTACAACGTGGAGGTTCCCTCTGCAGCACCTGAAGGCCGCGTGGTGCCAGCAGAGCAGTGACCCAGGGGGCAGAGCCAGGTCGCTGCTCCCCATGACCTGTCCCTGCTTTCTCCTCTGAGGAGGAATTGTTCCAGCTGGGGAAGCCTGGCAAACCAGCCCTCAGATTAACTCTGGATACCCATTTTTTCCCGGTGAAGTTTCCTGGGGACTCAGGCAGCCCTCCCAAGGTGCACTATGAGCTGTGGGCAGCGGCGAGCGCGGCGGTTCCGGAGCAGTGAAGTGTGTGTGAGCTGAGAGCACAGAGCCTGCAGCTCCTGGGCTCTTCTGGAGGCTTTTCCAGTCAGCAGAAATGCTCACATTATTTCCAGAGGGATTAGGATCACGTCTGTACATAGCTGAGAGCTTACTTAAATTTTCAACATTTCTTCTAGGTCAAAGGACAGTTAGTCCAATTTTTCCACGTTTGATGCATTTCCACGTTACAGTAGAAACCTCCTTCCATTGTTATGACTTTGAGTACATTTGTAATGCTCGAAGACTTCCGGGAGTACAGGTGGATACACAGAGGTGCTGGACCCACAAACATTCAGATTTTCTGCGTTCCTATGGAAAAGTTTGATAGAAACCTCTAATATCTCCACAGACTTTTTGCATCCTCCTTTAAAAAAATAATGAAGAAAATATCAAATAATCTGTAGGATTTGGCAGGAAAAAAAAGTATTTTCTTCTGTAACTGCAGGGCAGAGCTGCAGATTAGTTAACCCAAACCAGTTCAGTTTATTTTCCCCAAACCTATCCACTCCAGTGTGCCCATCTCAAAAAAATCAAATTATCCTTGGACTCATTAGGGAAAAGTCTTTCAGGCCCTGGTAGAAAACCCTCCCCAGGGGATGTGAGTGCAGCTGCTGTGTTTGGTACCGAGGGGTGGCACTGCTGCAGGGTTGGTCACTGGATCCCACAGCCCAGGATCCCACATCCCCGACAGCCTCTCGCTGCCTGCCTCCCCTCACTTCCCAGTAAGGATTTATCTGCTCTGGTGGGTCCCAGTGCATCCCCTCCCTCCCTGAGCATGGACACTGTGCCATGCTTCCCACCTCGAAATGTCATCATCCCACACTTCACTTGGAGCTGCTCCCTCGGAGCCGGTTCTCCAACGTCCTGTTCCATTTTCTGGAATTGCCCATCCCCTCCCTGCAGCGCCCTCTGTGAATTCAGAAACAATGGGGCACCTCAGGTTTGGGCTGGCTTCTACCTTTATTCTTTTCAGACCTTGCAAAACCAGAACGAGCCGGGTGTTTTTGGGTGATGCTGCACAAGAGGAGAGCTCAGGGAGCCGGGGGCCCTCCGGTCCCTGCCCAGCGCCGTGGTGCTGCCCCTGCCCTGGCTCAGCACCCTCCTCATCCCCTCAGACCCTCCACAGAAGGAAAAAGCTTCTGATCCCAGAGCATTTAGGATTGCCCAGGCATGGGTAACTTAATTGGTCTTGAAACCGGTGCTGAAAATGTTTGGAATAAAGTAGTGTCTGGAGGGTCTCCCACTGCCTGCATTTATTTGATGCAAAAGTGCTTCGCTCAAGATGCTAAATCAGATAAACCAAACCATTCATTTCTGAAAGTTCAATTCACCACTTAGAGGATAGAAAATAAACCAAGCTAAGCCACAGCACCACTGAACAGCGAGATACGGGGTTTAAGGCAAAGCCCACTGTGCCTGCGAATGTTTCTCACATAAATCAAATTTATCTCTGTAGAGCAGAAGCCCAGTTTATGAGGTTCAGACAGGGAAAAAATAAGAAAACTTCCAGAGAGAGTGTCTTAAACAGCTCATAAAAAACGAGCATCTGCCCCTATGGAAAGGGATATCTGATAGTCCCAGAAAAGTGACAGCCCCGATGCAGAGCTCGGCACCATCTGTGCTCCTGCTGAGGGGTCGGAGCATCCCTCCTTTCCTCTGGCAGCAGCAGCTCTGATCATGATCATGCTCCAAAGAATTAATAGCCAGCAGCCTGTCGGGGCTCCTTTGTCCCTCAGCCGCTCCCCGGTTTTCCACGGAGCCGCCGCGGTTCCTCTCGCCGGCAGCGGCAGCGGCAGGAGCCGGCGGGGCCGGGTGGGGACGAGCAGCCCGGGGCGGGGGGGATGAGCCACTGTCCCCACGTCCCTCCTGCTCCGGGCTGGCACCGCTGCCCCACACCACGACCCTCTGCTGGCTCTGCCAGAGCCACACAAGGCTCGTCCTCCGGCGGTGTTTGTGGAAAATGCATCTGGTTCGGGGCTGGGAAATGCAGCCAAGCCCGAGTTGTTTGCCAGTGCCTGTGGCCAGGGGAAAGTGCCACTGTCATCCCGAGGGATAAATAACCAGGGAATGCCCTGTGGCACTGCTGGGCAGCTCCTGCGGCGCCTATAGAATCCCAGAATCCCAGCACGGCTGGGTTGGAAGGGTCCTTAAAGATCGCCGTGTTCCCACCCCTGCCCTGGGCAGGGACACCTCCCACTGTCCCAGGGTGCTCCAAGCCCCGTCCAGCCTGGCTTGGGACACTGTCAGGGGTGGTGACTCCACCACTTCCCTGGACAGCCTGTTCCAATGCTTAATCACTCATTCAGTACAGACATTCTTCCCAACGATGGGATCTGAACCTCCCCTGGGGCACCTTGAGGCCATTTCCCCATGTCCCATCCCTCACTGCCGGGGGAAGAGGCTGACGCTCCCCTCTCTCCCCTCGCAACAGCCTCCTAATTAGGAGATCAGTAATGGCTTCAAGCAGGAAAGAGGGAAGTAATTTCCAAAGTAATTGTTTTCATTAGCATGTTTTTCAGCTGGATGTCTCAGCAGAACCATTTCCGGCTGCTTTGCTGCCCTCGCCCCCGTCCCAGTGCCCAGCCCGGGTGCAGCAGCCATGGTCCGTGTCCCTCTGTAATAGGGACGTACATCATGTCGCTGTTCCCAGCCAGAAGCAGCTGTTCCTCCTGGCTCTGCCCGTGCCAGCCAGGCCCGGGGGGCAGTGCCAGCACAGGGGCTGATGACTCCAGGCTGCTCCTGCAGCCCCTGTCACCTGTGCAGGTGTGCTCAGTGGTGCTTCACAAGCGGCTTCAGCCAGTCCAAATGGGAGAGACTCCCTTCCAGGCCCTGGGGTACCACTGGCAGAGCTGGAAGAGCTGGTGTGCTCCATCTGCCAGCCTTCACATGGCATCCAGCATGGGCACTGAGCTTTGCCAGCTGGGTGGGTGTGCCAGGAATGGGGGAGCCTGGTGTCCCCTCCGTGGGCGTTCCTCTCCCAGGACACAGCAGGGCCTGGCAGTGGATCCCCTCCTTCCTGGAAGGCTGCCCAGCCATCCCCTGAGCTGCCAGAGTGAGCAGCAGGGCTGCATTCACTCACCTTCAGCAATCTTTGCTTTAAAGTCAAAGCATCTCCTCCCACCACTACTCTTTTTCAGCAGAGTCACATCAGTTGTGTGTTACAACAGCTCACTGCCTGCTATACAGCTTAATTATTGATTTATAGCCCCGTTATACAGCTTAATTATTGATTGATAGCACCCTAACCCCCTGCTATGCACTTGGGAAGCAAAGGGAAGGGACTGGTAAAGCAGAGACAGGAAGCTGGTAACCCCGAGGAGAAGGAGAACTGGACTGCAGAGCCCGGGAGGGCTGGCCAAGGAGCCCCTGTGAGCAGCTCCTGGGAAGGGTGACTTTTGGGAACAGCACTGGAGCAGAGACAAAGGGACAAGGGGAGGATACTCCAAGAATAGCAAATCACTTGATACTGAGAGTAAAAGATGAGAGAGAAGAAACTGGAGCGACTGCAAGAACAGAACAAATGAGAGGTGAAAGGGGTGAATTTATCCATGTGATGATGGCACGCAGAGGCCACTGCCAGGATCCAAGGAGACACAGATTTATATATAGTGTAGATGAGGACCAGGTGGGAAATGAAAGGGAAGAGAGTATGTGATTAAATCATCGGGAGAAAAAAGTGGAACTTGGGTCTTTTAAAAGGAGACCTGGGTTTGCTCCAACCGTATCCAAAATAAAATGTCATGAAAAGACAGCAGAACTGTAGCTGGATTAAAAAATACCTTACTCGTTGGCTGGAACCAGCACTGTTAGCAGAAACTCCTCATTTGAGAACTGGTTATCTCTTAGCCTGGGGATTTTCCTCCGTGCCATGATGGAATAGCCTGTCAAGCTGGTGCCCGTCACAGGGTGACAATGAGTGACAGACTGGCTGTCCCTGAGCACCGGTCCCGCTCCTCAGCTCCTCCTGCCCCCGAGAGCTCTGTGCCTGCTCGGTCTGCCTGCTCCAGCACTGCGGCAAACACCCAGCCTGTTGCTGAGCAGTTATTTAGGTTCTTTGATTTTCATGTCAAAATTGCTCTGTCGGGATTTGGGGCCGTTGCTGTAAAGCCAAACCAAACTGCTGCCCCCATTAAACCCATTCCAAGCGGTGCTTCCTGTCCCCAGGGCTGTCATGGAATCAGAGAGCTTGGCTTGGAAGGGATATTAGAGAAAATAGAGTTCCAGCTTGTTAAAACAGAGTGATATCAGAGCTGCCATTTTGGCAAGTTTTAGAGGTGGAGCCCCAAGAATTGCCTGCGATCCCTTGTCTCAGCCCTTTTCTCTTCCCTTTCTCAGTCTACAGCTCCTGTGTTATTGTACCTGCCAGGGGGACAGGAGGAAATCAGCAGTCGGGTTCCTGTTCCTCTTTTACGCTCAGTTTCCTGAGATTTCTTTGCACTGATGTCATTTGTGGTGGGGGTAAAGGGGAACATGCAATTTATTCTCCATTATGTTCAGAGTAATGACAAGTCTTAAAATAGCTCTCAATTAGTGATTGATTGCAATTAATTGGAACAACATAGGCTGACATGATAGCTTTGGATCTCCAGAGCATTTTTGAGTTCATGAGCTCTAATTTTCAAAAATTCAAGAATTCTGGCTCCCACATTACCACAACCATCTGTCAGCAGTTTCTCACACAGGTCTTTGAGAAGCAGCAGCAATAAACACTTTGGCTTTGCTAATTAAAACAGGTGTCCAAAAACGGGGCTCATTTATTGTAAACTGGGGGTTCCATTTGGTATGGAAATATCCATATATTGCCCAGAGAGGCTGTGGGCTCCTGTCCCTGGAAGTGTCCATGGCCGGGTTGGCCGGGGCTCTGCTGACGCTCCCCTCACGCTGCACTGCTGCAAAGCTCCTGTGGGTAATTCCAGAATTAGGGCACTGTGAGAGGATGTGTTTCCTGATTATTCAGACTAATTTGGTTGTACCTGTGTTTTAATTAATGCATGATCGGAGTTTCTTTCTTAATAAACATCAGGAATACGTCAGTACAAGCCAGCAGTGGGGGTTCAATCCATGATCCTCCTGCATCACTGCCCTGGACTGTGGCTGTTGCTCTGCTGGCTGCCCCGAGGGCTTCGTGTCGGTCAGTGCGGGTCAGCCTGGCCAGGGGTCACTCCAGGGGATCATCCAGAGAGGACAAGGAAAGCCCTTGCTCCGTAACCCAGGCGGGTTTCATTCCATCAAATTTCACTTTCAAGGTCTTGAGCATAAATTGAAAATAACAGAAAGCAAAAGGAAAGGCTGTGTTAAGGTACTGTGTTAATATGGCATTGATAAATAAAAATTATTCAGAAAAGTCTTAAATTTGAAGAGGCAAGGCTGAACTGGAAGAAGAAAGGTGCAAATAGCGGCAGCTGTGAATTCTCTGTGCTCCAAACTTACCCAAGCTGGAGTTGTTAGGCAGAACAGAAAGAGCAAATGCCGTGGGCAGAAGAAAACTTAAGTGTCAGGTTTTCATATCAGCATCGTTTTCCCAGAGGAAAATACACTGAAATGCCTCAGTCCTGATGGCCAGATATTGTCCCTACTCACAGTCCTGGGAAAGAGGAGCACCGAGCAAGGGAGCCAGCAGCACTGAGTTACTCCTTGAGGTACTTCTGTTGTACCGGAATGCTGAATGCTGAGACCTCTCGGCTCTTCCCACAAAGCAGGCTCATCCTTTCCCTGTTCTCCTTCAGGCAGAGCCCTTGCTGAACCACCAGTGAAAATCCCAGTGAGAACTGGAAGGGCAGCGCTCAGCTCTGCTCCTGCTCCAGCCTGGCCAAAGATTGGCTCCGTGGATGGGAACTGAAGGGCAGGAGGGAGCTGGGGGTGCAGCCTGGGGGTGCCGGGGCTCGCAGGGAAGGGTTGGCTGTGCATGGGGGGCACCAGTAGGGTCCAAAATGTTCATTGCACAGCGAAGTGATGCCCGAGGGAGGGAACTGACCACGGGAGGAGTTTTCTCCTCTAAGGGCTTTTGCTGGGAAGTGCAAGGAGTTGTCAGTAAGGCCTGGGGTGCCCCCCAGCTCTCAGACAGTCTGACAGCGCCCATGGCCACAGTGACCAACTTCTCCCCACACTTCCTGTGTCTCACCATCCTGCTGCTCACACTTCAGGCTGCTGCCTCCTCTCCGAATTCTAACTTCACCACATGTTACTTTGAGAAGATCCATATATAAATATTTTGGCTCATTTAATATGCCTTCTGGTATTTTAACACTAGGTCTCTTGTTTTTCTCCACCATTTGGGGAACTTATTTTTATTTTCAAACAAATTTGATACTCTTACAGAAGTTCACTTCCAGAACTGAGTGTTTTAGGGAAGATTTCAGGAGTGCTGGTAAAGTGACAGCGTGCTGGGAGGCTCCTGATGGAAGTGTGTGTGCTGCTGGGGACTGGCTGAAAATTGCTTTGCCCAAAAAAGAGAAACCATGGGACAATTCTGGGGTTTATATTGGGTTGGCAGGTTCAGAATATTTAAATGGAAAACACTTTGAACTAGAAATTTTAAATTTTAATTTAAATTTCAATTGAATTTAAATCAGATGGCAGCACCCAGGTGTCCCCAGCTGCCCCTACAAGGGTAAAAAATTGTGTCAGCTTCCTAAGGGGCCTGGAACAGCCACAGGGTCTGCCTGTTCCCTTCCTTCTCCCAGTTCCCATCCTCCCTGGTTGTCTCCTCTCCCCAGATCCCTCTCCCCCCACTCACTGCTGGCTTTGAACATATGGGAAGGTTCAAACCAATGGTGTTACTGCCAAGTCCTTCCCTGGGTTTGTCTCTCACTGAAATTTTACTGCAGATACTTGATCCTAAAAGCAAATAAATCCAGGGGCGTCCGTCCTGTGGCCAGGACAGATCCTGGAGCCCGTCAGTGCCTGGAATTTGTCATCATTCCTCAGCTCTACCTGGGTAATTTTATTTAGACAGGGGCATTTTCTGCTGATAAATCTGGCCCCATTACCAAGTCAGAATGTATTTATTAAAACACCAGTTAGAGCGTAGTCTCTCATCAATCACAACCCCCTTAATTCCTGCATGGGTGCAGACCCGTTGGAGGCGCTGGGCACGCCCGAGTGCCTGGTCTAAATCAAATTGTCACTGCACCAGTATCATCCTGTCCTCAGCCCCGGGGGGAATCCAGCTGTGATTGACCATATGAACAATGGGGGATGTGTTTAAAAGCTTCAGCACTTCATTTTCGGGTGTTGGGAGGCGAACAGAGGGTTCACAAGGTTGGAAGCACAGAGGTGACAGGACTCCAGTGGGATGGAGGTGACGGGGACCTGAGCAGGGGGTGCCTCAGAGTTGCCCCCGCCTGGGCACGGTGGTTAATTAGTGCTCAAACGGGGATCAGCTGCTGCGGTGAGGAGGGAAAGAGGGAGGAGGAGGAGGCAGCAAAACCCCGAACACAGGAGAGGTGAAAGTCATGGGACAGGAAGGAGAAAGGGAGCGTGAAACAGAAATAAATCAAACCAACAACAAAGCCCTAAAGCAGAAGAAGCAGGAAAAGGAATAAAAGGTGAAAGGACAACATAAATGGACCAGAGTGGACTGAGAACAGGAGGAAAATGGCTCAAGTGATGATCACAGACTGAGAGGTTGGTACAGCCACACACGTGGAGGTAAATGAGTGTCTGGATACAGAAAATATCCCTGTGTGCCTCAAAAACGGGCACCAGATGTGTCTCAGCTGCTGCCTGGGGACATTGTCCCTTCCCAGCCGTGACACCATCCCCAGAGCTGCCCACAAACCTCAGGAAAAAGGGCTGTGAAAACTGCAGGAGCTGAATAAAAGGAGCATTATTCTGAGAAGGAGCCTGCGAGGGCAGAGCTGTGGGAGACTTCAGTCCCCATCCCACTGAGTGCCCTCCCACAGCTGGGACTTTCAGTCCAGATTCAGGAGGGGAAAAAATGAAATTTTTGAGATTTCCCAGAGAATGGAAATTGGTAACATTTGTTCTGAAATACGACAATATTGTATTTCTGGGCACTGGGCCTTGGGGCACTTTTAGACCCCTCAGAGTGTTCCTGCAGCCCCCCTGCCTTGGGGTGTCACTGCCGGCTCAGGGGGCAGAGGGATGGGGATGGGGGGCCCTGCTCTGTGCCCCCAGGACTGTCAGTGTTGGGCTGTTCATGCCAGGCTCCGCATTTCCCAATCCAAACACTGACCAGAGGTGTCTGAGCTGAGGAAGGGTCCCTGTGCCAGCTCTCACCATGAAAACTCTTCGCTGGCTTTTGTCAGTCTTGGTTTCTATCCCCGCTCCTCTCTCCTCCCCAGTTTTCTCACAGCATCTGTCCCCCTGCGCAGGGATTTCCCATTCCCTCCTTGCAGCCTGTTTGTTGGGAAAGAAGGAGAGGAGAAGGGGAAAACTGGGTGGCTGATGGTTTGTGTGTCAATTATACATCAGAGGCTTTGCTGCTGCTTCAGAAGCTTCTAATAATAATTATTATAATTAGGGCACTGGGAGAGAAATGTGCTGAGATCAGGGAGGAAAGCAGGAAAGCCAGGCCAGAATTAATTAGCCACTTTTATCTAAGAATCTCAAAGCATTTAGACATTAATTAATGAGTGCTGTGGTTAAGTCAGCACGATGCTCCTTTGCTGCCGTTGTCGTGCCAGGCTCGGGCTCAGCCCCCTCCCTGCCCAGCCCTGGGGTGCCGCTGCTGCTGCAGGTGCTTCCCCAGCACTGCAAAACACAGAAACAGTTCTTTGATCCCTTTGGTCCTGTCTGTCACCCTGACAGCTCCGGGGCTGGGCTGAGGAGGCGCAGCCTGGGCAGGTTTGTGGTGCTGGAGCTGTGCAAACCCCCAGCCCGTGCAGGGCCCTGGCACACTCAGCACCGGTGTTCCCCTGGGGAACAGAGGCTCCCTGCTGACCCCAGCCCAGCTCCATGAAACTCCCACCCGTGGCACTGAGATTGGCCCTGGGGCTCCAACAAAACTGTTTATACATGGCAAAATCCTTTCTGTCTCCTGGCTTACCCCTGGTGTGCCCATTGTTGGTGAATATTCATTAAGTGAAATTAGCATCTAATAGGTCTTAATTGACTTATAAAACCTTGTTTTGTGCTAATGAAGTCTGTACTGTAGCTGTGCCTGATGGCAGCTGGGGGTCCCTCTGCCCAAGCTGCCACCTCGAAGCTGGGTCAGTGGGGGCACAAGTGGCTCAATCCCTTCTTCTTCCCCATAGTCCATGGAAGATGTGGCTGCCCCATCCCTGGAAGCGTTCACAGCCAGCTTGGAGAAACCTGGTCTAGTGGGAGGTGTCCCTGCCCATGGCAGGGGGACTGGAATGAGATTGAGGTCCCTTCTAATCCAAACCGTCCTGGGACTGTGTGACAGCCATGAAGTCACGGCTGGGAGCAGGGTGTCCGTGGCCTGAGCATTGTGTGCAGTTTGCAGAGTGCCACTGATGATCACGGCAGTGCCCGGGGCCCCTGCAGGGGCAGACGTTTGGGGTCAGGTGAACGTTTGGGCACTGGAGGCACGGTTTGAGCTTTGAGCGCAGCCCTTTGGGTTTCAGCGCCTGTCCCACTGCTGGGGGATGTGGGTGTCAGCTGCAGTAAGGAGCTGGAATCCACACAACTCCTGCAAGTGTTCTCAGAGCATGTGGATCAGGGTTTTACAGGGGCTCTGTTCATAATGCCTTTGTCCAAGCCTAGAAATTGATAAAAAATTTCAATTTAGCCATTACTGACAGTTTTCAGACAAGACACAGGACAGCTTTGAAGTGAGTCTGTAAATTAGAGTAGCCCTGCAGGTCCCAGACAGAGAGACTCCTTCACCATTGACAAGGAAGAGGAAGGAGGAGATGAGGAGGCTTCCTGACCTCTGGTTTTCTGCCTGTTCCTGTAAATGATGTGCATGGTGTTCCTGGCTGCGTGAGGATGGAGACACAGGAGAGCAGGGCAGTGACAGTCAGGGGCACTGTCAGTGCTCACAGCCCCTTCCCCCCTTCCCCTTCTTCAGGGGCTGCTGTGCTGCTGCGAGGCTGCAAAGCTCAGTGGTGCTTCCCTCGGTCTGGGGATGTTACCGCTCTGCAGGAGCTGGGAGCGGCAGTTCCATGTTAGTGGGAAGATGGATGCTCCCTGATGACCTTTCTCTCCGTGGTGGCTGCGCTGGCGTGGTCAGGGAGCCGTTGTTTGCGGTGCCAGCTCTCCCTTTTGTCACGGATTACTGCGGCTGGGCAGGTCTCCAGCTGGAAGACAAAACCTCCAGCCCTGTGCCGCAGCAGTCGGGAACAGGCACTGTCCTGGGCTTCCCACGGCCGGGCTCGTGTGAATGAAGCGCCGAGTGTCCCCAGAGCCTCTGGTCTGTGCGTGACCAGGCCTCCTGTGGGGGGAGGCTGCTCTGAGGGAGGCGGGATGTCCCCAGGGTGGGGCTGGGGGAGGGAAGGGGATGTTGGGGGTGATGCCCACCAGGACGGAGGCTGGCAATGCTGGCTGCACCAGGTGGCTCTGCTGTGGAGCCTCAGAGAAGAAACAGTGTCTGGAGAAGTCAGGGGGGCTCCAGCCGTGGTTGCTCAGTTGGGTTAAACACTGGATCAGGTTAAATGTGGTGGTTTCTCCCTGAGGATCTCAGAAGTTTCAGCCCACATTGGGTATTGAGCAGCACATGGCAGCGGGGTGGATGGAGGAGCTCCAGGGTTAGTGGGCATCAGCTGCTGTTGGGCCCCGGGGGAGGTTTGCTGGCCGTTGTGGTGACATTCACGGAAGGTCCCCACCAGGGTTCCTTTGGCCCTGGCTGCCCTCCCAGTCCAGGGGGGGCTCAGCAGCCTGTCCTGGGGTGTGTGGGGGTCTGGAGCTGCTGTAACCCCGGCTCTCTGTCCCCCTGCAGGTGAGCCCTCCCGCTGGTCCTCGTCCCACTGCGACTGCTGCTGCAAGAATGGCAAAGGCGACAAGGAGGGCGAGAGCGGCACGTCCTGCAACGAGCTGTCCACGTCGAGCTGCGACAGCCAGTCCGAGGCCAGCTCCCCCCAGGAGACCGTGATCTGCGGCCCTGTCACGCGCCAGCCCAACATTCAGACTCTGGACCGGCCGGCCAAGAAGGGGCCGGTGCAGCTGCTGCAGCAATCCGAGATCCGCAGGAAGAGCGACCTGCTCCGGACTCTCACCTCTGGCTCCCGGGAGTCCAACTCCAGCAAGAAAAAAGCAGTGAAGGAGAAGCTCTCCATTGAGGAAGAGCTGGAAAAATGTATCCAGGATTTCCTCAAAATCAAAATCCCAGACAGGTTTCCCGAGAGGAAACACCCCTGGCAATCCGAACTGCTGCGGAAGTACCACCTTTAGGCTTCGGGTGGGGAGAGCACATGACCTTGTTACATTAGAGCCAGATCCTAAGTGATACAAAAGTAATTCCCAATAATAACTATTTGTTAGGTCACCAAAACCAAAATCCATCTCTAGTACTGCCTAATTTGCCTATTTCACCTTAACATTTCTAGTCGTAGGGGAACGATATTTTTGCAGTCCTGGAAGCACAATGACAAACGCTTTTGTTTGTAAACTTGGAGTCTTACACAAGCTGAAAACCTTAAGGGCACAACCAGACCCACCCCAAGGGATGCTCGTGTGGCCTCGGAGCAGGCAGGGCGGGATGGTGAGGGCTCCGTGCCCTCTGCATCCTGCTCGGAGCACGTGTGTCTGGAGGGAGGAGCGCAGCACAAAGCCCGAGCTCTGCCCTGGCAGTTTAAGCATGTGTATTTATATATGTGCATATATATATGTGTGTATATATATCTCTGTGTATATATATGTATATATATATCAATATATATTGCTTAAAGATTTTCTGGCTCTCTCCTTATAACTGCACTTTCTCAGAAAAAGCATTTTTTAGCAGTCTGTGGATGTCCCGTTTCTTCTCCAGGCCTCTGAGGGCTGAACAGTAGAAATCCCTCTCCCTGTCTCTCTCCTGCTCCCTCTGCCTGTCCTTCCCCCCTCCCTGGGGCACTGTGAATGTGTCTCAGTGGAGACCAGGGTGCAGTCTGTGGGTTTGTGTTACCATCAGCAAAATATTCCATTTGTTTGGGATGCTCTCATCCCTCCGTGTCCTCCCCACACCTCTTGTGTTTTTCAAGGCTCTCCGGTGCCGGTGGGTTAAAGGTGTGCTGATCCCAGCTGGAAAGCTGCAGGGATGGTCCAGGGCTGCGTGGGGATGCTGGGGAGGATGCTGGCTCCTGCAGGTGCCAGGTGTGTGTGCCGGGAGTGGCTGTCCCAGCTGGCAGGGACAGCGGGCACTGTGCCCCCTCCTCCACAGAAATCACCCCCAGCCCGCCGGGGGGCTCTGGCCGTGGGGAGCCGTCGCTGCAGGAGGGAGCGGGGCTGTGCCAAGAGAAAACACAACCCCGGAGGAGGTACCTGTGTTCCCTCCCGCAGGTGCCATCGGTGCCGGTGCCGCGGTGGCACAGACAGCAAAGCGCGCCCTGTGCCCCGTGCCACCCCCGGAGCCGTGGGAAGGGCTGGGCTGGTCCTGCACTGCCCCAGAGCCAGGGGAAGGGCAGTGGGGGTCGGGCTGGGGGACAGCACGGACTGACCGGAGAGGGGCCGGGGCTCGGCAGAGGCGTGGGGGCAGCCAGAGCTGGGGCAGGGCAGTGTCAGAGGCTCCGGCTGCTGGGCCAGGCCAGCCATGGAGAGGGATGGAACACTCCATCGCTCCAGCTGTGGTGGCCATAGCTGGGAACAAACCAGCTAGAGGATTTGGGATAAATTATTCATTTTCTAAAGGCACAGGAAGGAGATTTATATATGTATATATATATGAATATAAAACTGTGGGCAGTGACAATGCTGGTAACACAGAATGCTCGGATTCTGACTTATTTAGTGTCCTGCAGGTTCCAGGGCTTCCCCCTCCTGAATTCCAGAAGCTGCTGTGGGAGATGCTGTCCTGCCTGCACAGGTTCTTTCTGTGACACTCGTGTGGTGCCTGCAGGGCTCCACTGTGCCGGGCTGGGACAGAGGGGGTTGGCAGGGAGCCGTGAGGTCTCCACGAGCACACAGCTGTGTTTGGGGTTGGATGCACCTTTTACCAGCTAAAAAAGGAAGCAATACTTGTCCAGAGGGATCCATAAGCAAGAGCTGGCTGTGGGGAGGGGGAACCCTCCCAGCAATACCTCTCCAGGCGGCTGGAGAGCAGGGCTGGGGTGTGCAGCTGGGGTCACCTCTGTGATGCTGTAGGTGGAGGAGGGGCCGTCCCTTAGGAGCTGTCCCCTCTGTGTCGGTGCCACAGAGCCGGGGCTGGGCAGGAGAGGCTCTGCCTGGGAAATGCTCAGTGAAGAGACTCAGCACTTCCTGGGATTGTGCTTTAGAGCTAGTTCAGGGCTTAGGACATTCCCTCACGCTGGAATTCAGGCCCGGCTCTTGTGCCACCCTCTACTCACAGGCTCAAAAGGCACATCTGCCCACGGAAATCAATGTTTTGTACAAGCTCCACAGATGTGGCCCTGCTTAGTTACTTCATGCTTAGTTTATAGTGTTTTTCTCTCCCTACTCAACATTTCCTGCATCGTGCCCCTCTGGCACCAAGCAAGAACAGAAAGGGCTCTCCTCTGGATTTCCAGCAGGGCACGGGGTTCAGGACAGGTCACCTTTGTTCCTTGGCAGGAAACTGCAGGAAACCTCATCCTTTCACTCCAGATCTTTCCCTGTCTCTTTTTAATATCCCAGCTCTTCGGGCTCGAAGCTGTGTGTGCCAGAGTGGAGGAGCAGGCATTGGGTGTGCGTGTGTGTGTTCGTTCCCAGGCTGACATCCCGGGGACACGGGATTGCTCCATGATTAATAACTGTGGACAAATTAGACCAAATGAAATGCGCCCAAGTGGGCTTGATTTATGCGGCCTTCATGTCTCCAGTTTGAGATGAAATGGTTATTATTCTCCAGTGCTACAGAAATAAAGGTCTTAAACTGCAGCAATCACAGGCAGGCCCAGCCTGCTGGGAAACCCAGTCTGGGCTGGGGCCGGAGAGGGGCAGTGCCAGGCGTGGGGCTCATGCCTCTGTGTGTTTGTGTGGGTTCTGCTGCATCTCTGAGGGACCTGCTGCTGGTCTGACTCCATGGACAGTTGTTTTATGAGAGGCCTGTGCAGAGCTGGGGCTGTGCTGGCAAGTTTTGTGCTGCTCAGAGGGACTGGGGGGGCTGTAGGTGGAGCACAGGGGCCCCGGGCGGTGCTGGAGGCTGTCACACCCCTGGTGGGGTCAGCAGCTCTGCCCAGCATCCCCCCTGCTGCCCAGAGCTCCCCTTCTCTCCCTCCTCACTTGCTGCTCTCTCTGCACCCCCTCCACCTTTGGGACACTCCCTGGGATGCTGGGACAGGGGATGGGGGCACCAGGCAGTGGTGCAGAGAAACCCTGGGCAGGCTGAGACAGAGCAGGGCAATTAAAAATGCTGCTCCATGATGGCCCCATAGTTCAGCTGTGGGTGGCAGTGGCTCAGGAAAGAGCAACCAAACCTTCTGCAGGCACCAGGATGGTGGCAGGAGGGTGACCTCACACATTAACCCTGGCAGATCCCTTCCCAGCCTTAACGCCCTGCACACACATCCCTGCGGTGGGTGGGGACAGACTCAGCCTGGGGGGACAGGCGGGTGCCTGTGCCTTTCTGGCAAGGCTGCTCCCCCTCTGGGACGTGGCACCTCTCCCTGCTCCCGGGGCAGGACATCCCTGCCGTGGGTGGGTGCCGGAGTGGTGCCTCGGGGCCAGGGCCACCTCGGCACGAGAAGGGGAACGTGGCCAGCGCTCGACACGTCCGGCGCCTTCCTCCTTCTGGGGCTTTCCCTGGGGCTGCGCAGGGAAACTGAGCCGGGACGGGAGGAAGGGAGACAGATGCAGCACAGGGCAGAAAGGAAAGTGGAATGAGAGATTGATTACCTGAAAGAGAGTTGGGTTTGGGCTATAAAACATATTCTACTCAAATTTGACTTTATTTCAGTGAGAGAACCCGTGTGTCTCCCTAGGACAGGTTTTGTAGCGAGCCAAAATCAAACTCAGCTCACAGAGTACTTTATTCTTTCTAAAATATCTGAGGAGAAAACTGGACTTTGAGCTGCTTTCCACAAGTGACAAAGACCAAGTTCTGTTGAAACTAATTTGAAAACTTACCTTGACTGCAGTGGGACTGAGACTGAGCTCCCACCGGCAGAATTCCCGGTTTCCAGGGGCTTTGCCACCCCAAACCCCCTGAGACACCTGAGTGGGACTTGGCATTTGGGGGATACACAGAGAATGTGGGGACCAGCTGATCTGGCTTTCTCCCTAAACCATCTGCACACACAGCGCAGAGGCTTCACAGTGCTCTGGAGAACGTTTTGCATTTAAGTTTGGTGAGTCCATTTGTTAATTTTTTTTGCAAGCTGTGGGCTGAAGGACAGGACAAGGTTGGGTTTCACTGGCAACGGCCATCAGGTACCCGAGCCCGTCAGCCGTGTCCCGCTCTGCTCTCCCAGCCCTGGCAAGGCAGGAGGAAACTTCCCAGCCCCTTCCCCTCCCCACCACTGCGAGTACAGACTTGGCTTTCAGAGTACTTTATGCATAAGGCCCCATGTGTATCATGGTACAAAATAATTGTCCAGTCTTATGGATAGTTTATGCCCCAACGGGGTTTTGTAGATTAATAGTAAAAGAACAAAAAAAAAAAAGAAAAAGCACTTTTAAATTATTTATATTATAAAAAGACATTATTTATTTTTCTTGGCATTGATGTCACTTAGCTAAAAAATCCGTTTATAAATAGGATATTGCAGATTTTAAACTATAGCAATGCTAAGCAAACACAAATTCAGAGTTCCACAGAGAAAATTACTGAGGTGAAGCAGGAGGGTGGCAGGGCCAGCTGGCTCCACGGGTGGGCGTTGGAGTTGAGGGAGATGATGTCCCTTTGTGGTCCCCTCTGGCCGCCCCCAGCCGGGGATGGCAGGACTGGACCCCCCAGCCTTTGGGGTTGTACAGAGGTGCTGCCAGTGCAATATTTCCCAGCCCACACGGGATGCAGAGGGGGTTTGGTGCCGTTGGGATCTCTCGGGGCCTTGCTTACGTTACATTTTCGGACCTCATTCAGCACTAAATGACTTTGCTGAGGCTGAGTCAGTCTGTTGCACATTGATGTAGATTAAGTGGCACCCACTGAATTACCTCTCGACTTTCCAACGTGGTTCACTTGTACATAAGTGTAATGTCAAACTGTTTACAGGTTCTTTTGTGCGTAATTGTGGAAAAAAAAAGTTTTAACTACAAATTTAAAGGAATCGATTTTACTGGAAGGTGTTTAAAAAAATGAATGTGCTTAATACAGTATAGACATCCTTGCTAATGGTCTCACCTGAATGCATGTATCCGTGTTGTCAGTCCCACCAGTGAGGTTATTGGCAATATTCTGCAGTCTGTGAATAGCAAATATGCATAAACTACTGTGACTCTGACAAATATAACTCGGTAACTGTTTCTACTGTGGTATGTGAAAAAAATCCTGTAGCTTTTAGCCTGCTGTATTTCCCTGGTGCAAAGAGCACCAGGAAAGAGAGAGATCTTGGAAAAATGAAGTCACAGCTGTGACCTGAGCGGGGCTGTTCATGCGATGGCCCCACTGGGTGGCTGTGGAACAAGTGCTAAAAATGCCGTTTTCAGAGGCTGGCAGGTGGGAAGGGAAGGGGCTGCTGCTGCCTCCTGCTCCAGCATCGCTGCTGGAGCAGAGCTGGCCTCGGGCTGGGGCTGGGGAAGGCAGAGCCTCGGGGCAGGCTGTGGGACCCTGCGTGGGGGGGCTCAGCGGCGCTCTGGGGGCATCGGGCGCTCACAGCTCGTGTTTGCCATTCCAGTACAGCAGTGAATGCACACTGGGAGAGCACTGACCAGAATAAATGAGTTGGTATCCTTCAGCTGTCACACACAGAAATGCATCCATGGATACATCCAGGCTTTCTTGCTCACGGGGATTTAGCATTGGCTCATGTAACCGCTTCCCTCCCTGCTGGCTGGGCGTTATTCTCCCTTGGAAGTGGTGGGGTTTTCCCCAATTTATTTCTGGGTTTCTTATTATTTTTAATTTGCAGTGCTTGGCTGTGGTTGAGAGGAAACCCTTTCCAATGGCCCCTTCCTGGGAGAAGGTGAAAGATGCATCTCTGCAGCATTTGCCCCACATGGTGCTCCCTCACAGCCAGGATTTGGATGTTGCAGGGTCACCACAAGTGGAAGGCCGAGGTTTGGGAGCTGTGCCTCTTCAGTGGTGAGCGGGACACTCACTGAGCTCCCCTGTGGCACCAGCCCGGCGCTGGCAGCGTCACGAGCCAGGTGACACCAGGATTCCCATCCTGGGGATCTCAGGGACACTCAGGGACACTGGGCAGCACCTGCAGAGGGACCTCGTGTCCCTGAAGGGCCCTCCCAGCTCTGGGACGAGCTTCTCCCCATTAACTGCCCCTTGTCTGGAGCCCAGGGGACAGCGCAGGGTGAGCTGAGACCTTTCTGCTGCTGATTCTGGGTGAACCTGGGGCTTGTAGCTCTGCTCCCTCTGGCTGGGCTGGGTCTCAGGCTCCATCTCTGCACCCAGCCAGGTCCCATGGGAAGAGAACAGGGGGCTGCTGCGGTCCCTGGTGTGGTGACAGCTCTTCTCCCCGCCAGGACACCCCTCAGTCCTGAGCAGGTCCTCACCTCTGTGGCTGCCCACTCACGTTCCAGAGCAGGAAGCTGAATTTGGTTATGCTGAGCACTTCTGAGCACTGTCTTGTCTGCTTTTCATGTCAGGGCAGATGTGAAAGAGCAGTGGGTGTTGGGGTAGAACACCTGCACAATAATTACTGAGGATGTAATTACCTCCCCTACGCAGCACTGGGTGATGTGCATGGGAAGTAGGAGAGATTCCCTTTGATACCAGGTGATACCAGAAAATGATTTTAATCTGCCTTACAACTATATAATTAAGAGAGCTTATATATAGAAATATATATATACACCTATCTCCCCACATGTATATTTCTTGTCCCTGCTGGAGCTGCAGCAGTTCTGGCTGGGAGCAGGGGGGCAGCACCAGGGCTGGGCTGGGCCTGCTCCCTGCCAGCTGCTGCCTCAAGGGTGAGTGGGCTGGGAAGAACCAACTCAAAGCTTGTCCAAAGCCTTTTCAGAGGAGAGCCCCCCCTCCCCAGGGGTAACCCCTGCGCCCCCAAAACGCTGAGCTGTCCCAGCACCTGATCCTGGGACGAGGCGTGGCCGGGAAGGCTGCGGTCAGTCCGTGCCACCCCTTCTGCTCCCTGAGCAGGCAGGTGAGGGGTGACCCTGCAGCTCGTCGTGGGCTTGCCAGGATGGGACTGAATTA
This sequence comes from Lycocorax pyrrhopterus obiensis, assembly GCA_014706295.1. Taxonomy (NCBI): domain Eukaryota; kingdom Metazoa; phylum Chordata; class Aves; order Passeriformes; family Paradisaeidae; genus Lycocorax; species Lycocorax pyrrhopterus. The sequence goes on along the minus strand of JACSVZ010000018.1, from coordinate 8,200,721 downwards.
CCACGGTGCCCAAAGCCGAGCACAGGAGGGGCTCGGCCGCTCCCTACGGCGTGCCCAGGGCAGAAGGTCCCTTCCCTTCCCTGCCAGGCAGGACGGGGTGGAAGGGCAAGCCGGCATCCCCATCCTGTCCCGCTGTCCCGAGGCACGGCAAGGAGCAAACCTGCTGCAGGAGAGGGGACAAGGGCACGGGCTCAGGGGAGGGCAGAGCACTCACTGCTCGCTCCGCAGTTCTCTCCTGATGCCGCTGCCGGGAGCTGGAGCTGCTCCTGTGCCCAGGGGCCTGGAGGGAGAGCTCTGTAAATACAGCAGGTTAAAAACTGGCACAGTATCAGCAGGTCTGTATTTAATGCAGATGTTTCCCATGTTTTGTAGTATTGTTTTATTGATAAATAAAAATCAACCAAAGACAAAAAAGGCCTTTGGCGTGGTCTGTGTGAGCGGGACCAAGCGGCTGTGGGCACCCATTTGTAGGGACTGTCCTGGCACAGGGGGGCTGCAGGGCCCTCAGCCCGCCCCTGCCAGCCCCGGGAATCCTCCCGGACAGAGACCATCGCCCATGGAAACGGAGGGGACAGGGGACGAGCAAACGTCCCTGAGCTCCCTGGGAAGAGGAGCCCTGGGCTTGTCACCGTCCCTGTGTGCCCTGCACTGCCCCAGCTCTGCGTGTGACACTGAGTCGCCCAACAGGGCTGTGATGACACAAAGATCACTAATGGCTCCAAAATGATCTCGAAACACTCAGGATTTTTAAAGCGCAGCAAGAAAAGCAAAACTTGCAGCAATTAAACTGCATCTTAATGAGCTGCCTCCCAAAGAAAAGCTTGAGAAAAATGGGTTCATCAGAGACTCGTTAAAAAAATCACTAAAACCATTAATACTATAAACATCCTCTCTGTGGCATAAATTTTGCATCTTTCCAGATGTATTTTTATTATTATGCCCATTTTATGGGAGGAGAAAACGAGACGCAGCTCTTTGGATTATTTTGTCCCAGGGATGCCAGCGAGCAGCAGCCAGGAGGTACAAAAACCACCTCCTCTTACCAAATTCCTGGGCAGATGTGCCTGTGCCACACCAGGCTGCTGCATCTAAACCCTTTAGCAAATTTTATTTGGTCTTTACCAGAGCAAAACATTCCTGATTTTTGGACTTAGTGCTGACTGAAGGGGGAAGTGATGTCTGTGATCCTACAGTGGCCACTTGCCCATGAAATAGACCTTCGAGAGCAGAAAGAATTCAGACAGACTCTGCTTGGGATTTAGCCCCTTGAACTGCCTGGGAAGGGTCTGCAGAAGCTTTCCAGCTTTAGGCAGTGCAGGACTGTCAGAAGTCCTCAGCACTCTGCAGTGGAAATGGGTTTGAGCAGCTGGATTTGCTGAGCTGTGGAACAGAACCTTCACTCTGACATCCCAGAGCTCGGCTACAGCCCTGAAACCCGGGAGGTGACAGCCCTGGGGATCCCAGCCCCGTGTGATGGGACAGGGCAGGGCAGGGCTGAGCTCTGGGGGCAGAAGGGAGAGGCGATGTTGGACTTTGGAGCACAGGGGAGGGAGCGGGGCTGGGAGAGCCCCCGTCCCCCCGAGCTGTGCTGCACCGCCCCTGGCAGCCGGGGACAAAGCGACACTGCCACCCCTGCACCAGCTGGGGTCATGTCAGTCCAGTCCCCCTCACTGCAGCATCAGTCCCCCCCTCCATTCCCTCATCATGGGCTGGTATCAAATGCAGACAAAGCTCCAGCAGTGGCAGGAAAAGGGCTCTGCGTGGCTGAGGGACCACACGTGCTGATGGCACCAGCGATGCCCTTGGCTGAACCTCCAGGAGAAATGCAGTTTCCTTCCTTTTCATGCATTCCCAGACATTCACCCGAGCTCCATCCTGCTCTGGCCCACCCCCTCTCCTGGACACCTGGAAGCCAAAATGTGAGTTCTGCTTTCTCTGTGGTCTTGCCTCTGCTACTGAAGTTGTTATTAAGCCACCCTAATTATTTTTTAAATCCAATAAAGACATCTAATATGTGCAATTTTTAACATAATGTGTTGGGAATAGTAGTTTAGTGCTATTACCAGTGCTAAAATCAATGGCTCTACTCATGTAGCTGTGAGGTTTTATTTTCATCATTAGCCCATAAGAGCAAGTCTGTATCTGTATCTGTATCTATATCCTTATTACTATGGAATATAATACTATAAAACTTAATAATATAAAATACTGATAGTTTTCCATTAGAACCATTACACCTGACCCCTTCTCCTGCTGACCATAAGACATTCTCTGTGTTACCCTGAGCCTTGTGAGCAGCCCTGGAGCGCTCCTGGTGTTGTGCCCTCGGTGAGATGTGGGGGACAGGGACAGGCAGGGATGGGTGGAGGAGCTGCTGGGTGGGTGGCACAGCCCAGGCCTGGTGAGACAGAAACACAATTTTTTCCTGTTGCCACTAGATCCGTCCCTGGCGTTCTGCATAATGAATGAATCCAACCCAGCCTTTCTGAGGGTGCTGCAGGCTCCTCACTCCCTCAGGCCCTGCACTGAGCAGGCAGAGGCTGGGTCAGAACTGGGCACACACCAGAGCCAGTAAAATGCTCTTTGGGTTTCTGCCTTCACTGTGCCCGAGCATAATGAAAAAATTGCTTTTTTAAATTTCTGTTGGGATAGATCCATCAGCTCTGAAGACCCTCCTGTCACTATGGTATCTGCACCTCCAGAGTCCCTGAAGGTTTAAAGTTAATAAAGGACGAAGTGTTATATCTGGATGCTGAACCCAACTTCAATAAATTAAACGGAATTTTCTCCTTTGGGTGGTCTCTTCATCCAGTATTTTATGCCTTCATCCCCAGTGGAATGCCCAGCTGCTCTGGCCTGGGGGGAGCAGGCTCCTTGCTCCACCCTGCAGCCACAGCTCAGTCCAAGGGCACTGGAGCAGCCAAACCCTGGGAATTCCTCCCCACCATTGATCTGTGCCCTGAAACAGGAGCGTGGATATTCCCTTTAGATCTGCCTGATGGAAATACAAATGTTATTCTGCTTTTTACAAATGCCCCAACACGGTATTTAAGTTCTTTCTGAAAGGACAAAGCAGGTGAGCTCTCCTTTCCAGGCAGAGCAGATTTCCATCCTGCAGCTGTATTTTAGCACTATTATGAGTAATTGTCTCCTCCAGGTTAAACCTGCAAAGACGTCCCAAATCATGGATTTAAATGATAGCAAAAAAATTCCCTGAACTCCTTAAAGTTAATGACGATCTTAATTTTCATTTGCCACATATTCCTCTCCCATAATGGCCATGTGCTAAATCTTCATGAGATTTTTTATAGTTTCACTGAAGGAATATTTGCATAATTATTAGTGCATAATCTGCTTTAATGGGCCCACTGATTTTACTGTTACAGATAAATGTATGTGGTGTCAGATTTAAGCACATAAGGGCCTGGACAGTTTCGGGAAGTGCTGTGTCTGCTGGAGAGGAGTGCCCGTGGCTGTGCTCGCTCCCAGGGGACAATGTCCCCTGGCCGGGTGACACCAGCCCCTGCTGGGGCTCAGGGCGGGGCCCGAGAGCTCCCCTGGCCCGGGGGCAGCAAAAGGGAAACACGGGCTGCTGCTGTCCCTCCCTGTGCCACAGAACCACCAAACCCCAGCCTGGTTTGGGGGGAAGGGACCTTAAAGTTCAGCTGTCCCACCCCAGCCATGGCAGGGACACCTCCCACTGTCCCAGGCTGCTCCAAGCCCCAGTGTCCAGCCTGGCCTTGGGACACTGCCAGGGATCCAGGGGCAGCCACAGCTGCTCTGGGCACCCTGTGCCAGGGCCTGCCCACCCTCCCAGTCAGACACAGCCCCTGAAATCCCTGCCCCAGACTCTGCTCAGAGCTCGGCCTGGGGACTGAGGAGGAGCTGGCAGAAGTTCTGGGCTCAGCACTTTGGGTTTGGGGCCCTGAGTGGGGTCTGGCCTCCTGCTCACTCCCGATTTGGAAACTCCCCCGTGGATTTGACGTGGAAATGTATAAAAAGGATCTCTTGAAGTAAGAGGAGTGAGGTGTGGGGAGGGTGTGATGACAGCAGCTATATAAGGAGGCAGCACAGAATTCTTGAGGGAAAGCATCAAACTTCTGCTATTTTCCAACCAGATCATACCCTCGCTATGAAATGTCATTTCTAGAATTTTTTTAGACTGTTCTAATAGATACTGATAAATGTTCTTCTCCTCAGGGCTTGTCAGGAGCAGACGTGATTGATACTATCTTCAGAAGGAGACAAAAATGTTCCGTGCAGGATCTGCCACTGTGGCAGATCTCAGAAACAATGGTCTGAACTGAGCTGTGCAGAACACTTCTAAAATATTTAAAATTCCTACAACAGCAATTTGGTTTTGAATCCTTAGGAAAGCCACAGTAAAGACCTTTTCTGAATCTGGGAAAATAATCAGAAAAGAAAAGCATCTCAAAATCTGTAGGCAAGAGCCCAGCATGGGTACAGTCTAGGGCAAGCTGCATTTTCTGCACTGTTTTTGAAAGTGCCAATATTCAATTGATATTATTTAACAAAATGTTAACATGTTTTAATGGAGAGATTCTGCAGGCCTGAGCCTGGAAGCTGAGAATGGTTCTGCTGTCCCAGATCCCAGCTCAAGCCCAAAATTAAGCTCTTAATGCCTTAATAAGGCAGAGAGTTGAGTGTACAATGACCTGTTCTTTAAGTGATATATTAAATTAACTTTCCTTATGTATTTTCAGATGGAAGTTAAATATTTTCACATAGTTATAGACTGCAAAAGACCATCAAAAGGGATTAGATGAGATTTTTTCTCTATTAAATGAGAAATCCAGCACCGTGTGGCTGCTGCAGCAGAGCCTACCCCACACCCACTCACTGCCCTGCTCTTCTCTCTCCCGTGAAATTCCCACTGAAATCCACCAGAATTAGATGGACACTTGGCTGGGCAGAGGCCACAGCTTTTTCAGGCACTGGGCAGGGTCACAGATTTGTTCCTCCATAAAAGCTGAACAAAACCCCTTAATTGTTCTCCTGTTATCCAGGCAACAACAGGAGGAGTTTGAGATTTTTATTTTCTGTAAACAGAACCTGTCCAAACACCATGACTGAGTGTTGCTGTCATGTCCCCAAACCAGGCATCCTGTAACCCTCCAGCCTGCGCAGCAGCTTTGATGGTTCTTTATTTCCATAACCGTGGCTGAACAGCGCTGGGGCACAAGGCTGCAACTGCACTGATTGTTCCTGCAACCTTGTGCCCCCTGACAGCCCCTGTGCTCCAGGGATTTGTCACTTGGAGCAGAGCTGTGACTCCTCCCTCTGACACAGGCTCGTATTTTACATCCCCAAAATGAAGATTTAAACATCATACAGAAATCTGAGGCTTTGTTTGGCCTTATCTGCAGCAGCCAATAAAGTGTCTCATCAAATAATTTTGAGGGGTCTTACAAGAGAGCTGGAGAGGGACTTGGGACAAGGGATGGAGGGACAGGACACAGGGGATGGCTTCCACTGCCAGAGGGCAGGGATAGATGGGATATCGGGAAGGAATTGTTCCCTGCGAGGGTGGGCAGGCCCTGGCACAGGGTGCCCAGAGAAGCTGTGGCTGCCCCTGGATCCCTGGCAGTGTGCCAGGCCAGGCTGGATGGGACTTGGAGCAGCCTGGGACAGTGGAAGGTGTCCCTGCCATGGCAGGGGGTGGCACTAGAGGGGCTTTAGGGTCCCTTCCAGCCCAAACCATCCTGGGATTCTGTGACTTCAGCATCAAACTGTGCTCAGTGCACCCAAGGGCAGCTGGGTTCGTTCACTGGGACTGGGGCATTTCCTTGGGGCTTCAAGCAAAGTTTGTTGTGTGGAAGAGGAAAATCCCCCCTCCAAAAGGGAGCCTGACCTGCAGCTGGAAAACCCTGGCTGCTGAGGGCTCTGTCTGCCTGCGAGACCAGCCCTGGAGCACAGTGGGATCCTGAGTGAAGCTTTGAAGCACGGGAAGTGTCCGTGGAACTCCCCTCCACCACCGGGTGTGGAAAATTCAGCCCTTTTGTCTCTCTGACAGACAAATGATCAGCATCCTCCTTTGTAAGGGATGCAGCTGGAAGAGATTAGGAAATAACTTCTGGATAAATAGATTTATTGGTGCAATTTGGTTTTACATGGCCAGAATGGAGTGTTTATAAAATATTTATGGAGTTTTCCTTTGCAGTGATGGAACAAGAACTGGTTTAACAATGTGTGGGGCTTCATTAGTGCTGTTTCACAGTCAGGTTTGCTCTGTCTCCTCTTGTCACTTCATTAAGTTGGTCCTCATGACAGATTGGCCCAAATCACTAATTAATAATTACCTCTTCTGTATAAAATCAGATGCCTTGTGTTGGCACTACTGGCCATGAATTTAAGATTATGCATAAACCTGTGTGCATTTCTCTGTTCCGTATTTAAGTCATCCTGCTATTCATCCAAAACCTCATCAGAACAGATAATAAAGCACTTCATGAACAGATGTGCCACTTATTCATCCAGTTCTATCATGATAATGACGAAAATTTAATCTGGAGTGTCTATGGAAGATGATCTGAAAGACAGATTGGTGTGAATAATAAAGGCAGTGCACAGAATGTGAAGGCTGCCATGGAGAGGGGCTCATTAACTCCCCCAGCACGGCTTCGACAGCGCCCAGCCCTGCACAGAACCAGCCCCCCCTGGGTGCTGGGCCCCTCCAGGAGCTCCTCTTTCTGCAGATGTAAATGCTCTAAATTGCTTTGCCTTTAAAGAAGCATAAAAGGTAATTGCTCTTACAGCTGTGAGCAACATCTGACACTGCAAAACGCTGAAAGCACATGGCAGAGAGGCTGGAGAGTCCAGATACATCCAGGGTGAGTGGGATAGCATGCAGAGCTGAATATTTAGCTAAAACATAAAAACATGCAGAGACAAGTGGAAATTTGTGAGGCCAACTTGCTCTGAAGAACCATTTGGCCCTCGTTAGCCAGATATACATTTCTCTGTCTCCTCCACGGGCTCTTACTGGTCTTTGTCAATAGAACGCATCAGGAATGTGGTACAGGAGGGAGACACACTGGAGGCGAATATTTGCAAGGCTGTTACTGGAGCTGCACAGCTCTGTAAATTCTGTTTACAGTCAAAAAAATCCTTCAAAATCCCCAAAGTGTCTTTGAAGAACAAAAAGCCGCTATTGAACGCTGGGGAGATGGCCTGGACTGACAAATGCCATCCCGTTATTCCCAAAGCAGGAAAAGCACAAACTCTGCAGTGTAAGCTCTCCAAAAATCCAAAGCCTGCATGGAGGAGGGGGCATGGAATAGGGCACCATCCTGATTGCCGTGGAGTGGCACTGACTGATGAGGATGAGGATGAGGATGAGGATGAGGATGAGGATGAGGAGAAGCCAGCTGTGCCCCACCTGAGCTGGGTGATTCTCCCTCCTGCGCTGCCTCCCTGGGACTTCTCATGGCCACCACTTCAGCTCTCAGCCAGAGCCAGACGTGGAGTAGAACCTCATTAGTGCAGGAAAACCAGACAGGGACTTGGAGTGAATGGATCTTCCTTGCTGGACAAGCCCCTGCTCCGAATTCCCGGCGTGAGGGTGCAGGACACTCCTTCCCCGAGGGTGTCTGTGTGTCCCCTGCTGCCCCTGAATGTCGCCAGCCAACACAGCCAAAGTTATTCCCTCTCAGAAATGACCCAGAGGGGAACCAGCCTCATAACAGTAAATCTTTCCTTTAACAGCTTGTCAGCAAAGAAGTCCCGCTTTTCACACCAGAAATGTTGTCAGCCTCCCTCAGCATCTGTCACAGCAGCAGCAGCAGCAGCAGCACCACAAATGTGGGTTAAAGAGATGGGAAAGGAAGGGGGTTTGAGGGGCCAGTGTGGGAACTGGGATTGTTTGGGGTCAGGGCCTTGGCCCGAGCCAGCAGAGGCACAGGAGGGGAAGGGTCCGGCTCCTTCCCCGTGGGGTTGAGCTCCGTGGCTGCAGGAACTGGGATCTGCCAGGACAGAGTTCCTTCACTCTTTGTCGCTCCCTTACCCAATTTGTTGCCAAATCCCAGTTTGTGACTTTCCTTCAGTTTTCCCATTGCTTTTGGTGGAAGTAGGGTTTGCGTTCCTTCCCTGAGCCCTTCTGCTGTGGCAGCCCCCAAAGGCAGCAGTCAGAGCAGGGTCCCGTTTGCTGGACACTCTCAGGACCTGTGCAGGTCTCTTGGCCAGGAAAAGATGTTGGAATTCCTGCCCTGCCTCCTTCAGTCCCTCGTTGGAGGTGCTGGAAGTCACCTTTTGACAGCAGAGATCACAGAGGGGGCTCCAAACCCAAGAGGGAACCCAGATCCCAAAGCTGGGAACACCTGAGCTGCCTGTCCTTGCCCCAGGTGAAGAACAGAGTCCCCAGCCAGGAGCCTCCCCCTCAGCTTTGCTGGGATGTGAACAGTCACCAGCAGATTTTAGTTTCCTTGGTGATCACTGACAGATCTGAAACACAAAAGTGAAATGAAAATAGGAATGTATCAGAATTAATTATATACAGTCATGTTAATTATACACCTTCTCTTACAGCCTTTCACGGAGTTGATTTTAGTACTTTCTGCTAGATCTCTGCTCCTCGAGGACTGGCATGAACTGGTCAAAAGGATGAGCATTTAATCTTCCAGTGGTAGACCAGACATTTTAATACTGAAGGTTGTTTTATTCTAAGGGTACCTTCAATAAAGGATATGCATCTTCCCAAGGACAAATAATTACTGCAACAGCCTGGAGCAATTTGTCAGGAGAATGACCCTGAGAGTAGTTAAAGTTCATAAGGTACAGCATGAGTCACCATTAGAAAATAACAGAACTATTTCTCTCAATGACAAGAGGTGAAAATTCAATAGCAAAGGGGTGTGAAATATTAGGACCCCAACTAAACCAGGGATGAGTAGATGAGGAATTATAGTTGGTGCTCATTTGGGAAGCAAATGTGAGACGTCGTGTTTTGAGTGCTTGAGAGAAAATTTGGTATCTTTGGTAACACAGCTATAAAGGAAGAACCTCCAAATAGTTTTCATTTCTTACTGTAGTCATGGAACTCAAAAAGGCAATGAATAATGAATGAGTAATCCCGGGAAGCATTTAAGGACTCCACTTCCCAAGTGCTGGTCCAGCAGCCCCCGTGGACAGCAGGACGAGGGGAGAGCCCAGCGCGGGGGGAGCTGCAGGAAGCACGGCAGTGCCCAGGGTCCCGGGGCTGTGCCCCGTGCTGCCAACACCCACACAGCTCCTGGGGGGCGCAGGACACCCTGGCCCAGACTGCGACCCCCCTGTGCCTCCAGGGGCAGGGCAAGGCCAGCAGTGAGGCAAGTGACCCCTGTGGGGTTTCTCCAGCCCTGCTGGCTGCACCCCCGACCCTGGGGCAGCACAAGGGGTGTGCTGTGGCACAGCTCGCTCCTTGCCCATCCTGCCCCGTTCCCAGCAGCTCATCCCCGCGCCAGGAGAGCCCCAGCCCCGGCAGGAGCCGCGGGCAGCTCGGCTCTGCTCCCCAGAGCTGCCCAGCGGAGCTGGCAGGGCTGGGCCGGAGCAGCACTGCCACTGCTGCAGCGAGGGCTCTGATGGATTGCACACAATCGGAATTATTATAGGAGAGTGTATTTCATCCAGACAGGAAACTTTAAGCAGGACACAACAGACATTTTTCTTACAATATTAACAATTTACCATCTGAACTTTATCTTCTCCTTGGATAATAACCACCAGCCACTGGGTAAAGGAACAATTGATTTAAGATCTCAATCAAAGGAAAGCATTCCTCTTATCTGGATAGCCAAGCAATGGAGCAACAGTCAGCTGGGGTTAGTGTACATTTGTCAGTCCATTAAAAGCACAGGCTCCAGATCTATAGATGGGCTGTAAGACATTTGTGGAAATGACTCTTGCAAAAATCTTTAGTGGTTAAGTGCCTGCCATCTAAGCCTTCCCTTGATTTCCACAACGTTTACCCTAAAAGACAAGGGGAAAAAAAATAATACTCCCTGTACTCAGACTTTCTTCCCTTTTTCCACATGCTCTTCCTTGATGATTGAATTACTCCATGATTTAATTGCTGCTCTGACAAGGAGCACAGTGGTGCACAGGGGACTCCCCCCATGATCCCAGAATCACTGAGGTTGGAAAAGACCCCCAAGACTGAAACAGACGCAGAGGCCAGTCACTGTGGAACAGGGTCAACTGGTTTAATAAAAATACCAAACCCGGGGAGCTAGGAGATGGGAGGAGCCCTTCTCGGCACTGAGGCAGAAGCACCCTCCAGACAACAGACACCCACAGGAGGAGGAACCCAGTACCATCCTGGTGCCTCCTTTTTATACAACCCCGACTCTTCCTATTGGTCAGTTTTTCCCGCCCCTGGGCTTTGGATTGGCTCGTGTCCAGGGCCCGCCTTGTGCCTTACGAAACGTTGAGTGATTCGCTGTGACCATGGCTGGACTCGAGAGACGATTGGTTCTTGCTGCTGTCAATCTCGAGGGGCTGAAGTGACCCCTTTGGGGTCCGTTTTTCGCTTTGAGCGCCGCCTCCTGGACGCCCACCCTCATTGCATCCCCTTTCCCAACCCAAACCGTGCAACCCGAACCGAGAAAACTCGAACCCACACCCGTACAACCGAGACCGCAAAAACCATCATTTACAACAAAGACCATCGAGTCCAAGCTGTGCCTGATCCCCACCTTGTCTCCAGCCCGGAGCACTGAGTGCCACGGCCACGCCTTCCATGGACACCTCCAGGGCTGGGCACTGATGCTCTTTCACCACTCAACTCAGAATTATTACTGCTCTGGGCCAGCAGTTCTAAGAGCAACCCTTACTGCAGCTGTTTTGATGTGCCACATTAAATACAGATGTGCCGGCAGCAGCAGCCCGTGGTGCCCGAAGCACCCCCACCCCGGCAGGCGTCCCAGCAGCCCAGGAGGCGCAGGGACCTGGCGCAGGTTGCGTTTGCTCTCAGCAGGGCTGTGTCGGGATGGTGCCAGGCCGGAGGCAGCTCGGGCTGCGCCATCGCAGTTCCCGTGGCTGCTGGCGCGGAGCTGCCCGGGGAAGGAGCGCGGCTGCTCCCCGTGCCGGGGACAGCCCGCCCGGCTCGCCGTGCTCGCACAGACAGGGCTGCTGCTGTCGCTGCCGTGGCCGGGCCGGGGCTGGGTGCAGCTCGGGCTGTCCGGGGGGGTCCCACACAACAAACCTCCTCCCCCGGACTGGGGTTCCATGGAGGGGAAACCTCCTGACTGCTGCTGCCAGTGGGCAGCTGGGGAGAAAGGAGAAGTGCACTTGCACCCCAAAGAACATTCTGGAATGTCTGATCTGAGCTGCTGCAGCACCAGGAGGACAAGGATGGGGCAAAGCCTGGAAGAGCAAACCAAGTACAAAGTCCCTGTTCCCTTCAGCACAATCCTCCCCAAGGAGAAGCAAATGCCTCTCCAAGTCTCAAAATCCAGGATAGCCCTGACCCCACAGCCACAGCAGACACCCCAACAACGGGTGTGGGACCCCCAGCTGCCCACCCCCCCGGAGCTCCCCGCAGCTCAGAGCAATAAAAAATATTGAATCAAGATGGATTTGGAATTTTTTTACTCCAGCAATCTCCAGCAGGATGATTTCCCTCTGGGTCTCAATATCCCTTCATCCATGTGATGATTCCTGACGTACAAAGAACTAAAAGTCACATAAAAAAATACCTGAGCTCCGCAGAGTCTAAATTCCCAATGAATTGTGCATTATCAATCCGGCCAAACAATTAACTGAATGATTAAATCTAAAATTATTCCAGAACCAAAGGGACCTTGGTCCAATGTAGGAGAGTCAAAACAGGGTTTAGTGCCAGTTTAGCTCAATTCCTGCCTTTATTCACTTGCACTCCCTTCTCTTGACTTTCCATGAAGAATTTTCCCTTTGCCCAAAGGATGCCTTTCCTGGGAAGTGCAACCCCTGAGATCTCCCCATCAGCACCAGTTCCTCCTGTCTACTGCTTCGAGTGAAGCCTTTAAGCAGAAGGCTGCTGTGGGAAGCCTCACTCTTCAAGATCTACAGATTTTTCCTGTTTTCATAAAAAATGTTCTGCCCAGCTCTTCCGAGTATCCTTGGCACATCATTCCCTGCTGTAATTCCTACACCTGATTATCTAGATGCCTGCGCAATCATTTGCAAACCCCTGTTCTGCAAGCTCTGCTATTGTCCCTCCATTTGCTGGTACCTGGCTGAGCAGAAGGCAGCATGGCATGGGGTAAACTGCAGCCACACCTGTGTGACACTCAGATCCTACTGCCACAAAATTATAAACCGGGAAAGGTCTCAAAATATGCCCAAAATAAGCCACTGTCACACACCTATGCTGTTCCTTGAGCCTCTCAATGGATGCTCCTTCACATTCCTGTCCATCTGTCCCCGGTGTCACACTCTCACTTGTTCTGTTACTGACACTGTCAATGAAAACCCATCCATGTCCCCATTCCATGGTGTCCCTGGTGCTCCAGGATGGCAACACTCCCTGGCCAAACCTGGGAAGAAAAGGGCCATTGCTGTGTCTCTTCAGACATTTGGAGATGCAAAAAGCAAGTTATGACTAGGATGAAATTCCGCTGCTGGCGTGCGTGCTGTGGGCCAGGGGCACGGGAGGTGCAGGCACCTGAGAGCCGCCCCCAGAAAGGGCTCCATATGCAGCATTTGCAGGAGCAGATCACGTCGTGGGCTGGGGAGGATTGATAAATATTAATAGAGCACCTGGTTCAATTCCTCTCGAGCAGCAGAGCAGCTGAGCCCGGTGCGTGGTGACAGAGCGCGAGCAGCTCGTGACAAGGCTCCCATGTTTACTTTCCTGCTCTTTTGTAGGATTGCACTGGCTTCTCCTTTAATTGGCTCTCTGGGGTAAAAGCACAGCTCATTAATCACGGGCTGAGGGAGGCAGAGCTCCGTTGTCAGATGGGTGTGCACCACATCCTCGTCCTCCGAAGGGGTGAAGGGCTGGGGGCAGCAGGGCTGACGGGGGGATCCCGGAAAGGGTGCAGACACTCCTGCATCTGCAGGTGCCTTTGGCTCTCTGAATTGTGCAGAATTGGCAGCACATGACCGTGCAGTGAGGACCCTCCCACGCAGGGGGAAGTGCAGCAGATACTGTATTTTCTCAGCATCAGTGCAGAATTTACTGCTCCCTCACACCCCCTGAGACACTGCTGGGGTGGCGTTGGGGCCCGCACATGGATGGACTTGGCTCAAAGCTCTTCCCAAACACTGCTCTCTGGAACAGAGGAGGCACAGGTCGGGTTCTGCTGGATTCCCAGGCAGTGCACTCAGCCCTGCCCACCCAAACCTCCCAGTGCCGGCAGGTGAGTGAGCTGCTGTTCTGCACCTGCTCCTGCAGCCTTCCCTCCCACAGGGACTCCTGGCTGGATTCTGCCACGGAATGAGGAATCAGCAGGGATGGCCCGAGCAGCCCCTGCCCCGTGCCCCCATCCAGACCCCCCCTGTGCCCCCAGACACCCCCAGCCCCTCCACAGCCCGTCCTGGCCCAGGCACCACCTCCCCCCACACAGCTCTGCCCACTGGGCTCGGCTGCTCTTAAATGCTGATGGCACAGCTCAGCAGTTTGAAATACAAGGGGAAGAAATAGAGAATGGCCACAAAACATTTACCGTCAAATAAGCTCAAAGTGCTTTTATAACTGTTACTCACGTCATGAGATACTGCTGAGACACGGTGATAAACACGTCCAGCCATAAAAACGTTTTGTATTTGCTTTTTAAGTCACCTCCAAGTATTTCAGTGCAGAAAACCTTTTGATAAGATCATTGCGCTGAGCTGTGGGAGCACCTGCACCTCCTGAGCACCACCCAGGGCTCTCGCAGATGGAGATGGCTCTTGTGGGATGGTTGAACTCCACGATCTCTGAGGTCTTTTCCAACCTTAATGAGTTTATGATATGAGCAGGGTCACATGAAGAGCCTTGCCAAGGTCACCAGGACAGGCTGACAGGATGGAAACATTCCCTGACTCCATAGGAAACCCAAACTTGCTGGACCCAGCTGCTGAGTGATAGCCTGACATTGGTTAATATTCTGTGGAATCCCTGCTTATCCTCCTTCCCCTCTCTCTATCCCTCTTTTTCAGCAGGGGCCACATGGACCAGGACGACTCAGTGTGGTGAGTTTGGTATTTCAGGGCTTCAGTCTGTTACAGGGACACCTTGGGACCAACATCCAGATGTTCTCACTCTCATCTTTCCCTTTTTGTTTCTGCCTCCCCGCCTCAGCCAGATGGACCTCGGCTCCTCATCCCTTCAAGCTGTGGGCAAGGAGCCAAAGGGGAACTTCTTTTTTTCTTCCATTGGCAATTTTCTACAGTAAATAAGAAAAGAAAATGGAAAACCTTGTAGGAAGTCCCAGGCTGCTGAGGCTGTTTAAATGGGATCAGAGCTCAGGCATGAGGCAGATTAATCACAAACCAGACACGTTGAGCCAGCACAGGAGATGACATTTGAGGGTTTGTGTAGGGAAGAAGGATTAACTGAGGGACGAGACTGGGGACAGAGGACACCTGCATGAACCACCAGGTACAGGAGGGTCGGGATGTGACAGCACTGAGACTGTTCAACAAAATTAAGCACGGCCTTGAAAAGTATTTTCTTTGCATGAACACTGCGATCTCGTTCTAATGTGCTTGCAAGAAATCGCGATGATTAATTGGATCATTTCCGTATCCTGCTCCAAGCGCGGTACTTGAGGAAAGCGCTGTTGCTGCCCGGCCTGCAGACAGGGGTGCCAGCAGGATGGGGTGGTGAGCAGGAGGTGTTAGAGACAGGAGCAAAGCAGGTAACAGCCCCTGCGCCCCAGCACGGATCCCGGATCCCGTTCCTGGGGTAACAATTTACAGACGATCTGCGTGGAGACGTGCCCCTCGTTTAAGAAAAGCAGGCTGCAGGAACAGGCTGCTGCCGAGGATAACGAGGCCTTTTCACGCGGCGTTAACGCTCCAGAATGGTCCATCTTTGCTCAATGGCCCTTTTCCCTAAAATTACACAAGATCCATCGCGGTGCTTTCTGCACCGGGAGAGCTGTGCAGCACCAAGAGCCTTTGGAAGGAGCCCCGCGTCCCTCCGCTCCCCCTCGGTGCCTGCCGGGGCTGTGGGGAGAGCCGAGAAAAGCGAGGACGGAGGGGCAAAGCTGCGGCTGCCCCGGCACAGCCTCGCTGCTCGAGGATGCTGCAGCCCAGAGCTGGCTCCTCCCTGAGGCTTCACTCACGCCTGATTGCCAACCATGTGTCTCCTGTAGAGCTTCAGCCCCAAGTATTTGTTCTCTTGGGGCTGGGAGCTGTCACTCAGAGCGCCCAACAGCTGCTTCCCACCTGTTCTGTTTCTACATAAATTTATTACCCATGGAAAAGCAAAAGGAGGGGTTTGCTCCCACCTAAAACCAGGCAGGTTCCCAGCCTGTGTCGTAGTAGTGAGTGCTTCCTGTTGGGGATGGAGACGAGCTGTCAGTGGGATTTTATCTGGTGCTGAAAATCTGGAATGGCCTTGAACAGCCACCATACTGGGGAGCCTCAGGCACGAGGTCCTGCTGCCTTCCAGGGAGACACCACGATGCTCTGGAAGGATCCAGGAAGATCCAGGAAGGATCAGCTCCTCAGAGACAAATACCTGGAATTCTGAACCCAAAAGGAGTGGTTTCCAGTTGTGTGTCTTCCCAAAACCCTTCCAATCAATCCCTGACTCTCTCAGTCTCTCAGCATCCCTAACTGGTTCTGCCACTGATTTACTGCTCAATTCCTGAGCGGTTTGAAGAGTTTTTCCCCCAGCCTAAACACTACTTATTTGAAGTAGAAATTGAATCTGATGGGAAAGTTTCTTTTAATTTGCAAAACCAGAGAAGGTTAAAAGGGACAGAGTAAAAACAATCTCTAAAAACAACCTCCTCAAACCTCTGACTGGCAGTTTTGGACATAGCAGTGGTACAAGAGCAGCTCCTGTGCTGATTTAAAGAAAAGAAAACAGACCCAGAGCCACCTCCCCAACCCCACAGAGACCTGTGAGGGGACTCCCAAAGCCCCCAGTGCAGGGCATTGGGGTCTGGCTCAGGGGGTCACAGGGCAGACGCTGACCATGAGGCAGCCTTTGCTGTTACTCTGTGTTCCCTCACCCGCAGCTCCAAAGCAGAGACTCGTTTTAGAGAGTAAAGAAAGATGATGTTTGTAAAGATTGTTTTGTGCAGAATAATTCTAATTATTCTAATAGGATTATTATCTATTAGTATTGTCTATTAATTTATCTATTAGTAACAGATTATTCTAATAGGAGAACAGAAAGAAAAGGATAACATATAAAATTCAGCTTTCCTCCAGCTCCTGCCCAGAGCCCTGCAGGCACCAGCCAAGTGTTCCCTGCACTGGCAGAGGGAAGTGGAAAAGCTTTCTAGCCCAGGATATTTTATCACAGCTTTTCATCTGTTAGGCCAAGCTCAAGGCAGGGCTCTGACCTTCACAGCGTTTGACTGAACGTTAAAGCAAGACACATTTCCAGTCAAATAATGTGCAAATCCCCACAGCCCGGGAGAGCACAAGGCAGGAGGCACGAGGAGAGTCTGTGCATGGAGGGGTGAGCCAGGTCTGGGCAGGACTGGGGGGGAGCAGCTCCTCACACCATCCCTGCCCTGGGAGCTGCTCCCACACCATCCCTGCTCCTCTGCCCCCCGGCCCCTCATCCCCAGCACGGCCCCACAGCCATAGGACCCCCCCCATATCCTGTCACCCCCCGCCGTGCCCCCCGTGACAGCAGCACCATGTCAGCTGTCACCACCTCAGCGGGCTGGAACTGGGTTAGATTGAATCTGGTGGACCAGATTTTGGTCACCTTACAAACAACAACAGCCCCCCCTTTCCCTCACAGCCCTCCCACACACACATCTGCCATGCTGAAACTGGAAAATTAAATCACTTTTCCACTCCGCTGGCAGGAGCCAGCCCATAACTCATGAGAACAACCGTGGTTAAACAAATTAACCCCTTCAGCAGAGCAGCTGAGGGCGAAGAGAGGGGGCTGGGGGCTTGCTCAGCCGGGTCTGTTCTGCTCTGGGGACAGCAGAGGGGAGGGACAGCTGGGCTGGCACAGTGGGAGAAACAGCAAAGCAAAGCACAGCAGGCACTTCCATGAGGACAAGGTGACAGAGCGACCTCCCCAGCCGGGCCGAGGGTGCTCCAGGAGGTGCTGGGCCACAGCTGGGAGGGGACAGGCAGAGCCTTCCACTCAAAGAGAAAAAAAACCTTAAGCTCCCCGTTTGTGAGATAGTTAGTGGCAAAGAGATTAAAGGTCTTTCAGGGAGCTGAAAA
The DNA here is from genome assembly GCA_014706295.1 of Lycocorax pyrrhopterus obiensis. Lineage (NCBI taxonomy): Eukaryota > Metazoa > Chordata > Aves > Passeriformes > Paradisaeidae > Lycocorax > Lycocorax pyrrhopterus. Next base: position 8,183,393 of record JACSVZ010000018.1, on the reverse strand, counting down.
CATTAATTATTCTCCATGCTCAAGTGCTGCCTTCTCTGCTATTCAGAAATCACGGCTGCAGCACTCACTCGCGAACAGGCTGGCTTTGCCTGTGACCCAGTCCGGGTGTCAGTGAGCCCCGGGGACCGTGGCTCTCATGAGTTCCAGTGTCCTATCCCGTGCAAGAGGGAACCTTTTTCCTTCTGGAGAAGGTCCTTCATGCAGCCCCCCTGCCACTGCTGGGTTAAACTGGCACGGAGGTGCGTTTCCAGAGGGATAACGTGCCCTCAGCTAACTTAGAGCTATTCCAGTATTTAAGTGCACCCCAGTGCAGCTCTCTCTGAGCATCCTCCTGCGGGAATCGGCTGTTCCTCAGGCCGCCTCTTTCCAGCTTCAACTCTATTGTAACTTCTGGGGCTTTTACTGAAGTGTAACGATTTGGATAAAGGATGGAGGCAGAGCCCAGAGGAAGGTGTGGAGGATGTGAGTGGTACCTGGTGCCTGGAGCAGCAGTGTGGCTGTGAGCAGGCCCCAGAGTGTGAGCGGGATCGATTCCTGCCCCTCACAGATCCACGACAATCCGTGCATTATTCAGCAGAGCCTCTGCTGCCTTTCCATTTAATCTATGTGAAAATTGGATTTATGGCGCAGGAGTAAGAGCTATCTGAACATGGCCCATAAAACTGGAAGAATCATATTTTTCTCTTCAGCAAGCAACTTTTAACAGCTCTGCTGGGTGCTTATTTGCAGTCACCAGGCAAAAATTTTCTCTCTGCTGTTTACGACCCTTTTACTCATTCCTGAGGCAGAGGGGGGTGGTTTGGAGCGCGGTGCCAGCGATGCTCCAGTTCCTGGGTGTTATTTGCTCCAGGGACTCTTTGATATGTAGTCCTGGCTGCACTAATGTCCCCATTAGTCCTGATTGCCTCGGCGGGGGGCGGCGGTGGAAACGACTTCGGTAACAAAGTGCCTCGGCAGATCCTTCTTCAGCCTTTGATATTCCCTTTGTAACATTTCCCTCATCTTTCTCAAGATACCGGTTTGACTTTGAAGCGATTTCCATTTCTGTGGTTGTCGTTACTTTGTGTTTCTGCTGGATTGTCGGATGTTTCCTGCGGGGAGCGAGGGGCCACCCAAGAGGCTCCCTTTGTGTCCGGTCCCTTGAGCGCTGGAGCGCGATCGGAAGCGCGGGGAAAGGCAGGAGCCACAGGCTGCGAGGGGTCACTCAAAGTTGCTGGGAGGAAAAATTAAGAACAAAAATATATATGCGGGAATATATATATATATATACATATATACACACACATATATATACATATACACACACGTATATATATATGTAAAATCACAGTGAGAGAAGGGCTGGGGACCAAAGGGGTTCAACAGTCATAAAGCATGGAGGAAGGTCAATAAAAAAAGTTTTTTAAAAAATTAAATTAAAATTGGATACTGGCCTATTCAATATTCATCAGTCCAAGTGTTTATTCACACACTTTGGAAGGCTGAGCTGAAATGAATGGAGATTTCCTGGTGAAATTTCATACGATTCCTGTTTGTGGGTAGGCTGAAACAATGAAGAGATTTGGTTGGTTGGTTGATTGGTGGTCTGTGAAACAATGTAGAAAGTGGAATGGAAAAGTGAAAATGAGGACTAAAAAGTTCTTCGGAGGGCTCTGCCCGCCGCAGAGAAGAGTCCCTTCGGAAAAGGGAGTTTCATCCCCTGCCACAACCTCTGCTTCACCAGCACACCACAGCTGCTGCCACCTCCGTCCTGGGAAGCCACAGGAAGTGCATTTAAAACGCCCAGCAAGGAAAGAAAACCTTCCTGAGTGGTTCTACCTCAGAAGGTCACTCTGCGAGCTGGGTGTCCTGTACAGAGCAAGGAGCTGCTCTTCACTGAGCCCTGTGGGTCCCTCCTAACTCGGATATTCCATTATTCCGTTTTAGGATAACCTGGGAGAATTTGGAGATGATCGAAAGGGCCGTAATGAGGCTCCTGCTGCTCCTCACCCCAGAGGCACCAGAGCTCCCTGCACATCCCAGCTGCCAGCCAAGGGTCACCCGGGCCGGGTTTGCCCTTCCCAGCTCTGTTTCACTGCCGGCACTTTTCCGTAACACGGAGCCAAATGCCGGTTTGCGGTGCTTACCTGCTCCTGTGGTTCAAAGGCCCTGGCGCTGCTGCCCAGCACGCTCATCCCTCCCAGAGGAAAAGAGAGCAGGGCTGGAAAAGAAATGAGCACAAAGGGAAGAGCAGCAGCAGAACCCTGCAAACACCTGCAAACCCCACCGAGCACAGCGCCGGGTCACCCCCATCTTTGGTTCACAGTGACCCATGGGCTGCTCAGCCCTGAGCCCGTGTGGCTCTGCCAAATCACCTCCAAAACCCCCCTCTCCATCCCCAGCACCTGCTGGGATCCCTCCTGGAGCCATGAGGGGATGGGATGGGATGAGATGGGATGGGACGGGACGGGACGGGACGGGACGGGATGGGATGGGATGGGACGGGATGGGATGGGATGGGCAGCCAACGTTGCTGCAAGCTCAGCCCGTGGGGAAGTCCAGGGGGAGGAAAGGCTGTTCCCGCCTGGAGCTCCGGGGCTGTGGAGATGCTGTTTTTGTGCTTTGGCAGGATGCAGATAAGAAGGGCATCGAATTTGAATGTTATGCTAATAAGAACATCTGTGTACTTAAATCAGCACTGAGCAGCTGGTACATTTAAAACAGCCCCCAGCATGTCTAAACACTCTGTAAATACAGAGTTAATATCTCCTGAGATCAATTTATCATTAATAAGTTATAAAACCAGGATTTGATGCACACTGAAATAAAAATAGCCTATTCTTTCCTGCCATTTTTTCTGACCCCAGCCCTGGAGTGTGTGAGAAACAGACTGAGCTGCACGGGCTGAGGGCTCGGGGCTGGCCTCGGCCACTGCGGAGCTGCACTGGTCACCAGGCTGGACGGGGCTTGGAGCAGCCTGGTCTGGTGGAAGGTGTCCCTGCCCAGGGCAGGGGTGGCACAGGATGAGCTTTAAGGTCCCTTCCAGCCCAAACCAGTCTGGGATTTGATTCTATGCAGACACCTCTAAAACTGTCCAGCATTTCCCTTTCCTTAGCCTGCCCAGTGTTACTAAACAGGCTACAAGGACCTGCATGTCCCCCAAAAGACCCCTGAGAGCATCTGAACTTAGTTTGAACACTTTAGAACGTCATCTACTAAGTTGTGAAAATTAGAGCTGGTGGCTCTGATGAAATGAATCCCTTTTCCTCTGTTGTGAGCAGGCATTGGACATATATATTCTGTACTTCACTTTTTTGAGCCTCCTGGATCCACAGACAGAGCCTGCTTCATTAAAAGTGTATTTTATGCATCCTGTAAGCTCAGGGGATCTGTGTAATTCCAGGTAGCAGCCAGGGTGTGCAGGTGGCATTTTGATCGATGCTGTGTGCAGCTGTAAAACCAAGATACTCCTCTGCACACTTGGAGGGGTTGTTTTTTCCTTCCTGCTCCTCTCTTCCTGGAACACTTTTATCTCACTCCAGTAATTGCCAGCAACCCTCACAAACAGTGAAGTCCATGAGTGAACCTTATCAGCCACATTTCCCTGCACAGCTCTCGAGGATCCCGTCTGCAGAGATGAGCACTCCTGTCACAGCCAGAGGCATTCACGGGTGTCCTCATCCCACAGGGCTCAGGGCACAGGAGACATGTCTGGGAAAGGCTTCCCAGAGAGGGGATTGTGTTTTACTTATTGTTTTTTCACAGTCCTCAGCCGTGATGTGCTCCAAGAGGCAAACGCACACCGAATTTGTCATTTTGTCTGGCTTCACCCTGCCTGGAGCAGGGGACCTGACACACAGGGTACACCAAAGCCCAGGTCATTAAGCTGGATTCTGATCTAAAGCAGTCTCAGGTAAGAAACTTCAGACCAAGACTGAAGATACCCAGAGCCCCCAGATCAGGTACAGCAAAATGCCAGCTCTGCCCTGCTGCCAGTGCCTGGAGCAGCTATGAGTGCTGAAACCCTGCCCAGGAGGGACAAAAGGTCTTTATCACTATAAACCCAATATCTCTTGAGGAGGGAGAGTTTTCCACTCCCCTGCACACCTCCTCTGCCAGAACAGAACCGGGATTCCAGGGGTTCTGTGTTAACACATTTCCCTCATTAATCCAGGTGCCTGTTGGACCTGCTGGGAAGGAGACACCAGGAGTTCTGGCCCTGCACCCTTGGGGCTGAGCCCCCCAGGTACAGCCCCACTGCTCTGGACAGAGCAGGGATTCTCCATCAAACTGTGAGGGAAGAGTGGCAAATCAGCCTTTCCCAGAGAGCTGGGAGGGTGTAAACAAGCATGAGCACGGCACTTATTTTTTCCAAGCAATATGAATAGCAAAATGAATGACATTTTCCTGGCCAGAAGCAAGCAACATTTCTTGATGTATTGGGATGCCATAAATTGAAAATTTGTTGTATAGTAAAGTGCATTTAACATTTACTCTCTCCTGCTCTATCACTGCTGAGCTGTCAATAACTCCCCCTCTTCACACACTATTTCTGCTGGGGATTTGAAAGTTTCTGCAACATTAGGAGAGATTTTACCTTGACAGCAGATGGGAAAGAGTCCAAACCCCCCAAATAGTAACCTTGTCTTTATTCCTTCTGTCCATGGGATATTTCTGGACTGCCTGGCAGCAGTGTCTGGCTGAACTGGTTTCCACACTTCTGGAGCAGGTCCAGGCTGGCCAAGAGCAAGGGATGGCAGCTGCTGTGACTGAGGCACCATCGGTCCTGGGAGGAAAAGGGTTAATCCAAAATCGCACCCTGGCCCTCACAACAGTTCTGCCTGACTGAATGTCTTGACCCAAATAATAATGAAAATCCACTAAAAATATTTCTAATTCTTCTGAGGTATAAAAACAATCCCAGTATATAAAAGCATAAAGCTTTTGGTGAAATAAACCAAAGAAAGGGTAGCTGATAAGTTTCTGGTGAGATAACCATCATTTTAACTAAGCTTAGTACAGTTTTTCAAAATACTTTAAGTACTTACTGGAGTGCTGACCATGAGAAAATGATTTGGTGCTGAATTCCTGGCCATTGGTCATTTCTGGCCCTTCCCAGCAGCTGGCCACGGCTCCGGACACCACTGTGAGCCAGCAGCCCACAGCCCCCCACAGGGCCAAACCCTGGGACAAGGAACTCGGACAGGAAACAAGCTCATTACACCTGTAAATAACAGGGGGCACCAGCCCTTTTTAATGAATCTGCTCCAGGAAAAAACAGGCAGGCTGCAGGGCAGGATGGATCCCATCCCTATGCCCGAGCAGAGAGCGCCGGGCAGAGCTTGTTTTTCCTCGGGGAAACAGCGGTGAGCAGCAGCCCAACACACGAGTTGCTGCAGAAACACCAGTAAAACTGGCTTGTTCTTAAGGAAAACATGCTTTTCCAGATCTCCCCAGTGCCATTTTCAACGCTTGTGATTTTTTTCTGCTTCTGAGGGGTTTTGTGCTCTGCCAAGGGCAGCTCATGCAGCTCCTGGTTCTGCACTCGGGTTCCTGGCACCGGGGGAGTGACGCTGCCCGGTGCCACTCGTGCTGCTGCCTTCTCTTGGGGCACTGTGCTCCTCACCAGAGCAATTCAAACCTGAAATGCAATGCAGGAGCTCTGGGGTGGCTGCAGGGTTCGGGTGCCACTGCACATCTGGATGTGTTCGCCCTCAGCAGCACCTCAGCAGCTCCCGGCTGGACAGCCGAGCACGAGGGGCTCAGGGGGAAAGAACGAGCAGAAATACACATTGCCTGCTGTAAAATCCAGTTTAAGGAGATGGGAATGCCCTGCCTCCACAGGCTCGCTCTACATCACATCCGCTCACAAAAACAGAAAATGGGTTTCTGGAGCTCAGGAACTGAGTGGTGCCAGTGCAGACCCAAGCAATGTCCAGTCACCAAGCATCACATTTTATAGCACAGGGATATCCTGCACATGGCCCCAGGGGTATCCCTGCACCCCTCCCCGGGTCACCAGCCTACCCCTCATAGCCCAGCCTTCCCCAGCCCAGCCTCTTCCAAACTGATCAAACAACACTTTCAGGAGAACTTTGTCCTGCAGGACTCACCGATGCACAGCCTGGGGGACAGCCCGGCCCTGCCTCCACCCAGATCCTCCCGCAGCCAGGAACCCTCACTCCCTTCCCTGATAAAGACACTGCACTTTTAAGGTTCTCAAGATTTAACTCAGTCACGTTCCCAGGGGGCTGGCAGGAGAGAAGAAAAATAAAGAAATCAATCACTCGATGAGAGACAGGCTTGAACCAGTGCCAGAACCCAAATTCTGGGAAGGGAGCATTTCAATATTGATTAGAAAGGCGTGTTTTTGTCAGATGTTTACAAGCCTGGTTTCCCAGCACTGCCTCCAGCAGGCTCAGGGACCTTCTGCAGGTGCAGAGGCTGTTCCTGTACAAAGCTGTCTCCAGAAGCATTCCAGAGGAATTCCATCCCCCTCTGCAGTGAGAACACCCTTCACATCTTGGGGTGGCCAAGCAGAGACACCCAGAGCCTGTGGGGCCACTCAACCCAGCAAGCCTTTTAAGGTTCTGTTCACCCTTTGTGGACTTGGGGGTTCCCCTCCCTGCTCACGACATCTGAGCTGTTCGGTGACCTGAGGACAATGGAGAGAACAGGCGACAGCTGGTGAGAACCACGGAAACACCGAGGCTGGCAAAGCCCTCTGAGAGCATCGAGTCCGACCATCCCCAGCCCTGCCAGGGCCACCACAGCCCCACGTCCCCAGGTGCCACAGCCACACCTTAAATCCCTTCTGGGATGGGGGCTCCACCACCGCCCTGGGCAGCTGTGCCGGTGCCCGACAGCCCTTTTGGGGGACGGATTTTATTTCCACAGAAATGTGGGCTCCCTGAGCAGCACCTGTTCAGAAACACTTCCAAGAGCACATCAGGTTAATCCATCTACTGGTGAATTGCACAGGTCAGCCCTCAGAAAGCGTGACCCAAGGGGCAACAGTTGCTTCCCTCCCTTCCACTCCTGTGCCAGCCACTTATTCAATCCACTCGCAGCTGCACTGAGTATAACTTAAAATACTCTATTGTTTATTTAATCTAGTATCTTCAATCCCCAGTTCAATTTTTAATCATCACAATTACTGAAACAGGCAGTTCAGACTCAGAAAAAATTAATTTTTCCCTCCAATCTCACTTGTATCTCTGAGAGGTTGTTTGCAGCCTTAATTAAAATCCATACACCAAAACTACCATTTCCCCACTAAAAGCAATATCCATGTAAATAAAATCAGTAGAAGCCCCTACCTTTCAGCACCTCATTGATTGTTTTACTCAAGACAATTTAAGAATAATTTAATTCCCCCATCAGAATGGGAATGACCATGGAATAAACCCCTCTGAGTGGAGGGTCAGTCCCTCCCAGTCTGGGCTCTTCTCTCTGGCTCCAAAAGCAAATCCCTAACGTTGCACGTTTCAGGAAAACAAACCAGGAGAGAGGCAGGATCCATAGCTAAATAAGAAACAGGTCAGCTCATTACTTTTAATATTTTACTCATTGACAAAAGGTATTGACTTCCATTGATGTTCTACAATATGTGTTTAAAGAGCAGATGATGCTTTACAGAAATATTTGGAGTGCACTAAGAAAAAGAACAATTACCCCCATGACAGAAAATCTATTTTTGTTTGCCATCATTTTTCATTAGGAGGAGCATTCACAGCAAAAAATGATGCATCAAGAGGCAGAGGTCCTTTCTGAGCTCCCAATTTGTGTACTTAGAGAGCAGCTCTACAGAATTTAATTGCAAATACTTGATTTCTGCAGATTTATCGATCACCTTTAAGGGATTTAATCTGAAGTTACATCTGTGCTACAGAATTCACAACCAGATAGAGACGATGATTTTGTACTGGATGTTACGGACTTTTGAAAAAACCTGCAAAATGCTTTTCTGTTTCTTTTGAATTTCATAAGTTTCGTTCCCAAATAAATTCAGTGGCACTGATCACAAACCACCCACACAAACAGCGCTGTTTAAGCAACATTACCCTGCTGCTTCGGTCTGTCAGAGCTGCACAAAGATCTCTGCACTTGCAGCTATTCCTGCCCACCTGGGACTCTGGCTGAGCCATTCCTTCAGGTAACACTTTCTGAAAGCACTTAGGGTTTCAAAAGAGGGTTTAGGACTTGACCCACATTTTCAAATTAATTCAGAGATAAAGTTTTAAAAAACTCTACAATACTTTGAGTGCCTGAATTTTTATAGTCACTGGTTATTAACTCTTCCCTTACATGTAGGACAAGGGGAACAGCTTCCCACTGCCAGAGGGTAGGGATGGATGGGATCTTGGGAGGAAATCCTTCCCTGTGAAGGTGGGGAGGCCCTGGCACAGGGTGCCCAGAGAAGCTGTGGCTGCCCCTGGATCCCTGGCAGTGCCCAAGGCCAGGCTGGACGGGGCTTGGAGCAGCCTGGGACAGTGGAAGGTGTCCCTGCCCAGGGAAGGAGAAACAGAATTATCAGAGTACTGGTCTTTTTTAAGGCAGAAATTTTTATCCCTTATACATTTTATCCCTTATACATTTTTTCCCTCCCCAGAAAAATGAGGTGAAACCAGTCCATAGCAGTAATTAAATCCTATTTCTTCCATTTCTTTTCCAGCAGATGTGTTCTACAAATGGAGCTTGCCTTTGTTTTGTCATGTCCTAATAGATTCCAGAGGAAATTTAATAATTTTCTTCTATCCTGAGTGACTCAGTGGTGCAAAATAGATGTTAAACAAGGAAAGAACAATTTATTTATCTGCTCTTGTGCTCCCCTTGCTTTCATTTGCATGTCAGCTGTTTGGCTAAATGGTGGGATGGGGAGGACGTGAACACTGCTCTCGCCTTGTTCTGCTGATGTAATGACAATGAGAGGATTATTTCTTAATTTTCAGTGTGGTAAGTGGGTAATTATTGTCCAATTAGACTTGCTATTAACCTCTCTGTATCTCATTTTGCTATCCATAAAACAAGAATAACAGCTCTTCCCACTCTCTCTGGGATTCTGCGGAGATTTATTGGTTAATGTAGGGAGAGCACAATGGAAATGAAAAGCTCTGCACGTTGGTGAGGGCAGGATTATTAATAAAGAATCATCATTAACGTGGTTGTAGCTTTGGGGACTTGGGGTGGGAGTTGATCCCAGCCATGGGTGCACCCCTAAGGGATCTCCTGTGGGCCCTGGAGCTTGAGCAGTTGGGTGGGGAATCCAGAAAATGGGGTCTAAGGGAATGCTAAGTCAGGTTTAATTGGTGCACATGTGGATGCACCTTTTCCTTAACTATTCCCCTGAACTGGTCCTGAAAGAAAAATTATGTCAATTGAGATAAAAGTCTTCTTGAACTCTTCCTCCCTCAACCCACCATACCTGAGTACGTTCCTGGTGGCACATCTTGTCCGTGACGTGCTGGTGCTGCAGAGGGGAGCTCTAAGGGGGCAAAGGGGACACCTGGAGAGGTCACCTGTGTCACTGGCCACAGCAGAACTGGGGCTGGGCAGTCACCCAGAGCCACCCCTGGCTCCTCCTCCAGGAGCAGCTCCCACGGGGAGCACAGACCGGGCTCTGTGTCCAGCCAGGACACGCTGCCCAGCCCGGTCCTGAGCCCAGCTGTGCTGCTGCTGTTTGGGGAGGGAGCTGCCCCTCTGCAGGGCACAGCAATGGTCCCCACAGCCTGTCCGGGCTCCTGCTGGGCAGCACGAGGCTCTGTCTGAGACTGTGGCTTTATATCAGTCGGGCATAATTTAATTAAAGACTGTACCAACTGATGCATGGGACGACACCAGTAATGAGAGTATTGTATCCACCAAGGAATAAAGGCATTTTCAGGAACGTTCTCTCTGCAGCTCAGGTCTCATATAAGCATCTGGAAGGCTTCCAGTCATCCCTGTTGCTCCTTCTCCCATCTGTCCCTCCGAGCAACACCAAACACGGTGCTGCTCGTGTGGGTCTGTGCGCACACAGACACGGACACAGACACACAGACATGGACACGGACATGGATACAGACACACAGACATGGACATGGACATGGACACAGACACACAGACATGGACATGGATACAGACACACACACAGACATGGACACGGACATGGACACAGACACACAGACATGGACATGGACACACACACCAACGCACACACGCACGGACACACGCAGGGACACATACGGACACAGACATGGACACAGACACGGACACACACACACGGACACAGACACGGACATGGACACACAGACAGACACGGACACGGACACAGACACCCTCACCCCACAGAGCAGTGTCACACCCCCTCATTCTCCAGCACAGCTCAGTCAGTCCCTCGGTGCCAGGGCACAGTCGGGCAGGCACTGAGCCCAAACCAGTGCTGGGTATCGAGGTACAAGAGCAGGAGCGGGGACACCTCGTCCCTGACACCCAGGGGTGCTGCTGTGCTGATGGAGTTGCTGGGCTGTGCCCCAGAACTGTGGGCACTCACTGAGGGTTTGTGGCTCACTGTGTCCCATGGACTGAGAAGAGCTGGAATTTGCACCGTCCACACAAAGCCCCAAGCGGTGCTGTCTCTTTGAGTAAGAACAAAGAATGAGCATTACCTGGGTGCTCTTCAGCCCTGCCTGGCCCAAAGAGAAGTATCCAGCTGACCTGTGGCCATAATCTCTAAAGAAGGAAAGTGGTGGGTCAATAACTCCCTTCTCATGATTACCCTACCAACAACTGCTTCCAGCAAAGCTCCCTGGATGCCAGGCTGGAGCCCAGCGCTTCTCCAGTGCAGGAGATTCATGGGGTGTCACATGGAGATGTAGCAAAAATGTGTTAATGAGTTATTGATTTTTTAAATTAAATTTCACTGGTATCACATTTCCAACCTGAATGAATGCATCATTAAAGCAATTAATAGCACGGTGATGAGGGGAACTGACCGATATTCCAGCGGCACACCCGGAGCCTCGGCTGGGTCAGGCTCCAAGGGAGGCTGGAGGGCACCAGGGTGGCACAGCTGGGCTGTGTGGCACCTGAGCCATCAAAAGACGAGAAGAAAAGGAGGAGAGGAATTAAAAAAGAGGAGGGAGAAAATGAGGAAAAAAGAAGAGGAGGAACAGGACCCCCGACCCAAATGTGCCATCAAAGGGCCAGACCACCCAATTAAAGCTGCAGAGCTCAGCCAGAGGGGCCCAGAACAGGGCAAATCAACCATTTCTAGGTGGGACCAAGGCCTGTTGGTCAAGGGTTATTCTGGCTTTTCCTGATCTCTGCAGGCAAAGCCTGGCCCAGTCCTGGGTGCCAGAGCCGAGTGAGGACACTGCACTCCCATCTCCCCCGTCCTTCCTTCCCCTTCCCACTCAGAACAAGCAATCATCCTTCCCAGGACACTGAAATGAAGGAATTTGATTCTCCTCCTGCTGATCATTCCCGTTTGAAGAGCATCCTCCTGAAGCAGCAGGCAGTTATTGCCCTTTTCCCTCCCACACGCGCCAAGAACAGCCTCCACTCGTGCGAGTGGAAAATGGCACATTAATTTACAGGAGTTCTAACTTGGTAAAAAATTGCTTAGGACAGAAAACACAGACCAGCCATCTCAGCTGAAAGCCTGGTATTTTTAAGCACACCATAAAAACCCCTAACTGAAAGTCAATTGTTACATCTAGTGTGAATAATATTAAATAAGAAAAAGATACAGAACTGGGATCCTAATTTCAGCCCAGCTCCTGAAACTGAGGAGACATTTTCTTAACTGAAATAGAATGTTCAGGTAGAACTCTGTTTTTAAGGATAGTTTTTGAGAGGGGTTGTTGGATTTTTTAAAAGATCACATGATGTTTTTCAGAAGAGGAGAGTCAATTGAAGCTCTCTCCCTTAGGTTGGCCATAGGGATACAGGGCTGGTTATTGATGCTCATCAAGCTCCACCCCTTCCACAGCTTCCACATGGTTTAATTTTATCTGAAACCTCACTCACCAGCTGGTTTTAGCTGAAGTGATTCCTGTGATCACACATGTCTGGGGCAAACTTCAGACTCACCCAACCAAGACTTTCTGTGGCTTTTTTCCAGTTTCCTCCTGAACTTTTTACCCTGGAAGAACAATAAAATAAGAAATTCTGTATTCTTCCACTATAAACCAAAGATAGAAACGTCCCAGCTGAAATCACTGCCCCTGGAGGTGTCCAAGGAAGAGCTGGAGGTGGCACTCAGTGCTCTGGGCTGGGGACAAGGTGGACATCGGGCACAGCTGGGACTGATGGGCTGGGAGAGCTTTTCCCACCTCAGTGACTCTGGGATTCTGTGGAACTGAGCACTGGCCAGAAGGACAATTCCCAGCCTGCCCCACCTCCAGGAAGGTGTTTTACCTTTCCCTGTGTGACAGTGCCTGGCCCCTCACAGCACTGATGTGACACTGGTGAGGCTGGTGGCTCATGGGGACAGGGTACAGGCAAGTTGGGCACTTCAGGGTGGGGAAAAACCTGAAAATGATTCTTATGGTTGATACAAAACTCAGCTTAAAAGCTCTTTTATTTAAACAAGTTGCCACTGTTAAGAACATTATGTCTTTCTCAGGGAAAAACAAAACTGTTGTCTCATTTTAAAACGGGTGCTTCCTTTAGGGCTAATTAAGCTGACAAATAACACTTGCAAAGATTGAGCAGTTTAACTGATGACAACGCAGCGCTGCCGGAACCCTGGAGAGGAGCAATCGCTGCTGTGCACAGCTGGGAAAATTACTGTGTCCCCTCTGTATCACGACATTGAATGAGGGAAAAATAATACCTCATTAATCTTCCTAATGAACCTCTTCTAAACAAGACAATTCACAATTTTATGGTACACATGGGGTTGCTGTGGAGATTTGCTGAGCTGCCTCCCAAGCTGCATCAGAGGGTGCCTAAAGCCCAGCGGCAGCGGGCAGCAGGACACTCATCCCCAGCCCGGGGTCACCCCGCCCGCAGCTCCAGCCCCAGGATCCCAGCATGGGTTGGGTTGGGAGGACCTTAAAGTCCATCCCATTCCACCCCTGCCATGGGCAGGGACACCTCCCACTGTCCCAGGCTGCTCCCAGCCCCGTCCAACCTGGCCTTGGGCACTGCCAGGGATCCAGGGGCAGCCACAGCTTCCGTGGGCAAGAGGTGCTGCCCCAAGCCCAGGGGTGGGGTTGGCATCCTTTGGAGGGGTGGCTTTAGCTGCCATAATTATTGGATGGAAGATGCAATCAAAGTAGGACAAGGTGTCAGATGGGAGAGATGTGAGGTTTGGGGGTACCTGGGCTGGAGCTGTGAATCCCCAGGAAAACCTCTCACCCCTCCGGCCACACTGACACAGCAGCCCTGGGCACCTCTGGGAAGGGAGAGCTGAGAGTGTCAGGACGATCCTGCCCACACATCACATTCCCCACACAGAGGGAGCTGGTGCCTGACACCCCCCAGGCGGGAGGACAGGCTGTGCTGCAGGGTGACATTAATTACACCATCACAATAATCTTCTTACAGTCACAATTAAAGATTGAGGTCCCAGACTTTGCTATTTGTGTGTTTAATACTGACTCAATAGGACTTACCACCACCTGTGAAGGTTTGGGGTTTTTGCAGCCCCAAACAGGAAGGTGCCTCCACACAGCACAGAAGTGCAGGGACTTCTGAAACCTTCTCCAGGCTTCCAGTGAAGTCTCAAAGCTACAGTGTTCCAGAGTCCACATGGCACTTTCCCTCTCTTTTGGTACAGAGTTCGAGAAGAATTTGGATAAAATCTCAGTACTGAACAGTGCAGCAAACCCTCAGGCATCCATGGAGTTTTGGATTTCTAAATAAATAATATTTACATAAACATCCTAAAGAAAGGAAAGCCATCAGGGAACATCTCTGTGGGTATTTCCTTCCTAGAGGAATTACCAGCCTTCATCTCAGAGGCGCTGAAGTGTGTGATAGGGCTGGTTCTGGCAGGGCTGTTGGATCCTATGGGGTGACCACGAATGCCATGAGGACACAGGGACCCTTCGCCCCTCGGTGTGGCTGGGGGCGGTCAGTGCCCGCAGGGCTGGGACAGCCTCACTCCTGGTGCAGGCTCCGGCAGCACAGATGGTCTGACAGCCCTTGATGAGCCTCTGTCCACTGCTCCTGATCCCCTTAAATCATCTACAGCCACATTTGCATCTCAGCTTTTTACAGCCTAGGGAGTCCCATGGGAATAAAAAAGGATAAAGCAGCATCAAGTTGTGTTTCTGTTTTCCTTTTCCGTGATGGAAACACAGATATCACACCAAACAACACTGACTAAATGCTACCACCGCAAATATCCACCAATTTCCATTTCATTGAAACAGCGTTTCAGTGCCATAATTTCATACACTCCTCTTTTTGTATTTAAGGCTGTTTCTTTCAGACAAGTGCTCAGAGCCCGCAGTGTTCAGTGTGTGCTGGAGTCATCAGTGAACCCAGAGAGGAGCTGAAAAAACACACCCTCGAGTTCCCTGCGACCCAGTGACCTGACCTCCAAATCCCAAACCGAGGCAGCTTTGCTGCACCCTGTGCTGAACCCTGTGCTGCACCCTGTGCTGAACCCTGTGCTGCACTCCTGTGCTGCACCCTGTGCTGCACCCTGTGCTGGACCCTGTGCTGAACCCTGTGCTGCACTCCTGTGCTGCACCCTGTGCTGAACCCTGTGCTGAACCCTGCGCTGCACCCTGTGCTGAACCCTGTGCTGCACTCCTGTGCTGAACTCTGTGTTGAACCCGGTGCTGCAGCCCCGTGCCAGCTGCTCGCCTGCCCGAGCCAGAGCAGTGACCATTTCTGTAACTGAGAGCAGCAGTGAATGGTTCCATTTGGTGCATTTCCAGTTTACTGCCGGTCTCTGGCCGTGCTCAGCAGGACTCTCAGGGCTGGGAGCCCGTCTGGCCCCGAGGCCCCTCTGCAGTGGCTCCCGGGGTGTTGGGGTCCCCAGCACCTCCCTGCCCATGCCTGGCCCCAGCCTCGTGTGGCTCCAGCCATGCCCAGCAGAAAAGGGAATATTGAGCTCATCCCATGAGGTTTTGGGCAATTTCCAGAGAATTCTGCCTCCAGCAGAGTCACAGAAGCACATGAAAACCATTTCCCAGTGGTCCAGACCACAGTGACACAGTACCAGAACTCTGAATCTCCTGCAGAGCAGCCAAAACCTTTGTTCCACACAGGGACCTCATAACCACAAACTCCCTCCCACAATCTTCTTTAAGGGTTAAGACAACGAACTCTGTGACCATTTCCCTTGCCCATCAGCACAGCATTGAAAGCCCTGGCTCTGGAGAGCATTTCGGGGTGTGCCGAACAAGAAGCAGGCTTCAACTTCAAAGCCTTCCACTTGTGTAAAATTGCTTTCCACACAAGAAGTGTCCATTCAGAGCAAGGTTTTATCCCTTTCTCCACCCCTAATTCCTCGTCACAGAGCCCCACAGAGCTGAGGGTGGAGGGAAATTCAGCTTTGGGAATTCACCCACCGCCGGGTGGCCCCACCAGCCCCGGTGGCCAAGCTGGCTGTGGCACTGACAAATTCAGTCTGGCTTGTTTGCTCCAACACTGCCACCCCCTCCTAGCTCTTCCCTAACACAATCTTGTTATCTTTGGGCCTTGCATGGTTTTTTAATGATCATTATTATTCATATAGCACGATGCACGCAGACAAATTTAATCATGTTGTTTACATGAGCAAACCTGATCGACTAATGGAGAAATTACACATTTTGTTCCCACTGTTGGCACAAATGCAATTTCTTTTCTCACTCTCATTAACACAGTTAATGTTTATAAAAGTCTGATGGTGCTGGAGATGAAAGTGTTTTCTCCAAAGAACAGGTAAACCATAAACAATAACAGGAGTTACTCCCACCCCGACACTGCAATAAATGTGTTTCAATCCCATGATGAAATGAATGAGGAAAGCAGCCAAAGAATCGAGTCCAGATTAATCATATTTGATGAAGAGCTATTGGAAAGCGCAGGAAAAAATCCTACAGAAAGAGAAAAAAAAAAAAAAAGAAATTGCTGAAAACCACAAACCTTCAGCCAAAATATGGAACGCAGTCCTTGTGCAACAGGAGGGAGCAAACAAAGAAGTGACGGCCAGAACAGGCAGAGCCTGAGCTGGGAGAGCACAGCCAGCAAACGGGAGGGCAGCGGAGAGAAAACCGCACAGTGTGAGCCAAATACAAACGTACAATGGGCGAGGAGAGGAAAGGAACAAGAACAAAACATACAAGTACTTCTTGCTGACTTCCAAAGCGATCAGAAAGGTCTCTCGCTGCTTGAACAGATGGGGCTGAAATTGTTCTCTGCCGGCAGAGCCATCACGGGCTGCATTTGCCTGGAAGGGACGAGCCCTGGGTGAGAGATGTCCCGGCAGGAAATGCCACACGGGGAAAATGCCACACAGGTACCTGATGTGATCGAGCCCCGGAGCAGGGGACGCAGAGACTCCTCATCCCTCACCCCCGCTGCCCTTTCCTGGCCAGCCTGGTGCCATTCACAGCTCCTTCTGCTCCCGCACAGCTTGGAGAGAGGGACAAAAATTAATAGAACAAAGACCTTTCTTCCTTATTCCAGCTCGTTTTGCGAAGACATCTTATGATTTCCTGTTTAAAGGGTCTGTTCAGCCACCAGGAATGGAGGGGCAGGATTTCACCACGTGTGGTCACTGCCCGGGGCTCCTCACAGGCGGCCCTGGTGGGGAAAAGGCTCCATCCCCGGGGATTTGCACCTCTGTGCTCTGAACGTGGGCTTGAAGACGCCCTTGATAAAGAGTTATGCTGCTGTATATTTACATTTTCCTTGAAAACCTTTCCCCTTCAGGCATTCAGTCAACTCTCGGGTGGAGCATCAGGAGAAGGTTTTGCCTGGCTTCTAACACTGAGCACAGAAACACAACTTGCCCAAAATTGCCCATGCAGAAAATCTCATTAGTACACAGATTTCCAAAAGTACAAGGTACCTGCCTGGCTTCATCCCTTTATTACCCGTACAGCAATGGAATAATTAAGCAGATCTGCCGGCTCCCTAGAAAGAGGGGAAATATGTGGCTGCTCTGACACAAATAGAGATGAGGAAGGAACTGCTGCAGCTGGAGAGCAATTACCCATCAGCAGCACAAATTCCTGCTCAGGTACTGCTCTAATCTGGTGTCATTAGTGCGGATATCACAGCACAAAGGTACTGAAGACCTTAAAGGGAGACACATCAGCTCACTGGATGCTTTCCCGCGGGCACACTGTTCCCATTCCAGCCCTGAGGGCAAGGTTTGTGCCTGGACATTCCTATGGTTTTGCCAAAGATCCTCAGGGCTGCAGCCATTTGCTCTGTGGTCAAACCAGCCTCATTTTTGCAGCCTCTCTCCACCCAGGTGCATGTTTTCCACAATATCCCTGCAGATACATCCAAAGAGTGTTTACAAATGCAACCTCGGAGACATTTCCCACACGGAAACCCTGTCCTTGCTCTGCCTCAGCCATGGGCAGGGACAGGCACAGCTTGGTTTGAAGCATTAAGGAAGGAGCATTTCAAATGCACTTAATGGAAATCCCTCCAGCAAGATCCCATTAGAAGAACATGCATGGAATGAGGATGCTGGTGACATTTCAGACAAGCTTAATTTGGCAGAATTTGTTCGTGGCCCCATAGTTTGGGAAAACAAAGGCAAATTTGCAGTGCCCCTCTCAGAGCAAGGCTGGCAGGCAGGATGGATGGATTAAAGATTGCTTTCCCTGCAGCCTCCAGCTCCTCCTGGTAAGAATGCAACGGAAGTAGAAGCAGGATTTTAAGCCAACAGAAATATTTCTTTGGTGACTGACAGACCTAACTCTTAAGTATTTCCTTTTATAAAAAACATAAAAAAATTTGCCCATTTTGGTTTGTTTTACAAAAACAACCCCTCTACAGCACAGCCAATCATGCATGCATGAGGGTCAGAGCCCAGGCTGGAGGAACCTGCAGTAGGGAGGCCAAGCTGAAGGATCAGATATGACCCAGAGCCTGCAAGGGATGGGTCAGCTTCTCCTCCCTGAGCTGGGCGGCGTCAGAAGCAGCAGGTGATGGACAATGGCTTTGCTGCCTGTGGGATTATCATGCTCGGATTCCTGGATCACGTAGAAGTTTCCCTGAGAGGATTGAATTAGGTGCCCACTGCTGACCATATGTTCCAGTTTGGCAGGACATGTGTACTCAGAGTTTGCTCCCTGGGCACAGATTGTCCTCACTGCTCCGTGTCCCCTGCAGAGGCCGTGCCCAGGGGACCCCCAGCCTCTCCATGCAGGAGGAGAAAAACACCTCTGGGAGGGGGCAGTGGAGCAGAACCCTCCCTCTGTGACTGTGCCAGGGGTTGTCACTGGGTGTGTGTCACTCTGTCAGTGTCTGTGCCAGCACAGTTACTCACACAGGCTTTAAAAACTGGAGTGTCACTTCAGGAATAATGAAATTTCATGAGGAGAAACAATATTGGCTTGAAAATTCTAAAACCACTGCAACACAGTTTTCAGAGCAGCTGTGGCTCCTCTGCTTTGTGGAAATGTGGGTTATGATTTCCAGTCACAGCCTTTGACAACCCTAATTAAGTTGATTGGATTTTGTTATATTTCTCCAGTTTGCTGGTAGTTAAAATCCAGAGAGACACAAGGAGACAGGTTTGCCTACCTGGAACCACATGGAGCAGACGACTTCTGCCTAATGGCTTTTAATCCAAGCCTGTGCAAGGTTAGCCGGGATGATCTGTGACATAACGAGGTCTGCCAAGCACAGGGAATGTGAGCAGCCCTCGGCGTCACCCAGCAGATGGATGTGGCCGTGGAGGAGAGAGGCAGAGGCGGCAGAAACCCAGCGCAGGACGAGCAGGGGTCGCATTTCACTGTAATGGGAGTGAGAAGCATTTGGCACCTTCCCCTGCCAGGCAAGCAGCACGGGGGCTGCAGGGGGACCTCGGCTGCGGGGCCACCACCAGGACTGCCCTGGGCAGGGCTCGGGGCAGCTGCTGCTCTGCACTTCAGTGTCTACCCCTGGTGTCACGCATCCCTCCCTCCCCCATCCATCTGTCCATCCACCCCTCCATCCATCCACCCCTCCATCCCTCAGCTGTCCCTTCACCCCCTGGAGCAGGTTCTACTGGAGATGGACCCGTGTAAGAAATAGATATATAAAATATGACTTCAGAATAAATTATGCAAGAACCATAAAGTCCACAAATACTTAGCTCTCTCCAGAACTGATCTGACAAGATTAAACTCCTTATGCTATTCCCCAGTTAACAGTCTACTTAATATTTGACTAAGCATTATTAAAATCAAAGACAACCAGAAAATAGCACCTAATTCACTGCAGGAAGTACGAGAGCGTGCTCAGATCAACGCACGCTTATTACAGAGCTCCTGTCCCCAGCTTCATCAAAGGGATATTTAATCTCCGAGCCATCATTTATTCATGCTGGTGGCACATGCAGGAAGCTGGAGCAGAGGGAAGGAGCCACTGGCACACTCCGTGCTCACGAGGAGATGGATGACTTTCAAATCCTGTTACTGAGCGTGGGGCTCCAGCTACTCAGAGCACTCAGTTTTCTCTCAGGGTCTCCAAAATGCATCTTTAAACCAGTAAATAAGTGACAGCCACCCTCAGCTTACTGTGAACATCCATAATTAGCAAAACTTCTTACACAGAGCGAGACAAGGCCAGCCCAGGCTCCCATGTCCCCAGGGAGCCGTGTGGGATGGGAGGAGGGTGCTGGGCAGAGCCCCTGCACCGTGGGAAGGTGAATCCAGAGCCCCCCTGGCCGGGCCCCGCAGTGCTGGGGGCTTTGGCTGTCCTCGCCCGGGGCACGGGGACGGGGCTGTGCAGCACTCCCAAAATCCCTGCAGGCAGGTCCCCAGCCCAGTGCTGCTCTCCAGGGAGATGGAGTTCACCTCAAAGGTAACAAACTCCACTTCCTGGTATTTAAAACTCTCCAAAATTAAAGTATTTTTGTCCAGCTGCTGCTGCCAAGCAGCACATTGCCTGAATTCTGCTCCATTTACCTTCAGCCTCCTTTATAGACTTGGATTATAAACAAACCAATAAAACATCTCTCAGCCTCTGATTTAAGCAACTTTTTAATACTTGGAGATTCATTTTTGTGCCAATTCAGTGCAAAATCATTTTTATTTCCCACCAAGCAGAAATAAAAAGGTGGTGCTGGCTGCTGGCAGCAGCATTTGGTGTTTCCTGGGTGAAACAAGCCCGTGGAGGCTGCCTGTGAAGTTAAACACGAGCCCTCACCTCTCCAGGTGTCCCGGTGCAGGTTGGGGTCCCTGAGGGTCCCTGGGCAGCGCTGGAGCCTCACGAGAGCCTCCTCGGCTTGAATACCAGATAAAAGCAAGGACAGGCCTGTATTCACACCACCTTCCCATCCCTGTTAACCAGCACATTCCAGTGGAATCAGTGTTCCCACAGTCCTTGACCTGCTCTACCCACGAGCAGGCACAATCTGCTGCAATAGGAAAAATAAAGTCTATCACAAAATCAAAGCTGCATTTTTCTGCACTTAGTTTATCTTTCCTATTGATTACATCACCAAAAACTGCTGAAGCACAGCTACAAGAAAAGATCTAAACTTTGAAGAAGTTATAAATCCCTGTGTTAAAGATCATGTTCCAGACCCTCAGCTGCCAGGTGTCAATACTGTGGAGTTTTGTGAAAGTCATAAAATTAACCAAAATATTAAGTTCTGCAATTTTTTATGCAGTGCAAGAACCTGCTTTCAGTTCTACTACATTATATGCAGATATTCTATAAACATTAATGAAACTAAACTATTAATAGAAATTAATAATTAAGCAGCATCCAAAGTTCTGCACATTAGACTGGTTTTGAATCAAGCCTAGTCTGCAGGATTAGGTGATTACAATGTTCGCACAAAGAAAACACCGGATTTTCAATGATATTCAATTCAGTATTTTACTGATACAAAGATCACAAATATTCTTGGAGTCACCACTGCACATGTAGCTTGAAGGCTTCCTAAACCACCCTCACACCAATCAGCAAAATAAAAGCTGGTAAAAGTCACCGCAGGATTTTGCAGAGCAATCCATGAAATTCCTCAACAGCACTTCCAGGAGCTGCAGTTACACATCCTAGATCGGATTTATTTTATATTCTCTCACCATAATCACAGCTCCATGGCTTCAATCCACCACAGAAATGAGATTCTGGGGTGGGGAATCTCAGTCTGCGAGTTCCATAATTGCCTTTTTATTGCACTCCTGGAGTTAGAATTCCCGCACAAATTAATATTAACATTGTGTTCATAAGGAACGCTAATAGGTTGCAGAGAGCAGCCCTGGAACAGAGCAGAGCAGCTCTGGCAGTGCCACAAACCCGGTGCCGAATCCCCCCTCAGCCGCGCCGAGCACGGCCCCGAGCCACGGCACAGGACCCGCGGGGAGAGTGGGGCTGCACTGGACAAAGGGCAAAATCACAGCTGCACCGTGCCTCGGCTGCCCAAAATCACCGCTACGGACTCCCCAGGGCTCTCCCGGCTGCCGGAGCACGGGCCAGGAGGGGCAGAGCCCCGCCGGCTGTAACCCCCTGGTTCCTGCAGCAGAGCCTCCCGCCTGGGCTTCCTTCTCCTGGGAGAAAGGCCAGAATCACAGACAAGTTAAGGCTGGAAAAGCCCTCCCAGCCCATCAGGCCAGGCTGTGCCTCATCCCCACCTTGTCCCCAGCCCAGGGCACTGAGTGCCACCTCCAGCCCTTCCTTGGACACCTCCAGGGATGGGCACTCCAAACCTCCCTGGGCAGCCCCTGCTAAGGCCTGAGCACCCTTTCCATGCAGAAATTCCTGCTGATGTCCAACCTGAGCCTCCCCTGGCCCAGCCTGAGGCCGTTCCCTCTCATCCTCTCACTACACTTGTGACCGACTGCTCTCAATTCAAATGAGCAGTTCCCATCCCACACAAACTCACTGACAGTTTCTGGGTTCCTTGGGCTGCCCTGGCTGCCCTGGTTTATAAACCAAGCTTAGAGATTTCCACCAGCAAAAGCCACGTCAAAAGAACAGACCAAAGAAAACTTTCCCTTGTGAAAACACTGGGAAATTCTGCTTTCCTTAAAGTGGAAACATTCAAAGGGTGTAAGAAGCTGCATGGCAAAGCCAGGAGCCTCAGCAGCCTTTTTAGAACTGGAGAAAGAGGAGAGGACGGAGAAGTATCAGCCACAAGGATTGCAAACCCCTCTGTGCCTTTTCCCATCCCTGGCAGAGGGAACAGGGGGCACCCCAACACAGAAATCCCCTGGTTCCTGGTAAATACCGACTGTCACTGTCCTCTGACAGCCACAGCCTGTGAAAAGGCTTTTTTCTCCCAGGAAAAGGAAGCCCTGCCTTTGGGCTTTCACACCTTTCAGCCACTGTGTATCTGCATCTCTTCACTCATTTATTTCTGACCAGAACCAACCCCACCCCAATGTCTTTTCCCGAGGGACTCTCAATATTTGTGCCAATTAATGCAGGAGCTGCAGCAGGTGAGCTGCTGCTCTCTCCTCCTGGGAACGATACATTCAATTACCGAGGGAGATGGATGTAAGCAGGGCAGCAAACACAGGTTCTTTTTAGTTCTGCTCCATGCATCGCTGGGTATTTTCAACTCATTTTTATGCAGAGGATTTGTTCCTTAGAAAAAACTCTACTCACTCCCATCCTGTGCATTACACTAAGCATTTTAAAAACCAATTTAAATTACACTGGCATTTTTGTGTCTCTAACAACCTGGGCAATGCCAGCCTCAGCTCTGGACACCTGTTCCTGGGGGGGCCTGCCCAGGGATGGAGCATTCGGATCAGGCATCTGCCAGCCCATGCGCCAGTGTGGTTCAACACACAGGAGCATAATTTGCACAGATGAGGATCCTTGGGAGCTCAGTGCCTGATCTGAGAGCAGCTGAATCATTATCAAAACATAACAGCCCTTCTTTAGAGTTCCAGGTCTTTGGAACTACATGGAAATCAGCCACCAAGCTTGTCTGAGTTCAGAAGTCAGGAGAACCCCTTCCCAATGGAAAAGTTGTGCCTGGGAGAGAGGATGTGCTCTTCTCTCCAAAGCACATGGAAATCAGTCATTTGTGCTCTGAACACACAGAGTTTGGTGTGTGCAAACTCTTGGGCAGCCTTGGACCTTAAGGACATCGCGCTTGTGTCCAGTGCCACGTTTAACCTCCCATGTCAGGCTCCTGGCCCTGCTCCACACCCAAGGGAACACAGAGAATTTCCATGGACACAACATCAGAGAGCAGAAGAACAGGCCATGAGCTTGGTACGGGGTTGATGGAAAGATTTCTCCCAACTTCCATCTCCTCTGGTGGGCGGGACAGCCACGGGGTCGCTGCGGGACCTTGGGAAGCCTCAGTCCAGCCTCCTGCTCGAGGCAGGGTCGGTCCTGAGTCCTGGCTATGCTTGGGGCACTTGGGCCTTGAGAAGCACCAGGAGACTCCAGAGGGCCCTGGGCCAGCATCCAGTCACCCTCACAGCCACAGTCTGCTCCTCTAGAACCTCTCCTCTCTCGCTTCAGGGCTTCCATCCCTCCTTCTTTCTCCCCTGTGCATCAGTCACTGCCTGGCTTCGTCTTCCTTGACCTCTTCCCAGTCCCTGCAAGGCTGCTTCCAGATCCCTCAGAAGCCCTCTCCCCAGGCTAAAAAAGCCCAATTCCCTCAGTCTTCCCTCGCAGGGGAAGCGCTCCCATCCCTGGGAGCATTGCAGGTACACAGCTTATTACATTCCTGATTTGCTTCCCTAACAATGTGTGCTCAGCCAATTCCCTTCCGCTGCCTCCCAGCTCGGCGGGGCCGGAGCGAGCCGGCACTGGCTTCTCTTGCCTTTTTTTTTGAACAATCAACCAGGTCCCACTGTGGAGGTTGCAGAAATTACTGTGTCTTCATGGAGGAGGTTTTAAGGATTTGTTTCAACCCAGCAGGTTCTGGGCTTTCCATACACCTGCACCGATGGGTTTGGTTGTGCCCCGAGCAGGACGGGGCCGCGTGTTCAGCTGATGGGAGGTGCCACAGCACAGCACTGCTGCTCCCAAGGAATTCTATTATTTCTTACTCCGGCCGAGGATTAGCCCAACAGTTCCTCGTAGGAGGGAAGCCAGCATTTCAAATGACAGTCTTGTTATTTTGGCAGCTTATCTCTGCGTACAGAAAGCAATTATTGCTGGAATGCATTCACTTTTTGTTCAGCTTCGTTTTGAAGATTTAGCATCCCCTCCTCCTGACTGCTGTTCCTGGATTGCTGAGACAACGCCGTGGCAGAATCATCAGATGGGAACACATTGGTAAAGAAAAAAATGGTGCCATTTTCATGTGAGCACACAGAAATCCCAACAAATATCTGAGGACACACAAGTCATGTGCTTACAGCCACTGCACAAGAAAATCCCATGCTCTTCAGCACAATCAACAGAGAACCAAGGTTGGAAAAGACCTCCCAGACTACCAAAAGTCCAACTGTTAATGCAGCACCACCACCACGTTCACCCTCATTTACACAGAATCACAGAATCTCCTGAGCTGGAAGGGACCCACAGGGATCATCCATTCCAGCCCTGCCCTGCACAGACACCCCAACAACCCCACCCTGGGCATCCCTGGCAGCGCTGTCCAAACGCTCCTGGAGCTCTGGCAGCCTCGGGGCCGTGCCCATTCCCTGGGGAGCCTGGGCAGTGCCCAGCACCCTCTGGGGGAAGAACCTTTCCCGATCTCCAACCTAAACCTCCCCTGGCACAGCTCCAGCCGCTCCCTGGGTGCTGTCCCTGTCACAGGGAGCAGAGATCGGAGCTGCCCTCGGGAGGAGCTGCAGCCCCTGATGAGCTCTGACCTCAGGCTCCTCTGCTCCAGCTGAACAAACCAAATTACTTACATCATTTCTTCAGGTTTTGTTCTTCTAAAAGTGCCCAGTCCATATCTCTAGAAACGTGGAGGTACAAAGAGGCTGCACGAAAGGAAAGGATGGAGCAGTGATTACCCAGTCCCCTGAGCCTCAGAGCCAGACACAGGTGAAATAACCTGGGTTCCACTCGTGCTCAAGGTACTGTTGAGTTTATTCCCTGAACTCTTAGTCAGGCAGGAATCATGGACATCACGGCAGAGGAACCAAACCAAACCAAACCCGAAGGAAAGGCTCCCAGAGGGTAGAGGCCTTGTCCTCTCTCATGATTCATTTTCACATTTGGGAAAAGGAAGGCAAGGGCTAAACAGCATTTGCAAAAGTTCCATCTCTCTGATAATGTTATCAGTTGCTCTGCCATGTTCTTACTATAACAGAATTCCCTTTTTTTTTCAGAAGGCCTGAGCTCTCACACCCAGAGCGACTGCACAGCGGAATTAAACACCACCTGAGCCCAGCGGGCTCACTCACACGGTCCATTTCCTTACCAATAAAGTAATTTTTTTCTGGAACTTTTCATTTTCAACTCAATCAGAGCTGAAACGAAGGCACAGAATGTTTTAACCCTTCTTGGGTAGAGAGTAAGTAAAATCCATGCTCATCACAGAGAGCGTTAATGCAGAATTCAGGAATGTTCAGGAGGAATCAGCCAGGAGCTGTGGAGAGGCAGGAGATGTTCCTTACAGAGAGTTTGGGGTTACAGAAACCTGCCCCAGTGATGAGCAACATGATCCTTCCTGCTCCACAAACAAGAAATGACACATTTGATTCTCAAGTCCTTCTTCCCTCTTTTCTTTTATATATCTGTGAGTATCTAGATGAGACAGAATTTCCTTGGAAAAGATTAAGCTTGCACATTTTGAAGTGGAAATGTTCTGATGAACCCTGGACCAGGCTGGTTTGATGCCTGAAAGCTTTGATGTGTGCTTGGATCAGGGCAGTCCTGCAGTTTAAACCACTTCTACCAATTTCTCTTCTCTTTTACTTTCTTTATATCAAGTCTCCCCTCACTGGAGAGGGGTGGAACGACTGCCCAGCCACGGCAGAGACCAGCAAGAGGAACAAACATTGAGTGCCAGTGCCCATCCCATGCAGGACTGCAGGTGCTGGGAGAACTCAGCTGTGCCCATTCGTGAGACGGGAGGCCGGGCTGGAGGGGCCTGGGGCAGCCGGGGCTGTGGAGGTGGCCCTGGGACGGGACACCCACAACCCAAACCATTCCATGGTTCTGTGAAGACACTGCACAGGGCTTGGACCGCGAGCAGAGCACGAGGCTGCTCATTCTAAAGTGTTTTACCAGGCCCAGAGTGGGGTGCCAGCAGTGAAACCCCGAGGTGACACCCCCTGCTCATCCCTGCAGCGCTGCTGCCCCTGTGCTGACCCACGGGGACAGGACAGGGCAAAGCTGACACAGGCTGACTCCACAGCCTGGCTTAGGAGAGAACGTAATTCAACATGAAGCTCACCCTTAAAAAGCCAACATCTTGTCAGTGCTATTGCTGTTAACACCGTGAGTTCAGTCACTCACCCAGCAGGAACCCACCTCTCCCTGCTCCCCAAGAGTTTAGAAGTATCTGTGAAATGTCTGAAAAATGATGCACATCTCTACCAAAAGTAAAATAAGTCCCTGTGAAATGTCTGAAAAATAATGCACATCTCTATCAAAAGTAAAACAAGTCCCTGTCTACATGAAACACAAAAAACTCAGAAAGCTTTCCCTGGACCAGCAAAGTCCCTGTAAATGTTTCATGTGATCCACAGTCAAATTCGTTTGCAAATGATTGACATCTTACTGCTGTGATTTGCAATGAAAACCCAGAAACTCTGTGCTAAATATTCAGTGTACAAATAAAATACCAGTTTAAGCACAAATTATTTAAAAGAAAAAGGAGATAATACAACACAGAAGATGAATAACCACACAGTGCACATCAAAAATCTGTTCAGAATGTGTTTCACAGGTCTGGCCTGAGCGAATGAATGGCCCTGCCCCAGCTCTCCCTGTCCTGCCACACAAAACCAAACTAACATGAGTCTTTGCAGGTTTTCTTAATTCTACAGAGGTGCCTGATCAATAAAATACCCAATCCTCTTCTTTCAAATTACTTTAAAATTTTTACAGGAAACAAGAGCTGTACTTCAGCACTCATGAGCTAAAAGGTCTCTTTCATCAGCACATCCGAGCTGTGGGGTTGAGTTTTATCTGGACGTGTTTCCCTGGTGACCCCTGAGGAAGCTGCACACAGGGGGGAGCAGGGGAGAGTCGGGGCAGAGAACACTTTTCTACCCGCGTGGAAATTCAAGGGTTTGACTGTTTTCAAGTCCCCCTGGCTTCAATGCACTGCTCCTCAACCCCAGGCAGGCAGGAGCAAAGGTTCTGCTGCTGGGCTGGAGCAGTCAAAGGGAGCTGCTGGGAGCCGCGCCGGCAGCGCTGGCCCTGCCAAGGGCAAAGGTGCCAGAGCCCAGCCCTGCCCTTGCTGCTGCTGGAGGAGAGCTTTCATTTCATTCCCATCAGGCACTCCACGCTTCCCGAGCTGCAGCTAATTATACAGGATTTATCTGTACCAAAACACAGGGATTAGGCAAGGCAGGAAAGCAGCTGAAATTTATTTGCAGGTTTTGTTTAGTAAAAAGGTATAAAACCCAGGGTTTGTACAGAAGCAAATCATTTCTGAAACATATATCTAAAGGCAAGGGGGAGGAGATTAGCATTCAGGTTTCTCCTGTTCTCTCACCCTTTCATGCTGCTACCATGGGGAAGAAAAAGGGATGTGAGCTCGTGGTGCTGATGCGCCTGGTCCAAGGGGCTACTGCTCCTCCCATTGCTCCCGAGAGCCCACAGTCCTCACAGAGCTGCAATTAATTCTCTCCCCAGCCTGTGTTTCATCCCAGATGTTCAGTTCATGAGGAGGTCAGGCCCCATCGAGCAAGATCCAGCCCCGTTATCCAAACCTCGGGTGATAAAAGGCCCTGAGGACGCTGATGTTTAATTGCAGTCAGGATCAAACCCTGTTTCAGCAGGACGGAGGCGCGCACAGGTGACCCCACAGGGACAGGTAAGGGTCAGCACAGCTCCTGCTGGGGCAGGCGCTGATCCAAACCCACCCCAGGGGCAGGGACCCAGCACGTCCAAGGAAAGGCCGGAGGTTTTCCAGCCCCAGGAGCTGTGAGCTGCTCTTCCCTCAGGCTGAACGGGACCACGGCTCTCCCACCCACTGCAGTGGGATGAGAACACCGACAGAGTTTGTTTTGCTGGGGTTTTTTTACCCCCCGGGTGAGAAAATCCTGCTATAAACATTTCCAAAACACAGCTTTTAATCCTGACCTTTTAATTTACTCCCCTTAATTTTGGCAAAGACTGCTTTGAGTCTTATTTCTTAAAAAAACCTCCTCAAACTCTTCCCCTCCGTTCCCCTCTCGTGCAGCTTTCCCTGGCACTAATTAGTTGTTGGACACGGATCCTGGTCTGATACACCCCAGGAGAACCCAGCAGCCCCTCATCCCTCGTGTTTGTGGCTCCTCCGCACTTTGAGGGCTTTGTAATAAATCAGCCCCGTGACAGGAACGTTCTGCAGGTTGCACACGTTCTCCAGAATTCATTCCTCACCGACTCCTTCGTCGCATCTACATTGCCTCACCTGATTAAACATCTCCCCGTGCCTCAGTCCCGCCCTCCAGAGCTCAGCACTCCGGGGAAGGTCCCCAGTGAGCCCACGGCCACAGCAGAGCCGCGGCACCTTCCACCAGCACCGCTCACGGGGCGGGGGAAGCTCCCCAGGGAGCAGCTCTGCCACAGGAGGATGCCTAAGGAGCAAAAGAGGCAGATAATGGAACGAATAACAGAAAATGCCCACAGTTCCCCCTCCCTCCTTCACTGCCCTTAACATTCCAACAAACTGGACTTGGAAACACGACAAGTAGCTGCCCTGGCAAGAGAACAGGTTTAAAGGCAACTCTTTTCTAAAATTTATCTTTACAGTATTATAATTATCTTACAAACCCGTTTCTGGGAGGAAGACCTGATATTTTCTCTCCATTTAGATTGCAAGGACTGCCTGAGCTTTCATTCTGCATGGCGTTTATTGAGGAAACAGAATACAAATGAGTTTAAAAATGGTAAAAATACTTTTGTGTAGATAGCCTTAAAAATCACAATAAAAATAACTTTTTATACAGATAACCTTAAAAAAAGCAGATCAGCAGGGACCCTTTCTGCACTGCACTCCAGGTCTGGAAAAAGTCCTAGGTTCTCAGCTGCAATTTGGACAAGAGAAGGTTGAGTGGAGACCCCACAGCAGGCTCCCAGTACCTACCAGAAAGTCAGAACTGGAGTGACAGGACAGTGGGGAGAGGCTTCCAGC
The DNA here is from genome assembly GCA_014706295.1 of Lycocorax pyrrhopterus obiensis. Taxonomy (NCBI): domain Eukaryota; kingdom Metazoa; phylum Chordata; class Aves; order Passeriformes; family Paradisaeidae; genus Lycocorax; species Lycocorax pyrrhopterus. The sequence continues at coordinate 8,154,094 of JACSVZ010000018.1, read as the reverse complement.
TGACAGAGAGTAGGTTTAGATTGGATGTTAGGAAGAAATGCTTCCCTGTGAGGGTGGTGCCCAGAGCAGCTGTGGCTGCCCCTGGATCCCCGGCAGTGTCCAAAGCCAGGTTGGACGGGGCTGGCAGCAGCCTGGGACAATGGAAGGCGTCCCTGCCCCTGGATGAGCTTTAAGGTCCTTTCCAACCCAAACCACTCCGTTATTCTGTGAATTTGCAGTGGGGCCCTGAGCTGGAATTTGCCATCAGCTTTCACCTCCCCAGCAGCCCCAGCACAGCCCCTTCTGCTCCCCATCCCATAGCACAGCATCACACAACGCTCTTGCTGTTACATTTTCAGCTCACGCCAGAGGTTGTTGAAGAGGTTTTAGAGGAAAAAGTTTCTTTCATTTTGGTCTTTCTATTTTTTGCTGCCAAGATGAAAATATTGGGACTAAAGAAGGTGAGAGGAAGGTGGAAGGAGCAGGAGCAGTCCCCAGGGAGTGCTGATCACAGCATTGCACAGCAGGAGCATGAGCAATAGGAAAACAAGGAGAGAACAGATAATTCTGGAACAGATGGTGGGAGACAGGACAGGGACAGCCACCAGCAGGCTCTGCACGGAGCTGTGAGGCACCAAAACAGGCACAGCCCAGAGGCCTCGGGGCCAGACCCCCAGTGCTGTGTCACAGGTGCCTTGCAGGCACAGGGGGATGTGCAGGTGACACCAGAGGTGCTCCTGAGCTGTTTTACAGGAGCTGCTCAGCACGGAAATGCAACCCCTTGGGTGTCCCACTCACTGCAGCATCCACCAGCACAGGGAGAGAGCAGGCAGGGGACACATCTCCCAGTCTGAGTGTCACCTACCACCCTCCACTGGGGCTCAGAGCAATTTGGTGATTTGAGAGAACTGAGAGGCTGATTTTGGGACAGAAAATGCGTGTTGTAAATAATGAAACACAGAGCCAGCAAAGAAGGGCCCGAGCTGAAGCTCAGTGACGCAATAAAGATCTGAGAAGATACAGCTGCACAGTTGGCATGATAAAATTTTCAGTGCTGTGCTGGCATTTCTCAGCTCCTGGTAAAAATAGCACCACTGGGGTGGTACCAGGGATCGCAGAGCCTGGGAGAAAGTTCCAGCCTTGAACAGGCATTAAAAATAAAACAGCCCACTGGGAGCGGGGATTGAAAACCACAGGGAGAGGAATGAGGTTTGTGTGTGTGAGAACAGCAACCAAATGCTGTGAAAAGCTCTGGGGGAGCAGGTCTGGAGCTGCTCATGCTGGCACAGCCAGGGCCAGGTCCCCACGGGGCCGTGGTGTCTGAGAGGGGACAGTCACAGCTCCCAGCACAGCCAGGGACTGCAGCACGTTATCCAACACCAGCTCCTGGCTCTGGGTTAAACGATCAGAGATCCAACACCGGCTCCTGACACACAATATACACTGAACACAGCAAAAACACACTGAACCAAAACTTTCCCCAGAGTAGCAAAGGAACCTTGTGAAACTGTGACTTCACATTTTCGGAAGCTTCTGAGGCTGGTGACATCACCTCAAGCCTCCCTCAGAAGCTGTGCAAATATGTCATTGCCAGTGTAAGGCATGGCAAAGGCACAGAAAAATCAGTGATGGACAGAACCCCCCACCTCCTGCTCCAGCAGCCACTTGTGGCTGATATTCCAGAAGGCAGCTTTGAGCTCAGGGCCAGAAGGTGGACCTGAGCTCATGTCCTCAGCCCCATGGGCCTTCCCTGCTCCGAGTAAAGGTGCAGAAATCCCCGTGTCCAGCCCCGTCCCAGGAGTTTGGCAATACAGGACTTTCTGAGGGGCAGGAGTCCTTCCTGCTGGCCTCACCCTCACTGTTCCTTTGGACCTGCCGTGAGCATATTCCAGAGCTGCTGTCTCTGCATTTGGATTCAATTAGCCCTCTCCCTCTCCACATCCTCATTCTCTCCTTCACTAATTCTGCAGCCGCTAGCAGCAGATGCCTTCCTATCAAAACTTGCAGTGCCGAGTGCTGACATTTGGAGATAAACAGAAAAGCACTAGACAGGCAGCTAATTCTCATCTCACCCTGCTCAGAATCCCGATGACACCTTGCTTTAAGATGCCTATCTGCACAGCCGTGCTGAGCCAGGCAGCCCCGCTAGCGGGAAGACAACGCCGCCCTTGGCGTGTCACACGCGGGCAGGGGCTCGGGAATCACCAGCACAGGGGAAATCCTGAGCCCCACACCACCACTGGGACACCCAAACTGGAGCTGCGGCGCAGCCTCGTTCCCCAGACTGATTATGGCATCGTGGAATGTGCTGATCCCTCTGGGTCTGAAGATCTGATTTATTTAAGCTCCCCGACCCCACAGGGCAAAATCCCATAAACTTTGCAGCAGATGTAGTCTTCAGACATGCAAGAGCTTGGCACCCACCGACAGCCAGGCACAGCCCCTTCCCTTCACCCGCCAGCCCGTTCCCTGCTCCCAGCACTTAATGGGTTTATGTACGTGAGTGGGAGCATCACCCCACTGAACCCCCTGCGTGCCTCAGGCACATCCCAGGGCCAGGGACAGTGAGTGGCCACAGAAGGTGCCAGCTCAGGGCACTGCTGAGGTTCAAATCACACCAGGAATGGAGAAAAAGCCCCAGGCTGGCCCTAAACCAGGCCCTTTGGTGGCAGAGGCTGTAACCACCCTGCCTGTCCAGGAGCTGAACTCATCCCTACCTCCACCAGCTCTGAGCTCCGGGGCAGGACAGCCTGGGGCTGCAGCCTGTGGGAGATGGAGGCCAGCAGCACCCACCAGCCCCTGGGGGTTTGATGGAGCCAGCTCCCAGCACGGGAATGTGTTGGGAAGGCACCTGAATGAATAAATGCCATCAGTACATTCCCACAAGCAAAGCCACGAGGGGGTTTCCTGCCTCTGGTGGAATTTATCACCTTTAAATATTTCTGAAAGAGCTTGTGTGCCCAGGGATAGACCCAGCTCTTTGAAAAAGCTCTCCCTAAGAGATATAAATCCATGCAAGTTCTCTCCTCCCCACTTTGCCTCATAGCAACACTTCGAAGCCTCTCTGCTCCATCACCGACCTGTCCAAGACATTTTTCTAGAGCTCTCTGAACACGCTCCAAGCAATAAAAGTTTATTTGCCAAATGGTGTTTCCTTTCTGGCTGCTGGAATTATAAAGGGCTTTGTTGTCACACAAACAGCTTTTCCCCTACATTCTGCAGAGAACCAGCCCAAGGATGTCCCCTTTTATTAAAACCACTGGTTAAAACACCAGCAGCACCTCCCTGTGCCAGGGCAGGTGCTGAGGAAACAAAATCCAGGCTGCTGCTCCAGGCAGTCTCCAGGAAGGGTGTCCTGGCCTCGTTCTCTGCACAGGATATATCCTGTGCTGATGTTATTGGGTACCCCATGAAGTCAGATAGACCAGGATTTATGGGCACTGGGGGTATTTCCCTCCCCCAGTTTAACAGCCCCCCCCCGAGCATTCCTGGCATTCCTCAGGTGCCATAGAGTATCCCCCACCCTCCTCAGTGCTGTTTTACAATGAGCACTGAATATCAGATCAGGAGAAATGGATATTTTATTCAAACTTGGCAATTTCCAATGAATCACCACCCTCCTATGAATATCACAATGCTATTTTGGCACGGGATTTTTGTGCTGTAACATTAAAGTCTACAACAGCAGCTGCGGGCTCTTGAGGCTCCCTTCACCTCAACAGGTGTCTGTGCAGAGCTGAGCCTCTAAGGCTGCACTGGGAAAACAACCAGGAAAAGGAACATCCCTTAAGAGCAGCCAGCACAGGGTTTCCTGCGGCAGGAGCAGTCTCAGGGCACTGCATGAAGGGTAAAATGCTGGTGCACCCCTCTCGTGCACCCACCTTCCTGCAGTGCTCCCAGCTGGCCCTGTTCTCTAACAGCTCAAAAGATTAAAAGAAAAAAGTCTCATCCACATCTTACAGTTTATCCCACTTCTAGCTAAATCCCTTTTAAAATTACGCTCTTGGCACTTGCACCCCTCACACACCAGCAGCTGATTATCACAGCCACTGTTGCTGTTTATCCAATTTAAACATTTTGTTCTTTTAATCTTTCCCTCTAAGTTCCTCAAGCTCCTTAATCACTTCTGTTGTATGTCCCTGGCTCGTTGTCACCCACAGCTTGCTGGCATTTTGGTGCTCTTGATAATAACACTTGTAAGTTAATAGAGTCATGCCAAGAATGAATCTGCTCAAATCTACAGAAGCATTTTCAAGAGGCCAAAATCCTGTAATCCATCTTCAAACAATATTGGAAAGGCTGCACCCAGGTTTCTGCTTTCCATTCTGCATATCTAAATACTTAAAGGAAATTAATGACTTAATTATCTCAAAATTAAAGGGTATGGATTGCAAGAGACCTTAAAGCTCATCTTGTTCCACACCCTGCCATGGGCAGGGACACCTTTCACAGCCCAGGTTGCTCCAAGCCCTGTCCAACCTGGCCTGGGACACTTTCAGAGATGGGGAGTGCACCTCAACCTCAGCTGCAGAGTTGTTTGCTCCCCACCTGCCCCATGGAATTCCACCAGAAAATCTTTTCTTCCAACAGTTTTCCAGGTCTCGACTTCTGCCTGGTGCCCACAGCTCCAGAGAGACACCAGGCCTTGGGCAGCCCATCCCAGTGAGGAAACCTTATTTATCGTATGAGATAATTTTGCTCCTCACAATTCACTTTCTCTGAAGCTGAATCTGTTTAATCAAAGGTCCTGGCAGATCCCCGTCCACCTTGGCCGAAACTCAGGAGTCACCCTGCAAAAATTAATTTCTCCCAATTTTGTCCTTTTAAAATTTTCCTTTCTTACGTATTTTAGACTGCTCTGGTTAAAATTCTTTCAGTTGTAGAGAAACAAATCTGCATTTTTAAAATTTTGTAGTTACTGATTATTGATAGTTGACTCCTGCTGTGGAGCAAATGCTGTTCTCCTGTCAGACAAAAAGAGACCTCATGCAGCAAATCAATTGTTCAGTGGGTCAAGTTAAAGCCAGACAAAAAATAAACTAACATAACGTAATTAGATTCCAGTCATCCAACTATTTTATGACTATGAGAATAAATTCTAAAATTTACCAGTTGCAAATGAAATGTTTGGACATGCTTATAGATCTCCAGCATTAAACTGTTAAAGCCTAACTGGAACTCAATGAATAACTGAGCTAAAACTTTCTATGTCAAAAAAGCCAGAACCAATAAATCAAATCAATCAAATTCAAGTTGATCAAAATATTTACTAAATTAACATTAAAAATCTTTCACAAACTCAAACCAGTTTGCTTTGGCATTTTCAGATGATAGTTTTGATTCACCAAACTTACAGCTTAATTATTTTTAAATTTCGTTCTACTGAAAAAGTGAATTCAGACTGAAGCCAGACGAAAGCCAAGGGTTAGGGTCTGGTGGTGAGGGGTCAAAGGCTGGGCTCGATCTTGGAGTATTTTCCAGCCTCAGTGTCCCCAGCACGGGAGGCCCGGGCTCAGCAGGCGGCGTTTGCCTTTGAGGGCGATTGAGAAATGAGCATTTCCCACACCTCCTCCCGTCCCTGGGGCGAGCAGTGCCCCTCCTTGCGAGCTCATCCCCCTGACCGGGGGCAACCCACGCAGGTTTGTCCTCAGGCTGCAAAGGACTGGCCCAGCCTTTGGCTCAGCTGAAACCCCACAATCATTTTTTTTTCCCTCAATCTTAAGGGAGAAAAAGAAAAATAAATTACAGCAATAGGCAGTGCCCTGCAAAGGGAGATGGCAGCAGGACGGGTGGCTCAGGTGACATCGGCACCGGGGGCGAAGGAGAAGGGCAGAAAATGTATTTTCATGTACTACAGCTATTGTTCTGCAGAGACAAATGATCCCAGCAAACACACGCTCCCAGCCAAGATATAAATATCAAGCTGCTGATCCAAGGCTGCTTTTGCCGGGAGCTGGTTCAGCAGTTCCGAAACGACGCCAGAGGAGGTGCAGAATTACAGATGTTGCTCCGATGTCACCCACAGCAAAGGTGCTGAGGGCTCCATTTATTTTCCAGGAATAGCAACGTCATTACTAAAAAATTCCATGATGACATTGAGCTGTTGCAGTCGTACCAGCTTGTTTCTTTTGCAGAGAATATCAAACTTCACTCGGAAACACTGAACTACATTTTTCAAACCTAAAGAGGCTGAAGTCAAGCGACCAACAGACTTTATCTTTTCCTTTTGGCAAAGCGTTTGCTGCCTGTCCCCACGCTGAGCAGCAAGAGTGACCGCTTCCAAAATACAGTGCTGGAAGACCTTTCCACATGAAGGATATTTAAGAATTCCCAGTGGGAAAGAAGTTGCATGCAGTCCAGTGTATTATTAATCAAATAAACCAGAGATGCCAAAGACAAAGTGCAAAGGAGCTACTTAGAGGAGCTACAGCGTGCCAGTCTGGAGTAAAAGGATCTTTGGCAATGGAGATGCAGACTTTACTGGAAGGCGGCCTCTGTAGTGCTAATCCAATCCCGGATATTTAACTGCTTTGATTTTCACAGCCATCAAACCCCTCAGCGGACAAAGGAGGTGTAAGAGGATCCATTAGGCAGAGAAATCAGCCTTGGAACGGCTGAGGAAACGCGAACCAGCAGCGGGGGCGGGAGGAGCCTTTGGTTTATCCCGAGCAAAGCGAGCGGCTCGCAGCGCTGGGCCGAGGGACCGCGGGGAGCGCCGAGCATCCCCCGCCTGCATCCCCCGCCCTCGGAGCAGCGGCTTTGGGAAGGAGTCGCTGATCCATAAAACACATCCTGGCATCTGGAAAGAAAGCAGCGTGTGCTGGTCTGAAGGGAAACGATTCAAACCTTATGAATAAATTTGCACTGGAGCTTTTCAGCTTCTCTGGGCACCCTGTGCCAGGGCCTCACCACATCCACAGCCAGGAATTCCTTCCCAATATCCCATCCAGCCCTGCCCTCTGGCAGTGGGAAGCCATTCCCTGTGTCCTGTCCCTCCAGGCCCTTGTCCCAAGTGCCTCTTCACCTCTTTTGGAGACCCTTTACACACTGGAAGGGGCTCTGAGACCCCCCCAAAGCCCTCTCTCCTGCAGGCTGAGCTCCCCAGCTCTCCCAGCCTGGCTCCAGGGGGGCTCCCAGCAGCTCCACGTCCTTCCCGAGGCGCTGCTCTGTCACCACGAGGTTTCTGTAGCTCCGCACCGAGCCCCCCTCACTCCATCGCGCCAGGCTGGTCCTGCTTGCCCATTAACTGGCATTTGATGAGATGATTCTCATCTCTTCTGGGCTGTATTATAAATTTTAATTTGCTCTGTTTATTTAATGAAACTCATTGAGACTAATCCTCATTTTCTAGCAAGTGTAAAAAAGTTCCATTGAATTAAAATTAATGACCTTCACACCTACAGAAGATTTTCATGCTCAGAGGATGGGATTTAACATTGTGCAAGATACAAGTACAAAGGCAACACTCAATTAGATGAGGAAAAAAATCTGAAAAAGACCATCATTTCTATAGATAGTTTCAACTTCTGCTTGAAGGGGAATACATAGTCAGTAGAGGAAAAAATTATGTTTCCTAATACTGGCTACACTCTGCAGTCATAAAAAACGTGTTTGTAGTTTAATTGCTTCCAGTAAATTTACTGAAATAACATTCATTGCTTCTTCTTAATTTTCATTCTCAAGAATTAATATCACAACGGGAGAAAAGATTGGATATATCATCATTAAACAGGCCTTCTTAACATGTGGGATTTCAGACATGACAGGTTTTAGAAACTAATGGCAAAATTAAATTATATTAAAAGTCTGACATAAAACAAGAAGACTGAACGAATGGTGAACCACATTCGTGCCTCACTCCCACCAAGCCTGTACTGCACCCCGGTATCCGTGTGCAGATCATTTAAGAGACAATTGCCAGGGAAGATGCCTTTACACTGAGCTGCTGGAGTTACTTTCAAAGCTAATGGATACAGGTTTGGAAACCAGAAAACCTCTGACACTGAGGCAGCACAGCCTCAGCCCGGGGGACACCGCTCCCCTCTGCTCATCCCACCCACACAGACTGCGAGGTACAAAAATTAACTCTTTCCAAGAAAACTCCCCATTTAATTACAGCCGTAGAAAGGTGTTTCCATTTGTAAACAAGCCCTTGTGCACGACTTTGATGTGTTTTCATATTTCCAGTTGTGACTGTGTAATGAAATAACACGTTTCTGCTTTAGGTGTGTCTGTGTTAAACAGACTCTGCATCACAGGGAGATTACAAAATCCTTTATTGGAATTACTGTGGCAAAGCAGAACATGACAAATTGATGTGTGGGAGGTGAGTGTTCCTAATTCTCTAATTAGCACTCTAAAAAATTACTGAAAAGCCAAAGAAAAAAAAACAACAAAAGAAGCTTGCAACAAAAAGCCCAGCAAGTGCAAGAGCCAGCTAAATATCACACTGAAACCAACCAGGAGCTGAACTCCCTCCCAACACACTTTTGTGACCTCTCCTCATTGTAGGGAACATCCAGCCCCTGCCAATCCCATCAGGTACCAAGACTTAGCATTCAGCATAGGCTTCCACAGACTCACAGCTTTCCATACTGATGCTTCTCAGGCAGGAAAAGGCAAAACATAGCCCAAAACCCATTAAGTTCTGCATTCATCATGTTCCCAAATCCCTATTTCTTTTGGCGTTCGCATTTTAATTATTGTTGGAGAAAGTCGGTTTTCCTCCTGTCCATCTGATAATCTTCACAGCTTGTTGCATTTTGCCAAGTTAGTTTATATATTTTCACATTTATTTTGAAAAATGTATCTGCCAAAAATTCCTCCTGAAATGCTCACATTTTCATGTCTCCCCTGAGCCTGCCACCTCCCCTCTGGCAGGGTGTGGAGCACCTTTACGTGCCCAGCTGGGGGGGACGTTCCCAGCCAAAGCCCAGCCGGGCTCGTCCCCCCGAGTCCCTGCCCCAAAGCTCGCAGGGCGCGGAGCAGGAGACTCGGGACAAGTGTCCAAGGGTTTGCTCCCAATTCCCTTCGGAAATGCCCAGCTGAACAAAGCCCCCAGCCCCCGCAGGAGCAGGGGGGTCATTCCTCAGGAGCACGGGGGCTGGGCCGCAGCTCCAGCAACCCATCCCCAGGGCAGCTCTGGGCTCTAATGAAGGACAGGGAAATTAAGGAGCAATTAGGACAAGGCCAGCCCCTAAAGGTACAGGAGATCCTTATGGACATCCACATCCCCTACGTGGTGCCTTTGGCTGCCAGACGCCTTCCTGAGGGGAAACTGAGGCACAGAACGTGAGGCCTTACCACTAAGCTAGGCAGGACACAGAGACACCTGAAACAATGCTTTCTGTCCAAGTCTGCAGAAGTCTTTGTGATTAAAAAGTCTGCAACTAATGTTTTGAATTCATCTAAATTTGAATTTATTTCCCTGAGGAAAAATGACCAAATTCTAGTTCAATTTGGCTTGAACATTTGAAAACATTCTGCTTATTGTGACTTCATTCAAAAGTCATAATTTTTCTTTTCAAAACAAGAATTGCATTAGGACATATCTCACATTCAAAATATTATCTACATATACCTCAAACAGGTTTTTCCTCAGCCAGTTCCTTGTAACCAGCCAACCAAAGTACAAATCGCCAAGTCCAACGAATTAGCAGAACTTTGGTACCCGGGATTGCACAAACCCCTCGGCCCCGGGCTCCCGAAGGTTCCGGAAGCTCTGCACTGGAACGCAGCCCCATTGCCCATCACCACGGATCCCTTTGCAGTGCATTAGGGCGGCAGCCGTGACTCACGGGCTCGTCCGTCCGCTCGTTCCCGGAGCTTTGCGCACACCCGGCTCTCAGGAGCATCCTCAGGGAGCGCTGGGACACAGCGGCTTCCCCGGAAAGCTCCTTAATGGAGCTGGGAAACAGGAGCTGCACAAAAACACGCTCTAAATGGATCTAAAAATAACCGTCTTCTGGTATCCAAACAACTCTCGAAAATAGAAATGTTTAAAAGAAACAAACCTCAGACAACAAAGCTTTCCTCGGGCCAAGGCTTTGAAGCGCTGCCTCCTCTCAGCCCTTTCATCCCCTTCCCGGCAGGGCCCGGCTCTCCCCGGCCCCCGCTGGCTCACTCCAATGCCAGGTGCCTTCATTGCACTGACTCATCGGTCAATTAAGATAATTAGGGGCCTTCTTACACTGAATAATTCAGAGGCATTTATAAAACTATTTCAAAGTTGTGGCCCAAGCCCTGATAGAGTTGCAGCCCCACACAAATGTCTGTTTCCATGGTTGACAAGTGAGATTATTTAAAATCACCACTCCAAACCCCTCAGTTCAGCCAGCTGACATCCCAGCTGCCTTTTGGACAGGAATTGAGCACAGATTCCCTGTCCTAAAGGCAAAAAGAAAAAGGCAAAAAAGGGAGGATCCACAGCAGGGGGTTCAGGTGCCTTCAGGTGTAATTCCCACTGTTGTTCCCACTACAGGGAGCTCCAATCTCCTGAAACGACCCCCTCAAGTGCCCAGTGCTCCTGGGCTCTGGAATGGCAGCACCGTAGCCATGGAGCAGAACAGCTGGGCATTTTCCACGGGTGTACTTGGATCCCAGAATCCAACAGCACAGCCAAGCATTAGCTGAAACAACTGCAGAAATGACTTCAGTACAAATGAGGGATCGTGTGCAGAGAGACACTTCCTTTATTCCAATTGTTCCAGACGTAACAGTGATTACTGTTGGCACACTTACCCAAGGAGAAATCCTTTGACATTATTTTGGTTAAGACATTTAAAACATTGTATTAATAGAATAACTGCAGAAAAAGAGAGACAAAAACAGCAAAGCTCAGACATCCAAAGAGAATAACTCACATCATCACCCACGGATGCCACCTGTCCCTGTCCCAGGGCTCCACAGGGTGTCACAGCAGGGGCTGCACTGCCAGTGCTGCCTCGTCAAGGCACGGATTTGGTGTCTGCTCCCGACTCCAGGGCTGCTCCAATGGAGCCCACGGATATGGATCCTGGCAACACCAACCTTTAGGTGCAGCTTAGATGCTGTTTCTAAGCAAGTGGTCAGTGGGAAACAGTCCAAATCCAGCATGTCACCTAAACAATAGGTAAGGAATTCTGATCCAAGTCTCAGAAATGAAAAAATCCACCTGATGAAGATAAAAAATGGCCCAAACCCTCAGGGACCCTCTGGAAAAAGTGTTCCCAAATTTGATGCTTCCTTTGGTCTCCTCTAGTTCTATTTCCAGACTCAGTATTTCCTTCCTAATTTGAACATCCCACGTGAAATGAGCAACATTTGGATTTACTTGGATTCCAAATCCAAGTGGGCATGGTGGCCCACAGTGAAGCTGGAAGAGCTGGCACCAGCATCCAGTTCTCTCTGTGCACAACGTCTGAAAGAAAAACCTTTATGAATGGGTTCCTTAAAGGCAGAAGGAAAAAATTCACATAAAATTCAATTAAAATAATTTAGCCTAATCTGCTGTTGAACTATTAAGACTTTGCAAAATCAGGGATAGAATTTACATAAAAATTAAATGAACCCATGTGCAATATTGAGCTATTTCAGAATTATCAGTAATTTAATAGAATATGTTTAATGGTTTGTTATCAGTGTGATTGTTGTGGATCCCTTCAGCGTCAGGAAGGTAATCAGAGCCTTGCACCCCCCCAAATCAATTATGCCATAAACCCGAACCTAATGAAGAGACATTTTCATATTTTGGTTTATTTGAAGCTGCTTTATTTGCATGTTAATACAAACATGTGCAGCTAATTTCAGAAGCAGCTCGCATGCATAATTCCACAGGGTTCAGGGATGTTCCGGCAGCGCTGGCTCTGGGAGCCGCCTGGGGCTGAAGCCACCATGATTCCCCCAAGGGAGGGCAGAGCATCCCCCAAGGTGCCAAGGCCACCAATGCTTCCCAGCAGTCATTCCCCACCCACAGGCACTCCGTGAGCAGCTCTGGAGTTCCCTGAGGAAGCCTTTGGTACCTATGAGGAGAGAGGAGAGTGCTTCCCTCCATCCCAAAGAGACACAAGAAAAGGATTCCATCTAAGCCAACTTTTAGTTTTCAGCGGTGCAACCAATTGAAGGAAGAGTCATCTGCATGGCCGTAACAGCCTCTCAGACAGGCACTGCCTGTCACCTCCTTGGCCTGGCTGGGACCAATCCACACTTCACAGCATGGGAGTCACCAGGATTCAGCCCGATGGAGTCACTGCTCAACACCAAATACCCGTCCCGTGGAGCCAGCCCGGGAGAGCTGGGGGTGTTCACCCGGGAAAGAGAAGGCTCCAGAGAGACCTCAGAGCCCCTTCCAGTGTGTAAAGGGTCTCCAAAAGAGGTGAAGAGGGACTTGGGACAAGGGCCTGGAGGGACAGGATACAGGGAATGGCTTCCCACTGCCAGAGGGCAGGGATAGATGGAATATTGGGAAGGAATTCTTCTCCATGGGCTCTGCTTGAGCAAAAGCAGGAGAGACAGCTCCACCAGCAAGCTGGAGAGAACAGAAACCTTCAAACAGATGGTTCCAATTACAACCCCTCACAGCCCCACAGTGATGAGCGAGCTGCTGACATGATATCGAGAGTGTTGTTAATGCTGTTAATTGTTAACGAAGAGCCTGTGGAGCCAGGATGGATCACACGTCACCAGCACCTGCACAGGGACGTTATTAACTACCAGGGCAACGGGCTGAGGTTAGAGCTGCTAAATGAGGGTCAGAACTCAGAGACAGGAGATGTGTGGCAAGTGAATTAATGGATGGCAGAAGACATTTTGGGGTGGATGTGGCTGTGAGGCACAAAGAGCTGAATGCTGGGATTCAGTCTCTACCCAAGAGTTACTGCTTGCCGCTGTCTCCACCAGACAACTTTAATACTTGTTATTTACCTCTTACGTTAATAACTATGTTTGACAGTGCCTAGGCTGACTGCTCAGTACTTTGTTTCAATACAAAAAGTACCAAATTACTCAAAGAGGGTGTCTTCTTCCCATCTCAAATTCAGCCACACAAACTGGGATCTTGCTCCCTCTCTGATTTCAGGTGCCTTTTCTCTCTTACTCTCCATCTGGTGAGAAGAGTCACCTCATTCCCCTACTGCTTGCTACAGGTGTTGTTAATAAAAGCTGAAAAAGAAAGAGAGATTATGTTATAAGTGAATTCTAATCAAGGATTTCCTAAGTGCTGCTCATATCTGGGGCCAGCTGGAGCCATCCGTGTGTCCGTGACTGTTCATTCTTTCATGTTTGCTCTGAGGTCACACCGGGAGCGGCTGCACTTCCCCAAGAGCTCAGAACCACTTCAGACACTCAGCGGCACGGAAGAGCTGTTTCGAAAAAATGTCTCCAATTGTGGCTGCAGAAGATTTCAGTATTTAACCCATTAATGCCTTTTGCCTTACACAGCTTCCCCATGCAGTGCCCCAGTCGAGGGTTTTCCCTCTGTGGAACTGAGGGCCGAACAGCGAGGGGTGAGGTCCGGGGGGTGTCGGATGCTCAGGGCACGGACGAGAGCGGGTGAAGCCAAGGGCAGCAGCACGTCCCGTTCAATCTGTCCCTGAAACAGCTGGGAGCAGCACCCTCGAGCTGAGGCTGCAGGAACAGAGCTGAAGGCCAGGTTTGCCTGCTCCGCGCCCACCCCCTGTGCCCGAGCTCCCAGCTGCTCACAGCCACGTGGGCAGGAGCAGGAATGGCATCTTCAGGGCTCCAACCTGTTCGCCTGACAAAGCTGGGTCACAATGTCTTGGACACTTCTGAAAATCAGTTTACTGAAAACAAGAGGGATCTTTTTTGTGTAAAACACCCTGGCTTTCCCCGAGCTTCACAGCAGACATTTCGGGGGTGCAGTTGTGTTGGGGACACTCCAACCCACTTCGGGTTTCCATCCTTGGAGGAAAGCGAGGGGCAGGTTGCACCCACCAGCGTCCAGGGGGCTCCCTTGTGCTGGTGGAGCTCCTGTGCCTGGTCCTGGAGGGCTCCTGGGGCTGCACAGGGATCTCCTGGGGCTGGGACATTGGTTGTCATGGGAGTTGGAAAATAAAGCCATGGAGATGGAGGATGCCCAGGTACGGAAGCAGCAGGATAAGCATTAACCATAGGGAGGGAAGATGCTGGCTCCCAGCTCCATCTCGTTCTCCATTCTCAGACTTGCCCAGGCTGATCCACAGGAGAGTCACAGAGAGGAAGAAACACGGAGCTGCAAAACCAGTGACAGCCGTTAGCAAAAATAGAAGGGGTAAACAACGCAGTTGGGTATTATTCAATAGACCATTAATGCTACAGAGACATGAAATAGGCACATGGGTTTGTACCTTTAACCATATTTTTAAAAAAGGGTAGGGTCAGAATTAAATGCAAGGCTAGGAATATTCTGCTGGTTAAGAGAATTACATGTTACACAACGGAAGAACTCAATAACAAAGAAGAAAAAGGGAATAATTACAGTTATTTTGGAACAATGAGAATTCTGGGAAGAGAAATCTAATCTATTTTTTCTTCATTTTAAGCACAAAGTCCAGTCATTTTCAGACTAGGCTAACTTCACACATTCTTTTTCCATGTCTAAGAAGCTTTCTGACTGGGAAAAAAGTGAAAGAAAAATTACCTCACCAACCAATTTATATTTGTAACCACTTCTGTTTGAGAAATAATGATTAGTCAGGCCAGTGTGTGAAGTCAGTCATAGACAAGGTTGAAGGTTTGTTATCTTCCTCCTTTCCCAGAGGCAGCAGCGATGGTGCCAATCCCTTCCAGCCCCGATGCCGGGCCAGGCACGGCAGGAGGATGGAGGATGCTGGCAGTGAGGGCGGGGGATCAAACTCCGTGATCACGACGAGCTGCCGCCTTCTCCTTGTCCTTGTCCCTGCCGGTGTTTCCTGCCAGCCCAGCCCAGCCCAGGCTTCGTGTCCCTCTCTGGGTGTCCTGCACTAATGGCCACACTCGTGGAAAACGAGCCTCTCTGCTCACCTGAACACAAACACCAGCGAGAGCGGCTCCAGCCTGGGCAACCAGAATTAATCACTTGTTCCTTCCGAGTCAAGTGCGGCCCTGGAGCAGGGGAAATGGCCAGAGCCGGGCTCTGATTACAGCAGCAGATAACGGGCCCTTCCAGCCTCCCTCCTCTGTCTCTGGCTCCTCTTGCCATTTGCTGTTTGCTCCACACTCACGGAAGCAGACCTCGGGTTTCATTATCAAATCCAATAACAGTGTTCTCTTACAGACCAGAGTATGCTGCTCTCCGCCTGAAAAAATCCTGGCATTGTATTTCTCATAATAAGTTTTAATTGGATTTTAGCTCTCTGCCTTTTATACTCCATCTTAGGCTTTATTTGGCTTAATTACAAATCCATAGTTATTTGTTATGTGGCTCTGGTTTGATATTTTGCACTGACAATTACATTTTTATTCAAAGAAAAAAAATGTATTAGGAAAAAATAGCAAGAGACAGGCTCTTTGTATGAGCTGATTAATTGAATTCTAGTTTTATGTGCATTTATGATGAATGATTGTGTGCCAAAAAGTGACTTGGATATTAGATCAGAGTACACTTACTCATTTTAATTGGTTTGCACAAAGTGCAAGAGGCTGTAATAATAGATCGGCCCTGAGAACACAACAGTAATGGAGGCCCCCAGTGCCCCAACTCTGATGGCTGGCTCCTGAAACTCTGCTCATGAGCCTTTAAAGTCTTTCCCTGCAGAAGAGCAGTGAGATGGACAGTGAAGCTCTGGCACTTGCATGCCAAGGAAGCAAGGAGAGAGGCTCACTCCCTCTGTCTGCTTGCCTCTTTTGAGAGCTGCAATTTAGTTTTAATTATTCATAACACTCATTAGCAAAAGAGGTGCTGTATGGTTTTGCAGAAAAATAGAGAAGCCATAGGAATTCGAGATGGTATCTCACTGCCATGACACCTTTTTGGAAACATTGCTCAAATACTCAGAAAACTGAATAATAGTAACAGTAAACAACCACCCCATCTGTACTGGCCTTGAGCTGTTTCAGGACGGGGTGTGGGTGTGGAGACAGCACTGGTGACTGTAGGACCTGTTACTGCTTCACAGGGACAACTCCACGCCCTCCCTGGGCAGCTGTTCCAGTCGCTGCCACCCTCCATGGAAGGAAGTTCTTCCTCATGTTGAGGTGAAACTCGTTGTGTTTGAGTTTATTGCTCCTCATCCTGTCACTGGCACCACTGAACAGAGCTGGCACCATCCTCTGACAGCCCTTGGAGATGTTTGTATGGACTGCTGGGATCCCCTCTCAGCCTTCTCCGGACTAACCCAGCCCAGTTCCCACACTCTCCTCAGGAGAGAGGTCCTTGCAGAGAGCTGAGCCCGGGGCAGAGGAACCCACGGGAGCATTTACAGCCACCAGCAAGGGCAGCCGTGTGACACAGAGGCGCTCACCACACTGGGAATTTTGGCAGCAGCACCTTGGACTCTGCAGCTCCAGTGTCCTGCGGCCACAGCTCAGCCCTGCCCCAGTGTCCCACAGCGTCCCTTAATGTGACAAGGCACTGAGGAATCCAACCTGACAAACCAGGGGCCACGCCAAGTCTTGCTGAAGGAAACAAATTTTGCTGCTTGCTTTCCTCACCAACTCCATGAAATCCAGTGTGCCAAGAACTGAAGCTGTTCAGTCACCCCATTTTTATGGTGACACATCAAATTAAAATGAAAGTAGGCGAGGACAAATGGCAGCACATGAGCATACCAGGCTGGTGCTCTGAACCAGGGGGGGAAAAAAATGCCAAGTCCTAGTTTTAGAGGATGGACCATTGCAATGACAGAAAATTTGGTAATTTATTACCACCAAGTGATTCAA